>ML788195.1:42247-68267 GCA_009831015.1 Picea engelmannii | reverse complement strand
AATGCTAGGTTCAAGGTTACCTACCAATGATGAAAGTAGGGCTAGGGTGCATGATAGGACTTACCGTATCATGTGATTCTGAGACAAATTGAAGGTATGGCTGACATGCAAAGTCAAGATTTATGAGGAATGACCAACACAGGTTGAAAGACTTCCTTTGAACAAGAGCATGAGACATATGGAGGACTCTGGCAACATAGACCCAATGATGAAACCATGAGATGTAGGAGGCATCAAAGAAATTTTCTATAGGGACTGGAAGAGTAACTAGTCGGTAGAGAAGACTCTATAACGAGCTCACCTTCCTAAGGCCATGCTAATCCCAAAATTATGATGATGAATGGACTCAATAACTTTGTGCTCTATTCAAAGGCGACACAACTGCTGCCAACATAAGATAATACTCCCTTCTCGCCCGTCTTTTTTTTGTTTTTGTTTTTTTTAAGTTTTTTGATAGACAAATGAATGCTATGATACAGAGGAGGAAACGAGTGTGGCAATTAAGCAAAACTAGTTCTAGCAATGGAACATACCTATGCTCAATGCAGGGAAATGCATGAGGGACATGGACACTTGGGGGAATGTTCCCTCCTAGGTATAGGGTGTCAAATTGTGAAGGATATAAACAAGGCTCTGCTTGGTTGAGGATGCAAAATTGCTGAGGCAAATGGTTTAGAACACAAAGCGAGAACCGACTATAGACTCAATACTGCAAGCAAGGGCATGAGATGCAATCACAACTTAATGCCAAAAAATGTACTTTTTTATGTCTTTTAGTCTACTTGGTGTGAAAAAGGGATAAACTTGTGCCAAATAGACATCTTTTCAAAACCAATTTACAAGTGTGAAAGAGACAAGTTCACTCGACAATATTTTCACTTTTTGATAACGAGTCGGAAAAGAGCTTAACTAAGACTCATGACCTTTCAAGTCCAATTTTAACGAGTTTGAAAGGGACAAATCTCTCAACAATATTTTCGATTTTTAAGGAGGAGTTGGAAAAGAGCTTAAATTAAACTCGTTTGGGAGTCCTCGGGGTATAAGGTCGTATGTTTATCAATGAGACACGAGGCTTAGCATAAAGTAATGTACAAGCTATGAGGGACTCCCGGTCCTATGGAAAAAATCTTTGCATGGGAACCAAGTGAAGTAGGGGGTATAACTAGGGCACCCATGTTTGGTAAGTCTCTACCACTTGCTAACAACACGACTTATAACAGATGGAAGGTTATGTGTCACAACAAATGGGTTTGTACCTAAGGCATAAAACGTGACAGTTTATAGGATAATGCAAAAATGCATGATGGAGTGGATACCTATCTTATATGCTGGGTAATGAAAATACCTGCATGTGGTGACGAACGGTCAATATAACACTTAAATCTGCAAGAATCCTTGGTTAAAACTACAAAAACCAACTCGATCCACCTTTGTATTAGTCCATTAGGTGAAAAAAATGGCTTAAAACTATAGAAAGTGGGTAAAAATAGTTTATAAATAGTAGCAAAATAAAAAATTACTATACCATTTTGATTTTTTACCCAACTATTGCAAATTGGACCAAAATACCTACGAGATTCAAACGACGATTGCGGGAGCATCCATAAACAAAATTATCAATCATCTGGATCAGGTAAATCTACTTCCCTTCCTCTTCAATTTCAGTGGATTAAATTTTTGAATTAGGTTTCAATTTTTTTTGAAGGAGGTAGGGTGTCGACACCCTCCAATGATGATTTCTTCTACTGGTGGCAGCGACAGGTCATTGCCCTAGATGTCTATCCCTATGCAGAGATAGACTTCCGAGGAGATCTGGACATGCCACTTCCACCAGGGTCCGCCTACAGTGACATAGGTATGTCAAATGTTTTTACATATTTCATTTTTTTGTATTTTTGTATAATAGAGCAAAAATATTTTTAGATGGTGCTAAAGTATTAATTAGACACTTGTGTAATGCAGAGGTAGGTCTGCGACGACCGGAAGGGTTTCCTCGACATCGACGGAGGAACCGAGGAGACGAGGCGACAGGAGGAGAAGTTGAGAGAGTCCTACAAAACGTGCAGAGCAACCTTTCGCGTTTGACTCACAAGATTCCCATGGTTTAGGTAGAGGATTTGCCTGAAGCCATGCAACGACAAGTGGTTGGTGTACCCAGAGCATGGGTGTGACTCTTCGGAATCTCGCAAACGCCGTAGTTTTTTATCATGACACACATCTGGCGCCACATGCATACATGTCGTGGATATTGTAGTACTGACTGTATATGTGTATTGAGGGTATTAGCCCCAATTTTGTACTATAAACACCATATTTTTTGAAATATATAAAAAGGGATCTTCAACTTTACTTATATTTTACAATGTGTACATTGATGAGATGGTTTTCTTTGCTTTATTTATGTGACAAATGCCAATCTAAAACAAAAATAGCATAAGCATGAGATACATGATTAGAACTCCTAGGAATATGATAATATGTAATAAAATCAAACTGTCATTCTAAAAGATGTACCTGTAGGAATCGACAGAGTAAAGTAGGATCATGCACGTGGTAACTCTCATTCAACCGACATACTACTCTCTGGGAATCCAAATGAACTTCTAAAGAACTAATACCAGGTGAGATAACATTGCGTAAAAGTTCTATAACAACGCTATATTCAACCACATTGTTCGTGGATGGTACTAGGCATACGCCACCTGACGACACCAGTAGACCCTCGAGTGAGTAAACCACCCAAGCGGCAGAAGCCAAGTTCTGTGTATGACGACTAGCTCTGTCTGCGAATCCTAGTTAGGCTGGAGACTCCGTTGACATCTGTCAACCAAGTGAAAATTCGATAAGCAACCCGAAGACGAGAAAGAAAGGAAAAATATATATACACTAAATTACATTAGTATACAGAGAGTTCCACCCAAGCCTGGGGCTCAAGCGTAATATATTTTCAAGTAGAGCCCATTTCTGGGCTCGACCAACCTATTCCCTTCATAATATTCTAACTCATAAGCTCATTTTTCTAACACACATCGCATGATGTAAGGACCGTGCCACATGGGTTTAAACTTGCCTGTCCCCAGTGGTTATTTGGCTTGATCATACAAGAGGACCAAGTCACATTTAGCGTACAATCGATGACATATAGACTTATCATACTGGAGCTTGACATGTCTTTTGTTCGCCTCGATAGCCATAGAGGCATCTCGACGCTGCTCATCAAGACTCTCTAGGTGTTCCCTCCTAGGTATAGGGTGTCAAATTGTGAAGGATATAAACAAGGTTTTATTTGGTTGATGATGCAAAACTGCTGAGGCAAATGGTTTATAACGCAAATCGAGAACTGACTATAGGCTCAATACTGCAAGCAAGGGCATGAGATGCAATCACAACTTAATGCCAAAAAATGTCCTTTTTTATGTCTTTTAGTCTACTTGGTGTGAAAAAGGGATAAACTTGTGCCAAATAGACATCTTTTCAAAACCAATTTACAAGTGTGAAAGAGACAGGTTCACTCGACAATCTTTTTGCTTTTTGATAACGAGTCTGAAAAGAGCTTAACTAGGACTCATGACCTTTCAAGTCAATTTTAATGAGTGTGAAAGGGACAAATCACTTGACAATATTTTCACTTTTTAAAGACGAGTTGGAAAAGAGCTTAAATTAAACTCGTTTGGGAGTCCTCGGGGTATAAGGTCGTATGTTTATCAATGAGACACGAAGCTTAGCATAAAGTCATGTACAAGCTATGAGGGACTTCCGGTCCTATGGAAAAAATCTTTGCATGGGCACCAAGTGAAGTAGGGGGTATAACTAGGGCACCCATGTTTGGTAAGTCTCTACCACTTGCTAACGACACGACTTATAGCAGATGGAAGGTTCGGTGTCGCATTAAATGGGTTCGTACCTAAGGCATAAAACGTGATAGTTTATAGGATAATGCAAAAATGCATGATGGAGTGGATACCTATCTTATATGTTGGGTAATGAAAATACCTGCCTGTGGTGATGAATAGTCAACATAACGTTGAAATTTGCAAGAATCCTTGGTTAAAACTGCAAAAACCAACTCGATCCACCTTTGTATTAGTCCATTAGGTGAAAAAATGGCTTAAAACTTAAGAAAGTGGGTAAAAATAGTTTATAAATAGTAACAAAATAAAAAATTACTATACCATTTTGATTTTTTACCCAACTAGCGCAAATTGGACCAAAATACCTTCAAAATTCAAATGGCGATTGCGGGAGTATCCGGAAACAAAATTATGAATCATCTGGATTAGGTAAATCTACTCCCCTTCCTCTTCAATTTCAGTGGATTAAATTTTTGAATTAGATTTCAAATTTTTCGACATTGACGGAGGAACCGAGGAGACGAGGCGGCGGGAGGAGAAGCTGAGAGAGTCCTACAAAACATGCAGGTCAACCTGTCGCGTTTGACTCACAATATTCCCATGGCTTAGGTAGAGGATCTGCTTGAAGCCATGAAATGACAAGTGGATGGTGTACCCAGAGCATTGGTGCGACTCTTTCGGCGTCTCGCAAACGTCGTAGTTTGTTACCATGACACACATCCGGTGCCATAGGTGTACATGTCCTGGATATAGTAGTACCAACTGTATATGTGTATTGAGGGTATTAGGCCCAATTTTGTACTATAAACACCATATTTTTTGAAATATATAAAAATGGATCTTCAACTTTACTTATATTTTACAATGTGCACATTGATGGCATGGTTTTCTTTGCTTTAGTTATGTGACAAATGCCAATCTAAAATGAAATTAGCATAATCATCGGATACATGATTAGAACTCATAGGAATATGATCATATGTAATAAAATCAAACTGTCGTTCTAAAAGACGTACCCATAGAAATCGACAGAGTAAAGTAGGATCACGCACGTGGTAACTGCCGTTCAATTGACATACTACTAATTGGGAATCCAGACGAACTTCTAAAGAACGAATACCATGTGAGATAGCATCGTGTAAAAGTTCTATAAGGATGCTATATTCGGCCACATTGTTCGTGGATGGCCCTAGGCATACGCCACCTGACGACACCGGTAGACCCTCGGGTGAGTAAACCACCCAAGTGACAGAAATCAAGTTCTGTGTATGACGACTGGCTCTGTCTGCGAATCCTAGGTAGACCGAAGACTCCGTTGACATCTGTCAACCAAGTGAAAACTCGATAAGCAACCTGAAGACAAGAAAGAAAGGAAAAATATATATACACTAAATTACATTAGTATACAGAGAGTTCCGCCCAAGCCTGGGGCTCAAGCGTAATATATTTTCAAGTAGACCCCATTTCTGGGCTCGGCCAACCTATTCTCTTCATAATATTCTAACTCATAGGCTCATTTTTCTAACACACGTCGCACGATGTAAGGACCGTGCCACATGGGTTTAAACTTGCCTTCCCCCAGTGGTTATTTGACTTGATCATACAAGAGGACCAAGTCACCCTCAACGTACAACCAAGGATAGACAAACTTATCGTACTAGACCTTGACACGTCTTTTGTTCGCCTCGATATCCGTAGAGGCGTCTCAACGCTGCTCATCAAGACTCTTTAGGTGTTCCCTCCCAAGTATAGGGTGTCAAATTGCGAAGGATATAAACAAGGCTCTCATTAGTTGAGGATGAAAAAATACTAAGGCAAATGGTTTATAGCGCAAAGCAAGAACCGACTATAGGCTCAATACTGCAAGCAAGGGCATGAGATGCAATCACAACTTAATGCCAAAAAATATCCTTTTTTTATGTCTTTTAGTCTACTTGGTGTGAAAAAGGGATAAACTTGTGCCAAATAGACGTCTTTTCAAAACCAATTTATGAGTGTGAAAGAGACAAGTTCACTTGGCACTCTTTTCGCTTTTTTATAACGAGTCGGAAAGGATCTTAACTAAGACTCACGACCTTTCAAGCCTAATTTTAACGAGTGTGAAAGGGACAAATCACTCGACAATCTTTTCGCTTTTTAAAGACGAGTTGGAAAAGAGCTTAAATTAAACTTGTTTGGGAGTCCTCGGAGTATAAGGTCGTATGTTTATGAATGAGACATGAGGCTCAGCATAAAGTCATGTACAAGTTATGAGGGACTCCCAATCCTATGGAAAAAATCTTTGCATGGGCACCAAGCGAAGTAGGGGGTATAACTAGGGCACCCATGTTTGGTAAGTCTCTACCACTTGCTAACGACACGACTTATAGCATATGGAAGGTTCTGTGTCGTAACAAATAGGTTTGTAGCTAAGGCATAAAACGTGACAGTTTATAGGATAATGCGAAAAATGCATGATGGAGTGGATACCTATCTTATATGATGGGTAATGAAAATACCTACTTGTGGTGACGAACGATCAACATAACGTTGAAATCTGCAAGAATCCCTACTTAAAACTGCAAAACCAACTCGATCCACCTTTGTATTAGTCCATTAGGTGAAAAAATGGCTTAAAACTATAGAAAGTGGGTAAAAATAGTTTATAAATAGTAACAAAATAAAAAAAATACTATACCATCTTGATTTTTTACCCAACTAGTGCAAATTTGACCAAAATACTTTCGAGATTCAAATGACGATTGCGGGAGCATCCTGAAACAAAATTATCAATCGTTCGGATCAGGTAAATCTACTTCCCTTCCTCTTCAATTTCAGTGGATTAAATTTTCGAATTAGGTTTCAATTTTTTTTTAAGGAGGTAGGGTGCCTACACCCTCCAACGAGGATTTCTTCTACTGGTGGTAGCAACGGGTCATTGCCCTAGATGACTATCCCTATGTAGGGATAGACTTCCGAGGAGATCTGGACATGCCACTTCCACTAGGGTCCGCCTACAGTGACATAGGTATGTCAAATGTTTTTACATATTTCATTTTTTTGTATAATAGAGCAAAAATATTTTTAGATGGTGCTAAAGTATTAATTAGACACTTGTGTAACGCAGAGGTAGGTCCACGATGACCAAAAGGGTTTCCTCGGCATCGACAGAGGAACCGAGGAGACGAGGTGACGGGAGGAGAAGCTGAGAGAGTCCTACAAAATGTGCAGAGCAACCTGTCGCGTTTGACTCACAAGATTCCCATGGTTCAGGTAGAGGATCTGCCTGAAGCCATGCAGCGACAAGTGGTTGGTGTACCCAGAGCATGGGTGCGACTCTTCGGCGTCTCGCAAACGCCGTAGTTTTTTACCATGACACACATTTGGCGCCACATGCGTACATGTCGTGGATATTGTAGTACCGACTGTATATGTGTATTGAGGGTATTAGCCCCAATTTTGTACTATAAACACCATATTTTTTAAAATATATAAAAAGGGATCTTCAACTTTACTTATATTTTACAATGTGTACATTGATGATATTGTTTTCTTTGCTTTAGTTATGTGGAAAATGCCAATCTAAAACAAAATTAGCATAAACATTGGATACATGATTAGAACTCCTAGGAATATGATAATATGTAATAAAATCAAACTGTCATTCTAAAAGACGTACCCGTAGGAATCGACAGAGTAAAGTAGGATCACGCACGTGGTAACTGCAGTTTAATTGACATACTACTAACTGGGAATTCAGATGAACTTCTAAAGAACGAATACCATGTGAGATAACATCACATAAAAGTTCTATAACAACTATATATTCAGCCACATTGTTCATGTATGGCCCTAGGCATACGCCACTTGACAACATCAGTAGATCCTCGGGTGAGTAAACCACCCAAGTGGCAGAAGCCAAGTTTTGTGTATGACGACTGGCTCTGTCTATGAATCCTAGCTAGACCGAAGACTCCGTTGAAATTTGTCAACCAAGTGAAAACTCGATAAGCAACCTGAAGACGAGAAAGAAAGGAAAAATATATATACACTAAATTACATTAGTATATAGAGAGTTCCGCCCAAGCTTGGGGCTCAAGCGTAATATCTTTTCAAGTAGAGCCCATTTCTGGGCTTGACCAACCTATTCCCTTCATAATCTTCTAACTCATAGGCTCATTTTTCTAACACACGTTGCACGATGTAAGGACCATGCCACATGGGTTTAAACTTGCCTGCCCCCATTGGTTATTTGGCTTGATCATACAAGAGGACCAATTCACCCTCAACGTACAACCGAGGATAGACAAACTTATCATACTGGACCTTGACATGTCTTTTTTTCGCCTCAATAGTCGTAGAGGTGTCTCGACGTTGCTCATCAAGACTCTCTAGGTGTACAAGGAGTTGTTTGAGATCGGAAGTGTCAAGTAGGAGCGCAACTTCCAACTTAATAGAAGGGATTTTACATTAAATAGTTAAAATCGACTCCACACCATGTACTAACTGGAAAGGGGAGAATCCGATGACAGTCTTGACCGAGGTTCGATATGCCCAGAGTGCAGGATATAGCATGATATGCTAGTCGGATTTACTCTGATTGATAGTTTTTTACAAAATGGTCTTGAGAGACTTGTTGATGGCCTCTACTTGTCCATTTTCCTGGGGTTAATAAGGAGGAGAATGACCATGTATAAACCCCAGCTTAGCTGCTATTTCTTCCATCATCACGTTCTGAAAGTGACTGCCATGATCAGTGACAATCTCACTCGGGATACCGAACCGGGAGATAATCTAATTGAATACGAAGAAGGCGACAATATTCCCATCATATTTAACCACAGGCATGGCCTCGTCCCACTTAGTAAAGTAGTCGTCGACCACGATAATGTGATGATGCCCCTCAGCCGAAGTTGGGTTGTAATCTACGAAGTCCACCCCCCACTTGGTGAAGGGACCGACGGTAATAACTGGGTGAAGAGGGGATGGATGTGAGCGCATTTTCCAAGTGAAAACCTGGCAGGGGTGACACTTCTTAACCGCTTCAATACAATCTTTATCTATATTAGGCAAGAAATAACTGGATCAAATTTTTTTTTGGGTTGTCCCAAGCCAGGATAGATGCCCACCACAGGCCCCACTGTGGCAATCGTTCAGGACAGACTTAGATTCTCCGTGAGTTAAAAAAAGATGCAAGATATTGTCTATTCCTCGGTGATATAAAGTGTCACCGATGATAGTATATTTCTTAGCTTGGTACCTTACACGTCGTTAGTCATCTCGTGAGAGATGCTGAGGGAATTTCAAGGTTTGGAGATAGAGAACAATGTCTCCATACCAGGGGTCGGACGACGAGACAAGAAAATGTGTTCGTCCACAAACGAATCAACCTGGATAACATCCTTATCTAATCGTAGGAAATTGGATATTAACTCTACGAAGACAAGGGATTTCTGGGATTTCGTAGAAGCAAAATCGAGATCAAACTCTTGTAAAATGACAATCCATTTATTATATTTTCTCCCTATGATACGTCTGGTAAGGACGTATTGAAATGGATTGACTTCCGCAATCACCATAGTCTTGCAAAGTAATATATAGTGACACAAATGTTGGACTGCTTGAACGACAACCAAAGCTATCTTTTCAACGTGAGAGTAATTAAGTTCAGGACTGACTAAAGTTCAACTAAGATAATAGATGACGTGCTCACAGAGCTCATCATCCTTCTGAACCAGAACCATACCAATTGTATCTTCAGACGCAACGATATAAAGTAAGTAATCTCTATTGTAGTCAAGAGGCTTCAACAGAGGAGCCGATACCAAGGATTTCTTCAAAGCATCAAAAGACTCTTGGGCTCACTCATCCCAGATAAAAGGGGTGTCCTTCTTCAAGAGACACATGAAACCCTTAGTGATATTGTCATAATTCACTATAAACCGACGAAGAAAGTTAGCTTTCCCCTGTAAACCTTGAAGTTGTCTAATCATGCGTAGGGGAGGCAACCAAAGTATTTCCTCAACCTTGAGTGGATCCACCATGATCCCAGTCTCAAAAACTAGAAAACCCAAAAGACGACCAAACCTAACGTAAAAGATGCACTTGTGAGGGTTCAAACGGATTCTGTAGTAACGACATATTTCAAAAACAAGTTGAAGGTGTATAGCGTGATCCTCTCTCTTGTGAGAGTGAGCAGCAAGATCATTAAGGTAAGCTTCGACTATGTGCTTAAGATCACGAAAAGTGAAAGTCATGGCATGTTGAAAGTTTGCTCCAACGTTTTTAAGGCCGAAAGGCATTTTCCGATATGAAAAAGTACCCCAAGGACAAATAAATGTTGTGTTGTGTTGATCCTCAGGTTTGATTTGGATTTGGTTATATCCTGAAAATCCATCCATAAAATAAAATGCTTCGCTTCCTGCACATTCGTCGAGAATTTGATCGTTGAAAGGTGTCAGAAAGTTGTCTTTAGGACAGGCCTTGTTCAAGTCACGAAAGTCCATACATACACGGATGGTTCCTTGATTCTTATCCACAAGAATGGGGTTGGATACCCATTCAGGCAAGGGAACTGGGTAGATGAAGCCAACATTAAGTAGCTTCTCCACCTCTACCTTAATAGCAGGGTCCTTTCGAGGATTTACAAGTCTAAGACGTTGCCGAACATGTTTAACATCTAGATAAGTTTTAATCTCATGTTCGATAATACGAGGGTCGATTCCTGACATATCTTCATATGACCAAGCAAATACGTCTCGATATTCCTTGAAGATTTCAGTGTATATCAAGATTTCTTCTGGTGAACAATCTGCACCGATATTTACGTTTTCAACCTTGCCATGGGTATGAGAGATGTTGAACATGATGGTAGAATAAATACTCGCCATGTTTCCTTTGGCATAAATGCCGTGCGTATCAAGTGGAACGACGATGTGACCGACTATCTCGCTCAAAGTAGATCGAAAGTCATCTTGTTCAATTCTTTCAAGATCTGGGAGAAAATAAGAGCGGTGATGCAGATCATCCGAAGGTTTGTCGAAACCATTCGTGGCTTCGATGATAGCTTCGTCCGAACGGAAAGTACCATCGAGGAAATTATGTGAAAAAGACAACGAAGTGGCCCATACGGGCCTAAGAACGTGATCCTCCTCGTCCATCGGTGAGGGAACATGACCGGGATCGACGGAAGAGTCAAGAACAACTTCATACACAATCTTTGCTGTCGATAGTGGCATGGCCATTCCAACATGCAACTGACCTTCACAAGACGAAGTCGGGGAAGGTAGGGTCCACAGATCACTAAAATGGGAAGTGCGGAAAGGAATGGACCTCCTTGTCGAGATGGGCCTACTGGACATGGCATAAACGTGGTGACTCGATGTCATGAAGTCGAAAGTACCCATAAGGGAAGAATACATTCCAACACCGATATTCTCGGTTGCCGACTGATAATTATCTATCACAGGGATCGATGGTCCAATAAATGCATTAGGACTAGAGCACGCAAAGGATAACTGATCGGTCATCACAATCTTCCCTTCATGAGGAAAGCAAAGAGTACGAAAGACAGACGATACTACGACGATCATGGAATAAGTCCAATTGCCTCCTAGTAATAAGTTATAATCGAGCGACGCATCAACTACCTCTACTTCCACCTCTACCATCCTCCCACCTAACTGGACCGAAAAGGCAGGGAGAATACCGTGAGGGTGAAAGTAATGACCGTTAAAGGCAGTCAACATGTTCGATGACTTGGAAAGAGTTGGAGAACTGAGAGATTTCCAACAAATCAGGGACATCACACACATAGTAGCGCCTTCATCAACAACCACACGTTTGATGGTATACTTTGAGTACTCCACATGGATTTGGAAAGCCGCATGGTAAGGCAAGTGAGGCTTCACATCTGTGACGTCAAACTTGATAACTTTTGAGCCATTGGGTTCTAGAGCTCCTAAAGCAGAGAGTAAGGTGTTCCTCTATAAAGGACACGTTTGGAGTACCTCCAAAGCCGACATCGCACAAGGTGTTTGACCCAGGTCTTCAACAATAGAGTAGTTCTGGGCAGCTCTAGCATTTGGATTATGGGTAGAGCACTTGAGTACTCCTTTCGGAATACGAGGCGGTGGATCTAGTTTCTCAATTTGTAAAGTCATCTCCGGAGGAGGAGGAGGAGATTCTAGACCAAGAATAGTTTGTGAAGAGCTATAATCTTGAGATCGAGTGGCTACATTAAATTTTGCATCGACCATATTGATACACAAATGGTCGCCATCTTGCAACGATGGGTTTTGACTCCCATCAGCTGCATTTTCGGCGTTTGAGGAGCTCGAGGCCATGTGCTGATTATGTGGGAATGGATTCGTCAGCATGGCGGGCGGTAGAGATAATAGCTTCGCAGCTTCTACAAAGTTGGGGCACAAATGGGTAAGGTGATCATCTGTGCAAATCTTGCATGGAAACTTCACCTTACGTCTTTCTTGTTTTCCCTCTCCAACATTATCATTCGTATTCTCATTATTACAATTGTCCTTGATTTTATTACCATTTTTCCCACCCTTACGAGTATTACGTCCTTTCTTCTTATTCCCTCCTGGTTGTTAGTTACCATTTGGGTTGGCCAACGATTGTACAGAATGTACATCCATCGACTGAGTTGGGTTGGAAGACACAGACGAAGTTGGCCCTCTTGCAGACAGGTTGAGAGACAAATCTTTCATATGGCTTGTCACCGAGTCTGCAAACTTTACATTGGCGACACCTACAATGCCATCGGCATGAGGTCCGAGCTTTTGTCTAGGGTCGTAAGTCGACCGCAATGCATCCAAAAGAAGGTGGTATAACATCCCAGACTGAGCATATATCAAGTCTAACTATTGGGCTCTAAAGATCGCCTCTTCCTTAATGGTAACCCCTGAAGTAGCAACGTCCTTTGAGATAGGAGCGTGAAAAGACTTAAGGAACCATTCTAAAAGAAAGGTCAGGGGTATAGGGGTCTTAATCAACCTCTTTCGTCTATGCCACTCCTGGATATGGTCTGAGATAYGAGTGGCGGTATCCTGGCGTAAAGTCGACAACAATTCTAGGCCAACATTGTAACGAATGGGAAACTGGAAGTGGTTGAGGAAAACCAACACCAACTGACTAAAAGTCCCATATGCCCCACTAGGTAGCTCAATATACSATTTYGCAACAACTCCGATGAAGGTGCATTGAAATAATCTTAATCGAATAGAATCGTTATTAAGGGAATTCGATGAGCACCAAAGGTGAAAGGTAGTGACGTGATCACCAGGATCCTCTCCATTGTTACCCTTGAACTTCGAGATGTTCGAAGGAAGCTTGGTGGGGACGGGGGTCCATGTAGGATCATGACTCATTGGGTTGTTCATTAACTTAGACAAATCTAGTAGATTAAGCGTGGCCAGAAAAGGGAGACGGGGTTGCGACATCTAGCCCCAAGCTCTCGGGAAAGACTGCGCTTGAGGAACTGCAGGCCATCCAGGGTTTTGGTAAACACCATGGTCCCGTTCGAGATTATAAGGCCCTCCTCTGGGCTGACCCATAAAAGGTTGGTTGGGCATCATTCTAGCAGGAATGTTCTGTTGAGGGTTATAGAAATTTTCCCTAGCTGGGTTGGATCTGGGTTGGGGCTTGCCGAAAGTGTGAAACTGACCTCCTTTGGGTGGGAATTCGAAGGATAAAGGTGGATTTGTCATGCCAAAAGTATTGGTCAGAATCTGCATTGAGGAGGTAGGGTTGTAGGACGAAACTTGAGCCGAAGCTTATCCGCCAGGTTGATTATTCCACCTAGAAGTAGGAGGATTGGACCCGTGGTTAAAACCAGGAAAGCCTCCCATATTAGGAGTCGCTTGAGGGATTTGAGATCCACCAAACGAAAAATGAGTGTAAGGAGTTAGAGTGCCCCCAAGCCCAATGCTAGGATTAAGGCCAAAAGCTAGGATGGCATTTGAAAACTGGGAAGTAAAGTTGGGCATACCATAAGAAAAAGGACTATAAGCCATAGGGATGGACTGAACATTATAGCTTGCCGAGTGACCAAGAGACCCAAAAGGGTTTGAGGTGGTAGCTTGTGCATTCACTATAGGCCAAGCCATATTAATGATAGGTGCCTCCGGCACTACAACCATGGAGGTTGCATGAGTCGAAGGGGTGCCATTAACTATAGTGGGTGTTGGAGTCGAAGGGCTCCCAGTGTTATGAAGACTAGGTTCAATACTCATCCTTGTAGAATCACAAGTCTAAATAGTGGATGTGTGTGTACCACGCCTAATAACTCTATGCCTTTTAGAAGGCAAAGACTCGAAATTTGGTGGTAACTGTAACAAGCGACGGGACCCACAGGGAGGCTGGTCCAACTCCACGATGACTTAATACTCTAAAGATAAAAATATATCCTAAGGCCAACTAGTAATGAAAGAGCACACCAAAAGTCAAACGACCAATATGCATACAAACAATGTAAAGTGGCTGAGTGGCCTCCCTCCCTAAAGAAGGTATGTCTCTCCCAAGAGGGGCCTGAGACTCCCTGCTAAAGATCGGAGGTAACAAAATCAGTTATAAGGGCCCTTGTGGGCTTAACAACTAGTCGATCAGATCCCCCAAGAGAGGTAATCCTCCATAAAGGTTGTGTGTTGTCCGACCCTTATCTGACCTAGGGTACCTACAGAATAACCCCTGCAAGTAACCTATGAGACACCTAAGTCAAGCAACTAATAAACCACTATATAACCAATTCACAGGCGAGAAGTTGTAAGTCAGGTCCACCGTATGGGTAGGGTAGCAAGGCCTGAAACCTTGAAAGTACCGCCTCTCACGGAGGTAAAGGCGCTAGTAAGATCCCCAGAAATATCTCTGATGCTAGGAAGGTATCGGGGGGATATCCCTTCAATTGACTTCGTGTGACCTCGTGATTAACTCCAGTGTGAGTGGAGCCTCCTGATATTGCCAATTATACAATGGATTTCTCCACTCCCCGACTCAGACACATATGTTGATTTAATTTCCTTGGAGAAGTTTACTCACAAAATCCTATTCCAAGGCACTAATTCCTAAGCTAGTTTGTGCACCCTAGAAAATAAAATCGTGACTAATCAATTTTAAATTATAGTGTTAATTTTAATGCCCGTGATTACTCAAAAAGGTATGGTAGTGAAACTCATGGTGTTATGACTTTGCAAGAAAAGTAAATATGAAAATAATGCAAAGTCCTAACTTTAACTTTCAATGAATGATATGCTTCTAAAAACCAATGCAATTTTCAATTTCAAATCTGCAATTATGAAGTAAAATGCAATCTTTCACTATATGCACTAAGCTAATGAAAAAGACTCCAAAAGATAAAAATGCCAAGCAATGCAAAATGCCTATTTTTTGTATTTTCAATATAACAAAACTGAGAATGCAAGGACTGAAATGAAACTTGATATATAATCCTACTGTGTATAAAAAGAGATAACTCAAGCAAGATACCAAGCAACAAAACACCCAACCCAGTGTACAAGGACAATAAAAAATGAAAAGATGATGAGAAAGACTCCACCCAGAAATTCAACCAAAAGAGGGTTTCTTGTCATCCCACAAGCACTCAACAAGCACTACAAAGACCTAAGAAGACTCAACAAACATCAAATCCCACCTAGCATCCACCAAACCCAACAAACAAGCAAGGTAAACTGATGTACGTGACTGTTTATGCAAACAAAGCATATATATGCATCTTACAGTGAGACAACAAGCCTATGTATGTGATTGTCAAGGCAAAAGGCACGTATATGCTTCGAAACAAGGCTAGGCAAGGGAGAAAGGTTGGAAACTCAGACCCAGAGTGAACAAGAAATGTCATGCAATGATACGACAAGAACCACAATAGAAAAGAGAGAAATCTAAGGAGAAAAGTACTCCAAACCCTAAGAAAGAAGATTCAATCCCGAGTATGGTCACCAATTCTGTTATGAGGAAAATCTCTCTATGGATAAGGTAAACCACAACAGACGGAAATGACTGCAGAAATCAACTCTATCCCAAACATATGTTATATAAACCAATATGCAAGCGAGATAAGAAAGAGGCCTATCTCGTCCAGATGTTCGATGAAGTCCACCGTTAAGCACTTGAACCCAAAGCTATATATCTGCAGCTAGTTCTCAACAAACAAGCAAAGCAAGCATATGGTGATAATATAAAAGGTTAGCATATTAGATAGCATAATCCATTAAGAAACATAACAAATACACCCATGGATAATAACTCATATATTTTCAAGATATCAATTGGACGGGAAAGGAGTATTTCTATTAATAAATGATCAGCAGACGCAAAAATATTATAGACTTCCGTGTCAACACGGTTTGGAACCGATAAACTAAGTTCCTTCCAGTTGGGCCTCCACTACTTCAATCCTCCACCAAAGGCAAGCTCATAAGAGAGAAACAATGAGGTTCTCAATCAATAAGGGAAGAGCTTGGGGGCTGAACACTGTATTCAGACTTAAAGGACAAAGGGATGCAGACTCAATATGAAGTAAATAATTTCTCCAGAAACTTTTCTTTCAAAGTTGAATTCTTTCTCCTTTTTCCATAGCTTAGAATTGACCTATTTATAGCCTTCAAAATGGAACTGAAGTGCCGAGTCAGAACGTTTCCAGTATATGGAAGGCCAAGGATCAGAGATCTTCTGTCGTGACATGGAAACCTCACATTTAATTTCATTTTCTGGCACAAATCCCGATGTACACAGCCTGTAGTGGAGAAGCCTGTGTATATGCATGATGTATAGTGTGCAAGATGCGTACATGTGGATTTTTTTTTTTTTTTTCTCTGGATTTTATCAACAGGGAAGATAAGTCTGCATAGGGAAATGGAACAAGGCCCTATGTGCAAGATTGCATAAGGTGAGGCAAATCTTGCTATAACACCTTGAATGTTTTTATCAATGGCTTAATTAAGAAAGTTGTCAGGGCTCATGTGAGCATGCATCATCCTACTACCTTGTTGCAGGCCTGACAGTTAGCACTGGAAGCATAAACCATCCTCTAGGCTCCACCCTTAAAGGCTACATTCCCCAACCTTCCTCGGTCTGAGGCTAACCTAGCTCCGATACAAACCTTGAAGGTCCAAAAGGTCTCTCCAGGTAAAATGGCAGAGCGTTGCAAGCAAGGACTTTGCTATTACTGTGATGAAAAGTACTCATCGAGACATAAATGTAGGGAACACAAGTTCTTCTAGATTGATGCCTCAACATCATCTTCCTATATAGACATACCATCAGATGAGATGCATGACCCATAGGATGCTCAACCAAGTGTTCACGCCGAAGATTATGTTATAGTCCCTGTGGAACCAAAGGAACCTATCATATCTCTTCATTCCCTCTCAGATATTTCGGCCCCACAGACATTGAATATCAAGGGCTACATCAAACATAGGAATGTTGTGGTGTTGATTGATAGTGGTAGCACCCATAATTTTATTCACCATAAGCTTGCCGAGGAGACTCATTCTTTTGTTT
Source organism: Picea engelmannii (assembly GCA_009831015.1). Lineage (NCBI taxonomy): Eukaryota > Viridiplantae > Streptophyta > Pinopsida > Pinales > Pinaceae > Picea > Picea engelmannii. The sequence goes on along the minus strand of ML788195.1, from coordinate 50,901 downwards.
GCCATGTTTCTAATTTTCAAATCCTCATCGCTAATGCTGGTACGATCAAGTGTGAGGCCCATTGTGAGAATTTCAAACTCCAAATGGGGGATTGTCATTTGAAAACCCACATGTTCTCTATTTCCATGGGGGGCTATGATATTGTATTGGGCGTGGAATGTCTTCGCACTCTAGGACCAATCACAATGGATTATCTAGAATTATATATGAGCTTCACCCAATAGGCTCAGACATATACCCTCTGAGGTCTCCAAGCGAGATCCCCTGAAATCATCATCTCTCACAAGATGGAAAAAATGTTGAAGAAAGGCCACCATGGTGTGATTTCTCAATTTTATGCCATCCAGGTCACTGATCAAGCCTCTTCGGTCGTCCCCCCCTAGTTTGCAACTAATATTGAACAAGTACCCCAAGGTCTTTGAGGTTCCCACTGACTTACCTCCCTCCAGGGGTGAGCATGATCATAGCATCCCTCTCCTTCCAGACAGTCAACCCCCTAATGTACGTCCCTACATGTATCCATTTGCTCAAAAAAATGAAATAGAAAATATGGTATAATAATTATTGGAGGCAAGGGTAATTCGCCCTAGTACCAGCCCATATTCTTCCCTCGCAATGATGGTTTTAAAGAAAGAAGGTACTTGGCACATGTGTCTCGATTTTCGTGCCCTAAATAAACTGACCATCAAAGATAAGTTTCCCATTCTTTTTATTGATGATATGTTGGATGAACTCCAGGGTGACTGTGTCTTCACCAAATTAGACCTTAGCTTTGGGTATCACCAGATCAGGATGAAGGAGGCCGATATTCCAAAGGCTTCTTTCAGAACTCATGAAGGACATTATGAATTCTTGGTCATGCCTTTTTGCCTTTGCAATGCTCCATCCACCTTCCAAAGTCGCATGAATAAAATATTGAAACCTTACCTTCAGAAGTTTGTCCTAGTTTTCTTTGATGACATTCTCATGTACAACCACACGTAGGATAACCACCTTCTCCATGTGGACAAAGTCCTTCAATTGCTACAAGACAAGCAATTGTTTGTCAAAAAGACCAAATGTTCCATTGGAGCCAGCGAAGAGGAATACTTGGGACACATTGTAGGTCGACATGGGGTAAAAGTGGACCCCAAAAAGATACAAGCTATGTAGGAGTGGCCGCAACCCATGACCTTAAAGCTCCTAAGGGTTTTCCTGGTTCTCACAAGCTATTATAAGAAATTTGTACACCATTATGGAAAAAATTCTAAGCCCTTGAATTTCAATGGACACCTACTGTTGAGTAAGCCTTCACAGATTTAAAGCGGGCCATGTGCACTACTCTTGTCCTAAGAGGTCCTAACTTCAACAAAACCTTTGTGGTGGAATTAGATGCTTCTGACACTGGTATAGGAGTAGTGCACACACAATATGGTCGACCTCTAACCTTTACTAGCCAAGCGTTGAGTGGCCGCAATTTGGGCAGATCTACGTATGAAAAAGAAATGATGGCCATTCTCCATGCGGTGCATGTTACAGGAAAATCCCCCTGCGGACAGGTGAACTTCCTCTTGGATCTAGACTTCTAATACCAAGACAGAAAGGTGCTAACATTGATCACTGACATCCCTTTAAACCTAGCTAAGATAATCTATAGAGAAGAGGAAGAAGATGTACCTTTTTACTATGTTTGTCCTTGCCCAGTCCAAGTTGAGCTATGATCCTCAAGCTCTTCAACAAGTCCTACAATCCAATCAAAGACAAAACATGCTTCCTATTCTACTATGATTAGTTTGAAACTAGATCTATCCATTAAATACAAGTTCATGTAGGTATAAACAATCCTGAAGGAAACATGCCAAGCACATGTATTAATGAGAACTCAATAGAGATACTTACAGACCTTTGATGAGGCTACAACAACCTCTCCAAGCTCTCCTTGTCCAACCCCTTGCTCAAATGATCCACAAAAAAATGACCATGCTTGATTTATTATCTCCCTTATGTGATCATAAGTTTGATGCCTTCAATGTCTCTCCCTTCCTTATGAGATCATAAGTTAGGTATTTCTCAATTTCTCCATTCCCTTCACCATGAGAAGGCCTCCTTATATAAGCTTGGAGAGGCCCAACTACCTTAGAGATTCTTGGGATAGGTTGAGGAATTTTCTCCATCAGTTGTGGATCTTCCCTAAGATCCAACCTTGACCTCAAATTTGAATCCAACTGATTTCAGAGATAAGGGGGATCTTCCCCTGATTTTCTCAACAACATAACACTCCCCAAGAATGGTGCATAGAGCGCTACAACGCTCCCCCAAAGGAGGGAAAGGAGTTCTAGCACTCCCTTCTAGTGGGTAGGGGAGCGCTGCCCAAGATTTCCTCAAAAAATCCCAGCGCTCCCCCAGAATGGTGCACAGAGTGCTACAACACTCCCCCAAAGGAGGGCGAGGAGCGCTAGCACTCCCTGCTAGTGGGTAGGGGAGCGTTGCCCTTCAAAATTCATTTTTAAGTGGTCTTCCTCAAGGCAAAGGCTTTGTACTCTTTGTCAAATTATTTCTTCTTCTTTAACCAGTCTCTGAGGGTGTCTTCAAGTGTTCCTTGTGATGTCATTCGAGACATGACATAGGCAAGATGACAATATGATATTTGCGACACTTGTGACATTTGTGGCCAAAGTGCGACACTTGTAATGATGAAAGTAGGTCATCATTGAAGTGAGTAATTTTGATGTGTAACAGATTGCCCCCCAAAGTGTGAAGTTAGAAGACAAAAACTGATGACTGAAGTACTTTGTAGACTTTTTCAAGCAAGGGTATGGACTCAGAGAACCTGGTAGAAGCTGCATACAACCATCAGAAAAATGTTATGATATGTTTCAAACCCAAGGCAAGCATACCTATTCTTGGGTGATAAAGACTTGCAAGGTATGGCTGCCATAAGATACACTGCGGATCCATAATTGTATTAACAAAAAGGCATAGCCACCAAAGATACAATGAGGATATATACTTCCATGACATGAACTGATCGTAGCCACGAAAAATACACAGTGGATCTACGAGACGACAAGACATAGCCACAGACCAATACAAAGTGGATCTATGTGACATTATATGTGTCAATATTCAAGAGAAACTCTGTCGCAACCTGGGCAAAGTACATATCAGAGTGATTACTCAACCCAAGGTCTTCTTACCGATCCCGATGTAGTACAAATCTAACCATGTGAATAGATGTCCTGATGTCAAACATGGAAGAAACCACTTGATTACCGGTCAATGAGGTAAACCATTAACAAGTGTGAGGGAAATCACCATTGATGTCAATGATTCCCAAGGTACCCTAGTACATTCCAACGAATTTGAATAGATGAGCTGAAGTCGAACATTCGTGGAATCATCCGATCAGAGGTCGATGATGTAAACCTACTGTCAGAGGTGAGGAGGCCTGCCATTGAGGCATTCAGGCCCCAAGGTACTAACTGGTTTCTAAGTCTAATTCCCGAATAATGTGCCAAAGTCGACAAGACTAGACTCGTCGAAGGAGGGCCTTGGTGTATCCCCCATCAACAACACAAAACTGACACAAAGGAGTAAATTGGTGGATCAAATGAACATGGACTGACACGGGTATTGAAACAGGAAATTTGTGATAGTTGACTCTCAAGGAAGATACTTCCCTTGAACACCGAGGCACAATAGCAAATAAATGACATGGACCAAAACACGATAATGCAATGGATACTATGACTTTCGTCGGGTGAACCAAAGGAGTAAATAAACTCAGAGGATTGGTTTAGTGCAGAGGTTCATCGGATTAAAATGTATGCAAAGACAAAGTGTCATGTTCAAGGGAGACCGTAAGAGTGACTTGTGATATTTTCAAAAACTGCTTGGCTTGCTTCCTTCAAATTCCCCCTCCCATCGAGATAGACGAGTACCTCTTTTTAATTTAACGAGCTCAAGGAGGGTAACACATGCTCGATATAACTCACCTTTGGTAAGTCCCTCTTCCTTTATTTAACGAACTGGAAGAAGTAAGGGTTCGGTCCCGTATGGGCCCTTCAATGTATGATTTTTTTTAACAAGTCCAGAGAAGGTAAACTCGGTGATTTTTCATGTTTAGAGAGTCTGAAAAGAACTTAAAGATGACTCCAATGTTGTCCTTTTTCATAATTTTAGTCTTGTGAGGCCGAAAAAGTGATAAAGTACCACTCAAAATATGCCCTTTCAAACCTTTTAACGAGTGTGAAAGGAAGCAAGATCACTCGATAATCTTTTCATGTTTAGAGAGTCTGAAAAGAGCTTAAAGGAGACTCCAGGGGTTTCCTTTTTCGTATAACCTTTATGAGTCTGAAAAAGTGATAAAAGCATACTCGGTTACATCCTCATGTATTTACGAGCACGAGAAAGAACAAACACTAAGCTCAATAACTTATTCTCATGTATTTACGAGCACGAGAAAGAACAAAGACTAAGCTCGGTATTGGTTTCATTTTTACACAAGGTTGAAACAAAATTAAACGTATGCTTGTAAATTCCCAACATAATTTCCAAAGGTAGGGATATGAGATACCCATGGATGGTTGGTACTCTATCCCTAGCTTGAAAATCTAGTGAATTAACTCTAGAATGATAATCAAAGGCTGGAGAATTCTGTACTATATGGAGAAAAATGATACAGGTGGATGAAAAGAAGGTTCAAATATGAGACCTAACGAAAGACTTGACTCGACATCTATGAGATCTAGCGGAAAACTCGACCTGATAGGAGAGGTTATTATTTCATTTTTAACGATATTGACACATGACAAGAACTATGCTCAGGGCTCTAGGTTCAATCCCCAGATTTTTGTTTCATTTTTTAACGAGCTTGCTACAGAGAGGAAAACTATGCTCAAGACCTTTGCTTCATTTTTTAACAAGCTTTCTACAGAGAGGAAAACTATGCTCGTGATGTCTCCTTGATCATGGATTCCAAGAGCACAAGTCTCTGGAAGGAATACATGTCAAGGGACAAACTCCAATCATGTCTTCCAAAAGATCTTTACTAGATGGAAGAAAAGCACTCTGGAAGGAATACATGTCAATGACCTCGATAAGGGTAGGGATATCTGTCTCTAATAGCCCGATCGAAGAGATCACCATGTCAACTACCAGATCTAAGTCATAATAGGTTGATCTTACAGTGAGAGGCTTAGCTTCATCGGCAGTTGAAGACATGGGAGATAACGCAACATAATTGACCTGTGGTGGGGGCAATACCATCTGCATATAAGACCTGTTTAGGGAGGTCATTGGGTTGGTAATCAAGTTAGAACCAATGCATGAAAGTTGATCAATAGCCACAATTATTCCATCGTGAGGGAGAGATATCACATGAAAAAAAGCGGACACAATAGATTTCATGGCATAGACATAATCTCACCCAAGGAGTAAATCAAAATCCAAGGGGTCCTGGATGACCATAACATCAATAAAGAAAGTTTTCCCTCCCAAAGTTATGGGAAACTGGGGAAGGATCCCTAAAGGGTGACTAGTTCTTTTGTTAAAAGTGAACAGAGTTTGGGTAACCGACACAAGCTGAGGATAACCCAAAGCTTGCCAAGAAATAAAGGAAAAAATACTAACGGACGAACCTTCATCTATCAGCGCATGAGGAACGTCCCGACCACAAACCTGTACTATAATCTTGAAAGGAATGTGAGAGCGAATACGAGGTCTAGTTAGCACACCCCAATCAAAAAGGATGGCCTCATTACTTGGAGGGGGTTTCATGGGAGAAGGAGGAATTCCCCCCAACACGGTAGATTTTGTATCAACGAGAAAAACATGGGCAATATCAGGTTTACTCTCTAGAGGGAGAGTAGGATCGACTGATGATGGGATCAGATCGACCACTTGGGTTTTATTCTCCAAGGGGAGAATGGGGTCGACGGATGGTGGAAACGGATCGGCCGCTTGGGTTGCACTCTCTAACGGGAGAGCGGGATCGACCGAAGATGGGATCAGATCAACCACTTTATCAAATGGTTCAACTAAGGACGTGACCAGATTAACGACATGATAAACTGGACTAGCCGATGAAGGGACCAGAGCAACCAATTTGGCACTTATCAGAGGAGGAGTGGGATTGGCCATGTTGGAACTCTTCAGATGAAGGGTGGGACTGACCAATGATAGGACTAGATCAGTTACTTGGTTTTCACTTGTCAAATGAAAAGTGGGGTTGATCGATGACGAAACTGGATCGACTACTTTGGTTAGTGGTTCAACCGAGGATGAAACTAGATTGACCACCTAATCAACCAGACTGAACGGGGATGGAACCAGATTGACCATTCCATCAACTAATGATGGGTTGGGGGAAATCTTACGATAACCAGTTGGAAGTTGAAGATTTTCCAAAAGAGAAGAAGCCTCGTCCATACGAGGGCAAAGGTGAGAATAATGATCACCTTCACATAACATACAAGGAAATTTGACAGTTGTCTTCTTCTTACCAACCTTAACATCACTAGTTAACCGAACGTCACTAGCATGTCTAGCAGAGGCCGATGATGTGAAGGACCACATTTCTAAGACCTTGGGAAGACCAAGGCAATCCCTCAGAAAGTGGTCACCCTTACAAAGACTGCAAGGGAATTTGGGTTTCAGATTCTTCATTTTAATCTTGTTCACCTCATCAACACTCCCAGTACTATTAACAATAGCCGGTTTCTTGGATCCAACATCTGATGTAGTTGGAGGCTTGGTCCCTTTCGAGTTCTTCTTCTTCTTCTTATCAATGTGGCTACTCGCTTTAGAGCTTTCATTAGGTGAATAAGGAGAAAGGGAAATAGACTTAATGGGTGAAGAAGGCGAAAAGTCGACATGAGGTTGATGTGTGGGTGGTGTACTTAAATTTGAAGCATTAGGTGCAGCTGAAGCATTGGGAAGATTTGAGATCACCGGAGTGGGGAACAACCAAATCGGTAATCGGATGGTGAGTCGCGGAAGACTCAGTGTGGCAATGTACGGAGGATCAATGTTTCGAAAAGAAGGAAAGGTGAAAGGTTCTCTGGGACAAGGGGTTCCTCCATTGGTACTCCCAAGAGTTGATGCCATTAACATTGAGTCGACCTAAGGTCCACTAAGTAAAACAAACAACACACACTATGAATCTAAGAAGCAAACAATCAAACAAAACTTCCCACAATGAAACCACTAGTTGGTGATGAAATTCAACGTTACGAGATCAATATAGGAAGGGGCGAGGATAGAGTAGGTGGATCAGTTACGTTGGTGACCTACTTAATGGCCTTATGCCTTGGTGAAAGCTTCCACGCAGTAATTGTGGATTTACCCTCCAAGGAGCTCGAGTGAGTTTGACCAACGTCTGTTCCAGGTACAGTGAGACTTCCCTTCACCATCACCTTGTGTAAGACCCTAAATATTATGGCTACTAAGGTCACCAACTCGCAGTCATCCCCTGGGTGGGTATAGTCGACAATCCGGTCCGAACGTATGGGCAAGATAACAAGTTTGAAATCCTTCAAGAGAACTGAGGACAAGTGGATCGATAGAACTCCAGAGGACCCCAAACAGATTCAGAGTTCACGAATCACCGAGACCAAATGAAGATAGTTGAACCTTAAGAAGAACCCCTAGTATACGATCTGACTACTACGAACGATTAAACCATGGAGGGATAATCTCCGTAACTCTCCCGAACGCGACCTTGTGCGTAACCCCTATGTGAGAGGGGGATCCCAGAAAGCTTATACGAAAATTGGATTTTCTCTCCTTATGGCAAGATGCTAAGTTTGTTTGACAGCTTTGGAAAGTTAGCCTTCCAACCTATTCCAAATCCCTACACCTTAAGCTAATGTAGGTTTGCTAACAGAAAATGTAAAAATGTCTGATAAGTTTTAGTTTAGCGTTTGATTTTAAGGCTATTGTTTACTCAAGAGGAAAATGGAGTGGACTAAATGATGTTTTGATCGACTCTAAACAATGCAAAGAAATGAGAATGCAAATATTTCACTTCGACGAAAGCTATATTATAAGAAGGAGAAAGCTTTTATCATTCCCAAATGCATAATTTCCCATTTTTTTATATTAAACTCATCAATGTCAAGATCTTCAAGAAATGAGTTAAAGAGACTATACACCAATACACGATTCTTGGCCCGACTAAAAAAATGCCAAAAACCATGCAATTTCGCTACTTCAAATGCAAACTAGTTTCACGACCCAAAAGCAAGAATGCATCTATATTCTTTGTTTGATTATAATGTATAAAGAAAGTAAATACAAATCCTTTGATGCTCTATTACTTTCAATCAGGAGAAAGAGTCCTATGCAGATGCAAAAGATACGAAGCAAAAAGGCTACAAACAAAGCATGCACTCAAGGCAGTGAGGTATGAAAGAAAACAAGTAGAAACTTTTTCTGACAAGAACACAATCAAGGATTCTACAACCAATCAAGAATTCAAGGAACACAAGAAAATGTAGAGAAGAATCCAAGAAAAGACAGAGAGAAAGAGAAATCACTCAAAACCGTCTCGACAAAACAAGTTGCTAGAAAAGGCAATTTCACATTTCTGAAAAAGGTTTCAAGCTCTAATCAAGAAAATAGGGAGTGATAAGCATCAAAAACCAATCCAAACAACTTCACAAACCAACCACAGA
>ML788195.1:19702-40852 GCA_009831015.1 Picea engelmannii | reverse complement strand
ACTATGCTTCACTGATTATCTTCCTTATGAGATCATAAGTTTGATGCCTTCAATGTCTCTCCCTTCCTTATGAGATCATAAGTTAGGTATTTTTCAATTTCTCCATTCCCTTCAATGTGAGAAGGCCTCCTTATATAAGCTTGAAGAGGCCCAACTACCTTAGATATTCTTGGGATAGGTTGAGGATCTTTATCCATCAGTTGTGGATCCTCCCTAAGATCTAGCCTTGACCTCAGATTCGAATCAAACTGATTTCAGAGATAAGGGGGATCTTCCCTTGATTTTCTCAACAACATATCACTCCCCCAGAATGGTGCATAGAGCGCTACGACGCTCCCCCAAAGGAGGGAAAGGAGCACTAGCACTCCCTGCTAGTGGTTAGGGGAGCGCTTCCCAAGATTTCCTCAAAAAATCCTAGCGCTCCCCCATAATGGTGCACAAAGTGCTACAACACTCCCCCAAAAGAGGGAAAGGAGCACTAGCATTCCCTACTAGTGGGTAGGGGAGCACTGCCCTTCAAAATTCATTTTTAAGTGGTCTTCCTCAAGGCAAAGGCTTTGTACTCTTTGTCAAATGATTTCTTCTTCTTTAACCAGTCTCTGAGGGTGTCTTCAAGTGTTCCTTGTGATGTCGTTCGAGACACGACATAAGCAAGATGACAATATGATATTTGCGACACTTGTAATGATGACAATAGGTCATCATTGAAGTGAGTGATTTTGATGTGTAACAATGGACACCTGATGACCATATCATTTGGGATGTCATTTTCAGATCCAAACATATCACCATAGTCTGAAGTATTTTTTCGAGCAGTGGTTATCCTCCCCAGAACAAAACAAGTGGCTGACCAAAATGTTGGGTTATGATTTATGAAATAATATATAAAAATGTCAAAGACAATATAGTAGTCAATGCATTTTCAAGACAAAATGAGCAGGATGACTCCCTCTTTTCCTTATCCTTATCGACCCCTGATTGGATTGAATAAATATGACAAGAGTGGCTAACACATCTGATTATCTCCAGGTTAATTCAACGCCTTTAGGAAGACCCTAATCCTCCCATCGAATACACTTGGCACGCCAATATTCTCTGATATAAGGGTCGCCCGGTTCTATCTCCCTCTTCAACACTTAAGCCGAGGATCTTAAATGAGTTGCACTCATTGGCTATTGCGAGTCACTCGAGACTCCAAAAGACCTATGCTCACGCCCGATGTTTTTTTTTTTCTAGGAAGGTGTGAAGAAGGATATACTTCACTTTGTCATGGAATGTGAGGTGTGCCAACGTAATAAAGGTGAAACCATCAAGTCTCTAATAGCTCTACAACCCCTACCCATTCCATCTTTGATGTAGATGGACATCTCCATGGAATTTATAGTGGGCCTCCCGAAATATGGAAACAAGTTCGTCACCATAGTGGTGGTTGATCGCCTCTCCAAGTATGCTCATTTTTGTGCATTACCCCACCCTTTCACACCGGCACTAGTTGCACAAGTTTTCCTTGATCATATTTTCAAGTTACATGGCATGCCCATCTCTATTGTATATGATTGTGATCCAACTTTCACCAACACATTTTAGCAAGAGTTGTTTAAATTGCAAGGCACCCAACTGAACATGAGCACCACCTATCACCCTAAGCTTGAAAACCAAATAGAAGTGGTCAACAAATGTTTGGAAACCTACTTGCATTGTTTTTCTTTTAGCAAACAACATCAATGGGTACAATGGCTCCCCTTGGAAGAATGGTGGTACAATAATTCATATCATACGACCACTAAAATGACCCATATGAAGCAGTGTATGGCCAATGACCACCTACCATCACTACCTTTCTTCTAGGCACATCAAAGGTCCAATCTATTGATACCATGTTGCAAGTTCGAACAACCACCCTAGCGGCTCTGAAGGATAACCTCCACATGGATCAAAATCGCATGAAGCAATAGGCGTACCAACATCATCAAGAAAGGTGATCATGTGTTTCTTAGGCTCCATCCTTACAAACACACATCTTTCCAAGTCCAGGGACATCACAATTTGGAACCCAAGTTTTATGGGACCTACCAGATCTTCAAGCGTATTGGTTCAATGGCCTACAAATTGGCCCTTCCAGCTACTTCCAAAATCCATCCAGTGTTCCATGTTTCCTGTTTGAAGAAAGTGGTGAGACGGAATTGTAGGGTCCAAACCATCCTTTCAGAATTAGATGAAAAAGGATCCCTTTGGCTCCAACTAGAAGCAATCCTCAATACATGTGAATGTTGGTCATGTGGTAGAACTATCAAGGAAGTGTTGATCTAGTGGAAGGGCACATCACCAAAGGATGCGACTTGGGAACCATTGGCCATACTTTAGCAGTTTCTGCATCTTCAGCCTTGAGAAAAATGATGCTTTTGAAGGGGGAGGGCATGTTAGGATCCGATCCTAACCCCTCTTCACGGGTCATTAGTTAGTAGGATATATTTTCTATGTAATAAAGGCCGACAATGGTTAATAAACCCTATTAAATAAAGGATAATAAGTCAATGTAAGAAGACCTAATAGAAGCTTCTGCTTATAGAAATATCTTCCTCTGGAAGTTTCCTTAGAAGGTAGAGTTAGTATAAATAAGAGTAGGAGGTATTGGATATTTTTGTATTCCAGATTATTGTTATAGAGCTCTGCTCTGTTGGAGGTTTCCCCCTCGAAGAGGCAAGTGAACATTGTTATCTTTAATAAAGGTGCTCTTTCTGGTGTTACTTTGGTATTATTCTAGCTATAATCTTGTTGTTCCATTATTACTTGCTAAATATTTCTGTTCTGGTATATTGCAAAAACATTAGAGTACTTCCCCTCATTTCAAGGATGGTATGAAGGGTAAACCCTAGAATATTCAGGGCACAAGATCGGTCAACAATAGGGTTGGAAGCCATTACAACAATATACTCATTATGAGATCAACATGTCACTTGTGGGAATTGAACCTGGGTAGGGAGGATAACAATCATTCCTCCCAACCACCCAAGCTAAACCCAATTGACTCTAATTCCAATCTCTTCTTTTTACTACCTATTTATGTTATATATCTCTACTTAGATGAGACATATTGAAAGTCCAAACTTCTGAGAAGATAGTTTTATTGAATTTTTGGTTTGACCATTATGGACATGATATATTTTTTATGTATGCCTTTTGTTTAGAACACACTTATATTGAGAGTTGGGGGGTGGATCAATATAAGAAATTTTTTTAATTTTTAAAACATTCATTAACCATAAGAAATCAATCACATATGAGATATATTAACTGCATAACAAGGAACACATGATCTATGTGGAAACCCTTTTGGGAAAAAAACATAAAACTTCTCTTTATAATTCTTTGTAGGCACCATCCTACTATTACAAATATTTGTAGGCACTGACCTATCAGAGACACCAATCCTCACTAGTACAAATCTTGGTAGGCACTAACCTACTCTTACAACTTTGTAGACACCAATCCCCATCGCTAAGCATCAACTTAGCAAGAGACACCAATCTCTTTCAGATCTTCGTAGAAACCAATCTACTGGAAACACCAATCCCCACCGCTAAGCACTAAATTAGCAAGAGACACCAATATCTTACATATATTTATAGACACCAATCTATCAGAGACACCAATCCCCATCGCTAAGCACCAACTTAGTAAGAGACACCAATCTTTGAGTTGCACCAACCTTCATCGAGTCTGCTTGTTATTTCTGCCTTGACTAGGTCTACTTGTTGCTTCTTCCTTTACTAGGTCTACTCACTGCTTCTTGCTTCACCAGGTTTGTTCATTGCTTCTTCCTTTACCAGGTTTGACCAAAATTTGAATTTCCAAATGGAAACTTTCCCAAAGCTTGTTGTTTTGGGTCTCTTCCCAAGAACAAACTTGTATAGCATGCCATGTATCCAATTTTTCAAAATTGATTCTAAATTTTTTACCTGAGGTACTTCTATATTTCTCTTCTATTATCTAAAATTTTCACAGTTTGAAGAATCCCAAAAAATAAGTTATAGTGGAAATTTCAAACTAACCTATTTGAAATTGATCTCAGGACCATTTAAAAACCCTAACTTTCACAGAGTATATCTCAGAAAGTACATTGAACCAACATCTGAAATTTTTACCACTTCTACACCACGATCTCTCCCTTGTCTCTGCAAAATCTCAAGGTCTGAATTATCCCAGAAAATAAGTTATAGCGAAAGTGCCAAGATGGCATGTTTGAAACTGATTTCAAGAGCATTCAAGAACCCTAACTTCCATAGGTCATATCTCCGAAAGTATAGCAAACCAACATATGAAATTTTTACCACATGTACACCAAGAAATATCCTCAGTTTCTAAAAATTATCAAGGTGTGAAACATCTTAGAAAATAAGTTATAGGAAAAGTGCCAAGCTTGCCTGTTTGAAACTAATTTCAAGAGCATTCAATAACTCTAACTTCCACAGGGAATATCTCCAAAAGTATAGCGAACCAACATATACAATTTTTACCACATGTACACCAAAAAATATCCCCCGTCTCTCCAAAATATTAGGGTTTGAAACATCTCAAAAAAGAATTTATAGCGAAAGTGTCAAGCTGACATATTTGAAATTGATTTCAGGAGCAATCAAGAACCCTAACTTCCACATGACATATCTCTGAAAGTATAGCAAACCAATATTTTCGATTTTTACCACATGTACACCAAGAACTCTCCTCTGTCTCTGAAAAATATCAAGGTATGAAATGTCCCAGAAAATAAGTTATAGTGAAAGTGTCAAGTTGACTTGAAATTGATTTCACAATTCAATCTTTGTTAATCCATTTTTCACACACTTACTTTCTCTCAATGTTTTTTTTTTTTTTTTTTTATACTTTTTCATAACCCTTCTTGAAGGGACATGTCCATTAATTAAACAATTAATTCCCAAGACCAAATACCCCAAATACCATGGGCAAACACACCAAACCCATGGGTTTAAAACCACGATTTCACTTTTTTCTTTTTCACATGCACCCCTTTTTAATATACTTGTAAACCTATACATATAAATCAATCTTGAAAATGGTGCATGCATTGTAATGTTGTAATATGACATTAATGATATCATTAATCCTTTGACATCAATGATGGTAATTCCAACATCTTTGTGATATTTAAAGCTAATATAAGATATGTAGCTATCAAGTTAGAAGAATATTTTCTAGAGTTTCTCTTGATGGACTTTATATTAGACTCTCTTTTTTATTAGTGCTTTACACACACACATTGAATGTAACTTTTCACTTATTGAATTTAAAGTTATGATTTTTTTCTTGGTAGCAAAAATTGTATTTAGTTTCCAAATGCGTGACTTTGATTAATCATTAGGAATTGTTATGATAAGTATGGAATTTCACTTAATTAAAATTCAAATAATTATTGATTTGGATATTAACTATTATGTTAAACATGAAATAATTTAAAAAAATAAAGATAAAATTATTGAACATTCCTAAGTAATCTTTTAGACGTCGACTTAATGAGTCTCAAGATTAAAAATGAATACTATTGATGGGTTTCGAATAAAAAGATGCTTGTTGTTATCAAATTTCACCAACTATTTGTTAGTATCATTGTAATCATTTCATACATATAATGAATTGATCACATCATCCCATCATTAAAAACAATCATTATAACATTAAATCAAAATTGGAATATGGCTAGCTAAAGAATTGTAGCAATAAAGGATGTTGAATCACACATGAACACACTTAAATTGTCAACCAAGGGAATTGTAAACTTGTGTGTTGTCTCCACACTACCAACAAAAAATGAAAATGTACTCCAATACCCATTAAATATAAATGTGTGTACACTGATAAAATGCCCAAGCAACTAACATAATTTTAAAAATCATGAATACAATTTCATCTATGCATACACAACATCATAAAACACCCAGTAAAATGCAACAATGATACCTAGTAATTAATCAAAGCATTAAATCCATAAAGTTAGAACATAGAGAATGGATAAGAACACTTACCTTTGTAGCAAATATGCAACCAACTGTAGAGGATAGACATTCCACCCAACCATAGACTTGCTACAAATCACCCCTAAGTTCTCTTAGCAACAAGTCACCCCTAAGTTGGGGCTACAAATCCACAAGAAAGGATGTTTCCTATGGGTGCCTATTGTCCACTCATATCCCAATAAAAACCATAGCTTGCTAATTCCTATACCAAATCCAATCCACTAGCTCTCTTTCGCCTTAACTTGCACAACCCAAGGAATGGGATCCCCTTTTCTGCCACATAGTCCCTTAGACTATCCCACTTCCCTCCAGGGCTCCAACACAAGTTGGATAAGAAATCTCTCTGCTAGGGACTCCAAGAATTCTCATAGTGGCAACTCACTTGCTCACTTGAGTAAATTTTATTCCATATAAATCTTACTTACAAGCCTAACATATTGCTTCTTCATACATTTACCAGCTCCAAGAGTTGTCCTCACTTCCCATTATGGTTTTCTATTATCTCCCAACACTCCACACACTTTTCCTCTTCCACCCAACTGTAAACAAATGCCTTCTTTCCCCATTCAAATTCCCTTTTTCCCATGCAAGTTGACTCTCACATTTCCCAAAATTGATTGTACTCATGCCCATGCTTTCAATAACTATGAGAGGTGACTTTTCCCTCCACCCCCCTCACGCTCATTAAATGATTTGGCTTTGGCGATGATAAAAAATGAAAAATAGAAGGTTCATACAAAAATAATTCTAGAAAGTTGGCTTGGGATTAATAGGCATGAATAATCCCCCCCCAAGAAGCCCCTCTCTTGTGTAAACTTAGCCCCCATGTCTTCGTCCATGTTTGTTTGTAGTCAGTGATGCATTTATTTTATTATTTTTTGATATAGTTTGTTTTCATATTACATAACTTGGCATGTGACCATACATCATATTTACAATATACATCACTAATTTGGGGATTAAAAAGGGAGATGTTGTTGGAACATGGATTGACGTAGAGGAGAAAAAATTCGAGAGGCAGTGGTGGTGTCGAAAGACACCATAACAGTAATGCACAAATCACTAAATGAGCGTGAGAGCATATCCCCAATGATGATACGATGATGATGATAGACTGATCACAATGATCGTCTATAAACAGGTTTTGGTCATGGACCAAAACAATAAACTCGGGTGAAGTTGGTTGCACCTGTCCACAAAATGTGGATCTGGGATCCTTAAGTGGACATGGTCAACCATCAATTTAGTCGGTCGTTGACCTAAATACTTGGTCGACCCACTCAACTAACAAGGTGAGGTTTACGATGGAATCACATGTTCCAACACCCCCCCTGTAAACTCAACTTGGAGGAAAAAAATTCGCAACTTTCCCCCCTGGATTTGTTATGACTGCAAAAGTTGATCACAAGATGGTATAACAACACTCCAGAGGAAGTCTGATCACCATCAACATGGATCAAGAACAAAAGAGTAGTCTTCCATTGCAAATTGGTTGCAAAATCTAATGTCCAAACACGGTCCTAGTTGGTCTGTCGACTAGACAACAAGACAACACCATCTCGTCGATCAATCGACTAGACATGAACACATCAATATAATTAGTTTCTATCAATCCAATAGTCTCTTCCAAGCTAGATTGTCACTGTATCCAAACAATCTCTATATCAGGTACAATAAGCAGAAGTACAGCTCCCAACAACATAGACAAACATGGTTCGGTCGGTCTCAACAAATCTAAGCACGTCAGTTGGGTTTACACAATAGCAATGTCAAGTACTGCCCCCCTTAAAAATAGTTGAGGGATCAAGGCATCATCAAGAGATCATCGTCAAAACACCAATCAACGGACAATAGCTAGTTAGAACGCAGTCAAAACTTCCAGTCGACTATCAAGTTGAGTCAAGTCGTAGTCGAGCGCCAGTCAACTGTCAAGTCGAGTCGAGCCTATGGTAGACCACTATCCCAATCTAAATCTAGTTGGCTGTCAAGTCAAGTTGATCCTATGGTCGACCACTATAAAGCAATCATCAATGAAGAGGAGCATTGTACATTTGTACAATCGACGAAACACAACTGTAGGAACCCCTGAAACATATGGTGAAATGTGCCCATGACCACTCATCAATCCAACCATAGTATATCTTGGTAGTCGGTATTGGTCCACGTTCTATATTTCATGTCTCTTTGGAAAAGATTTGAAAGCAAGATCGTTTTTTCTTCGATTCCTATAATGAGGATGATGATAAGGCACAAAGTTCCATGCTAGTTGATCAAGAGATATCGACTCAGGGTCTAGTGTACTCTTAGGAATAAAACATCCGATATACCAACAACAATGTCATAAAAAATAGTCTAATATTTGGGCATGTCAGGAACAACCGTCTCATCAATCGATTCAATAGATTATTCTGCTGGCAAATTAGTCTAAATTCCACCTGCAACGAATAAAACTTCCCTGTTTGTAGCAAGGGTAGGTGTAGGTAAGGAGGAAACAACATCAACATATCCAATAATTGTTCTTAGATATATCATCTCAGTCATAATAGAAGCAACAATACCTTGTCCATTCTTCCCATGTCCTCCTCTGGTATATCTCATATTGCTGAGTAGTCCAGATCCTATACCTGTAGTGTGTTTTTCAAAGCTAGGAAAGACAACACAATTATTAGTTTTAAAGCATAAATTAACAACATCTAGCTTACAAAGAGAAACACGAGGTGGAGAAGAAATGGGTGAGCCTGATAGCTCAAAAACATCAACATTCTTCTCACAAATAGTTGGACTAGTAATAACGGTGGAAGAAGAAATAGGTGAGCCTGGCAGCTCAACAACAACAATCTTCTTCTCAACATTCTTTTCTGATTTCTGTAGTTGGCAGACTTGTTCTTCAAGGCTATGTTTGCAGTCTTGCAAGCTATGAAGAGTCTGGAAAAATATTGTCGCAGTGTTCCCCATGGCAGTAACCCTCCCGGAGTGCTCAGTCACTGTAGTTTGGAACACATCTTCTGCAGTCTTCAACTGATTTTTTAGTCTTGCATTCTCTGTCTTCAAGAAAACATTTTAGAGATAAAGGGTTTTCACCTCCTTCATGAGATCATCAAAATGATCAATTTTGTTTCCAAAATCATCCACCATATCTTGAAATATGGTTTCCATTGTCAGTTCTAGGTCAACAAATTTCCTATATTTCTCATCAAACAGCTGCAAAAGGCTCGTTTGAAAGATGCTAGCCTCACCTTGCAACTGGGTATGGGCTCTCTCCAAGTCACTTCTCAAGTGTTGATTCTTAGTTTTCAACTGTGCAATGACATTATGCAAGGAAGTGACTTATGCATGAAGTCGATTGTGAGATTCCTCCAAGATGATAGCCTTCTTCTCACGAATCTCTTGCAATTTATGAAGTACCAGAACTTCAACGTCATCTAATATGTCCATCTTTGATGGAGGGAAAGATCCAGACAATAAGCAATCTCAAACAAAAAAGGTTTTGCAAAAGTTGAAGGAAAAGGGAAAGTTGACAACAATAGAGCTTGCATACCAGTCGACTTGCTCAATGTCAATTTGCTGGTATATCTGACCGTCCAGGCGAAGAAACCACCAATCGATGGAGAACCTCTAGTCCATGGAATTTATGTTGTGACCAAAAACTTGGCATGAAGACTCGATGTCAGATTTGGGAATGTCGAAGGTCGATCAATCATGTTAGCACATCCATAGATCTAGTCGATCAAGCTGCCAAATGCTTAATCGAAGGTCACCAAGGTTGACGGTGAGTCGAGTGGACTTTCGACCATTAGTCAATTGGAGAGCCAAAGTAGCTACATGCACTAGTGAGACAAGGTGGTCTTGGAGTATGATACATGCGTATATAACTCAAGAAGAATGACCTCTGCACGTCGATTCGAGTAGCAAGAAGGAGGTCGGGTGTACTCTGGTCAAGGGTTTTGACCATGCAAATATTCAAGTCGGGTTGAGCCCTAACCAAGTCGAACTGATTTTTATTTGTCAGCGAGAACAATCGGTCGCCTTCACATGAGTCGAGGGTCAAGACACATGTGGTCGAAAACAACCAACATGCACCCACAAGGAAAGAGGTTGGTCGAAGGAGCAATGAGTCAGAGCAAATGGAAGTGCTCACCAGTCGCATGTCTTCTCGATTGAAGGTTTCATTAAGAAATACTCTTCAAGTGAGCCCAGACAAGTCGACGATCCAAACCAATATCTAGATGGTTGATTCAACCAAAGCCATGCACAAGATATCTTCGTCGAGTTGAGTGCAGTAAGGAGAGGTCAATTTGCCTTTACGAACAACAAAGAAGTCGATCCACAACTGTTGACAATTGAACTCAACAAAAAAAATAATTCTAACCAACAAAAGGAGCGACCCATGCAAATATGCAAATAATGATTTGGGAAATAATCCAAATCATTCCAACCTTCAAATCTGATCTTTCTCGAGGGAATAACCTAGAACACACGAAAAAAGAAAGGTTTCCATGGCTCAATAACCCATGACAAGTAATTGGACTTTACCCATCACAACTTTACGACTGTCTCGCTTCCATCTGAGTCTTCCTCTACGATCAGAGACCAAAGAGCCAAAAAATATAATACCATGTTGGAACATGGATTGACACAGAGGAGAATGGATATGAGAGGTAGTGATGGTGTCGAAAGACACCGTAGGACAAAAACACAAATCACTCAATGAGAGTGAGAGCAGATCCCCAATGATGATGATAGACCGATCACAATGATCGTCTATAAATAGGTTTTGGTTATGGACCAAAACAACAAACTCAGATGAAGTTTGTTGCACCTGTCCACAAAACACATATTTGGGAGCCTTAAGTGGACATGGTCAACCACCAATTTAGTTGGTCATCGACCCAAAGACTGTTGGACAATTGGTTTGGATAGTTGGTTGCCATTGATGTCAACCCTTGGAGCATTCGAGATACCCCAAAGTTGTGATCGAGATTGATGGTAAGTTAGTTGTCATTGATGTCAACAAGAGTGATTGATGTCAACAGGTGTGATGGGTGCATTTGAATAAGTCTACAAGAAGCCCCAAGGGTGTGGTTATGGAACCCGAAGTTGATCGAGGAATAAGGACATGAACGACATTGTAAATGCAGGTAATACATTCATAGATGGATAGTACATGGTACATGGTTTCCTATGGTTTAGGTGACATTGATACATGCTTGACACATATTCTTAGTACTTGGTACATCGATGTCATGGTTCATTGCTAGAGGCACATCTTTGTATTGACATGTGTATGAGGCACATTCCTTGGTATTTTGTTGAGGCACTTCATTGTTGACATCTTATGGTACATGGTGTATGACATGATTGGGACATATCATGAGTGATGTTGGTACATTCTTGAGGCACATGGTTTGAGGTATATCTTGGATGCATATCTTGGTGATGTTGGTATATGTTGAGACACATGGTTGATGTACATGATACGATACATGGTTGATACATGGTATGGTACAAGTTGATGTACATGGTATGGTACAAGTTGATGTACATGGTATGGTACATATTGATGTGCATGGTTGATACATGATGTGTTACATGGTTGATGTACTTGGTATGGTGCATGGTTCATGCATGGTTGATACATGTTGATGATTGATGTAGATGGTTGATGTACATGGTTTGGTGATGGTTTTTGTATCCACGTGAGTGGATCTATTTGACGATGGTATATCAATGACAATGATAGTGACAGTGATGGTGATAGTGACAGTGATAGTTACATGATCAATGACAAGTTGGTTGATGTGACAGTGACAATATCATGTTGGTTGATATTACAGTGGTAGTCATAGGTTGATGTGATAGGTTGATAGTGACAGGTTGATAGTGACAAGTTGACGATGGCAGTGATTGTGGTAGTGACAATTTGGTCTACACTTATATTTCAGGGTGACAGGATGGGGCAAGGAAAGGGGGTTGTAGCCTCCTTTCGGTTGGTTCTGGAGAACTCAGGGAGTTGGAGCTTCCTTTAGGTTGGAGCCTGAGAATTAGGGGGTTGTAGCCTCCTTCTAGTAGGGGCTAGAGAATTCAGGGAGTTGTAGCTTCCTTCAAGTTGGAGCCTGTAAATAAGGGGTCGTAACCTCCTTCTAGTTGTAGCTGGAAAATTGGGAAGTTGGTGCTTCTAATGAATGTATTATTGACAATATATAAGAAAGCATTTTGTGGTTTTCTTGCATTTAGGTTTCCATGTAAATTCTGGTGTATTGTGTATTTGATATGATGTGATGTTGCTTATGTTTATATGCTCATGATATATTGAATGCAATCATAGATGATACATTGATGATATATTGCTGATAAAGTTGAAGTTTATATATTGTGGTTAAAAGTGGTAAACGTGCTCATATTGATTCACCCCCCCCTCAATATTCCAACAATTGGTATCAGAGCAGGTTCCTTCAAGAAAATAATTTAACCTCTGGAAGGAAGATCATGGAGTATGCTATATTTGGGGTACCACAGTTTGATGGTCAGAGATATGAAATGTGAAGCATAAAATTGAAAGTGTTTTTACAAGAAAATGGGTATGATGTTTGGAAATCAGTTGTTATAGGATACACCGGTTCAAAGAAATCGAAGATTGTAGCCAAGAAGGAGCTGAAGAGAAAAAACAAAATAGCAATGGATTTCATCTTGGAAGGATTATTGGATTCAATAAAGGATAAAGTGGGAAAATGTTCATCATCCAAAGAGCTTTGGGATAAGCTATACAATATCTACTCTAAGGGATCTCATCTTATCACAAAGCCAGAGCATACAAATCAAAACAAAGAAGATGTTAAAACCAAACAAGGAGAAATATACTCATCATGTCAGTCAGATTTAGAAGCAGAAGATTGTGAAGAAGGCATAGTAGATCTTGAAGTAGAGTTAATTAGTGCTTTAGACGAACTGATGAAAGAAAGGAAGAAAAACAAGTCTCCTGAGGAATAATTAGTCAAGAAGAATTCTCAAGAAAGTTATGAAGAAGCCCAACAGGTCATCATGAATCTAAAAGCTCAGCTAGAAAAATCCAAAGTGATTGAAGAAACTCTCAAGAGTTAGTTGGAAGAGAAGCAATGTTTGGAAGCCGAAATAACAACACAAAGAAAAGAAGCAGAAAAGAGAGAGAAGATTTTGACAGATCATCTCAAGGAAATATACGAGGATTTAAACCAAATTGAAGTAGAATTCAGTCAACAAGAAATAAGTTTTGAAGAAGAAATCATCTCCTTGAAGATCCAACTTGAAGAAGTAAAGAGAACAGAAGAAGTCACGGAGATTCAAATGATGAAGAAAGAAGAAGAGGTTGAGAAGATTGAAGAAGAAGTTGTCACATTGAGAGTGAAAATCGTCAATCTTGGCAAGAACGTTGAAGAGAGAGAAACATCCACATCATCAGTAAAGAAAGTTGAAGAGAAGCGCTCTAGGTTGCCATAAAGGAAGAATGAAGAAAATGGTAAGAGTTATGCAGAAGTACTCAAATAAAGGAATCACGGTCAACAAGAATCAAAGAAAAATTAGTACAATAGAGATACATGTTCAAGAATACCTTCCACATTAAAAGAGCAAAGAAGCTTCAATCATGATGAAGGAATCAAAAGAGGAGAAGATTATGATCAACCAAGGTAGGAATTTAGAAGGACTACACCACAAGGACGATCATTCACTCCCAGGTATATAAATTTATATTATAGTCATAGTTTTGTTTGTACTAACTTTGGACATAAGGTTGTAGATTGCAGAGCATATGGAATAAATGTTCAGACAAGAAATAACTATGTGGCTCCCCACAACATTGAATGTTACAAATGCCACAATTATGGTCACATAGCTCATAATTGTAGAAGCATGATAAATCCCACCATGAAGGAAAACATCGATGTTAGATACATGAAGGTTTGGAGAAGAAAAGAAAGACAAGAAGAGCAGGTGAATAAAGAAGTCCCAGAAATCGCAGGATTTCCAGTAGTGCGAGAAAGAAAAGAAGAGAAGGTGAATAAAGAACAGGCCCAAGAGATTGTACTCTTAAGCATTGTAGTGAAAGATCATAATGAATCCAGATGCAAAAAGGAAGAAGTCATGGTTTAGAGAGATGACGAGTCTACACACGAAGAGGAATATTACTTTATATTAGGGCGGATTCCTCCATTGTTCTAAGCCATCCGACTTGGAGACTCCCAGTAAGTATGAATGTTGAATAGTGGGAGTCTATGCAGTAGCTACTACAGATCAAAGAACCATCCTTCGAGTAATATGAAGTGTTTGCAGAGATAGATTCAGAGCAATCAAACAATAGAAGTACAAAATGATAGATTTATCGATTGAGAAGTGTTATCGCACAAGTTGTAGGATGGGAAAAGCCAGACCAAAACCATAATCTGGTGAAAACTAAGAGAACACCTACCCACTATCACCTTAGATAGGTATTCCCGTCACTTTAGAGGTGAAGTGATCACCTCAAGGGGGGAATCTCAGTGAACCTAGGGGGAAATGAGACATAAAGTGAGATTATGAGATGGATTCCCCTATAGGTCAAGTTTATATGTGGAAGATAGCTTTAATGGCACGTCTCAGTGGTGGCCAATGGTTGCTAAGAAATATGAGTACCTGTAAAGAGTGATTGTACCTGCACGAGACACAAGAAAAACCAAGTATGCACGTAATATATTAGGTGGACAAGCAAGTTAATATTTTTTTACCTAATTGTAGTAGTAAATAGAGATATATATCAACAAAAGAAAGATCGTTGGAGCTGCTAAAAATATGCTAAAAGTCTATCAAATGGTGCAAGAGAAAAGTTAGCAAAACACTAGTACAACTCAAGTGTAAAAGCATAATACTTTAGCATCAATGTAAGGTTGTTATAGACAAGTATTTTAGAGATATATTTGCAGTCTTACGTCTATAGCGAACAAGTTTTTACAACAGAAAAATCAGCCACCAAAAATCACAAGTAATCCACCCAAAAGATGTGTCAAGACTAGTAGATTGTAGGGGTAAATTATTAACAATTTTTTACGGTTGAACTATGAGTTATTTAAAGCTTTGTTTGGGGTTTTCTGCGGCCCTAGTGGCTGTAGATTTGTTTTATTACAACAAAAATAAGTCCTTGACAAAACAAAACACCTTAGAGGCCTTAGTGAGCTTTGAGCACATATAATAGATTCCAACTTAGACAATTTCAATATCTCGTGATTTCACGTATCCCAATGCAATGATTTTGTTTCTCCAATGCAAGGAGATTAGTGCCTTTAGCTATTGGGTTGCAGAGTCATAAATATTAAAAAGCTGGTTGAACTACTTCGATGGGGGTGTAAGCCCTTTTACTCCCTAAGGCAAGCTAAACTAGCTAGGAAAACCCCTAGAAGGGTGTAAACCCTTTTACTCCTCCTAGTATTCCTTTATGCAACAAGTTATTTCAAGACAAAATGACGAGATTAGTGGGGTTGAATGCCCTTATACTCCCCAAAATATTTTCAAATTAACCTTGCAACCAAGAAAAAAATCAATAACTAGAGAGATTCCTTACCTAATCGAAGCATTAACAAGATAAACCTCTTTTTGACGAAGAAAATCCACCATAAAGCAAGAAATAAGCCTCCACAAGAGATATCGCATCACCATCCATCCAATAACCAAAGATAAACCATTAGAAGAGCAAGTGACAAGAGAGATATGAAAAAATTCTCAAATAGGGCACACATTTCACCCAAGGAGTCTCTCTCGCAAAGGAGAGTTATAATCAAAATGAATTAGAGGTGAACTCTATCTATACAAATCCTCTAAAAAAAAATCTGTCCACATAAATTAAGGCAAAACACAAGATAAGGGGTCAACAACCCTAATATTTCCCCTTTACATAAAATAATACTTTTTTAATTCATAATTTGCACATAAGCAAAACCCTAAGTAAGACGTCAACCCTCTAGGGTGACGTTTTGGCACTTTTTGCAAGTTGTTAGAGTAGGAGATGGGTGAGCTAGGCCTCCAAAGGCTACGTGTCCTTGATCCAAGCCTCTTCTCCAAGATCCATGGATTCCTTCCTTCAAAACGTTCCAAGTGTCCTTAACCACCACCAAACCCTAGCCCTACTATGACGTCAAGCCCTCAAGGGTGACATTTTGGCCTTCTTAGGAAAATCGTTTGAGTGGTAGAGGCTAGGTTAGGTCCTCCATGATGTCTTCTAGGCCTCCAAAGGCATGCATTCATCATCTGGAAAGTGGGCCCTGGTATCCAACCTGTGGGATTCAATCCCCATGGAAGCCCAAGCTAGGCTTGTTCTTCCAAAATTGTCCATCACTCGGGTCCTGCAAAGATACATGGATACGCACTCCAAGGATCTCAAGTAAATTGCATCACGATGAGTAAATCAAATCAACAAAAGAACCATATAAGAAAGTACATCCAAACCACCTTATAAAAATAAATCAATGCTCAAAGACCCTATGCAATTTGCCAAGTTTAGATATGTGAGGGTTGACAAAATGACCTATTGGGTGAATCGTACCTCAAGTTTAGGGGTGTTTCTCGACGAGACCTCCTTCTAAGTCACGTGGATTAGGTGTCATGGATGGGGGGATACTTTTGGGCATGGGGTTCATGACATACAAGGGGTTTTAGTGTCTCACTTATGGGTGAATTTGTAGAGGGTGTGTTGCACCTTCATTTTCAATCCGACCTTTTTCCAAGCCCAATTATTGCCTTTTATTATTTTAGGGTTTTTCCAGGTTGAAGCCAAGGTGGGGCTTCTACCTAAGCATGAAAATGTGTGCCCACCTTGATCTACCCTGGTCACATCATGCTTCCCCAAGTTGGAAACATATGTGGGGTTTCTACCTAAGCAAGAAAAACAGTGCCCACACATGCTCCTCCCTAGTTGGAATTTTGTTATTAGTTATTATTTTACGAGTCCCATCAGTTTCTTATGAGAGACATTTCATTGTCCTCGAGATCCCAAGGTGAGCATATAGAAGGTTACTGGTTTGGATTTTATCTTTTCCCAGCTACAAGCCTCTGGGCCTTCAACCCCTTCTTCCCATGAAGTGAGGGACAACCCCTTCTTGGGTTAGTACACCTGAAAATCCCAAAAGGTGGGGAGATGAGGGGATGAAATGTGGAAAGTGACAAGTATGGACGAGAATGGCATGATTACTTATCAAGAGAACCTCCCAGTAGCAATAGTATCCCTAAGGGTGACCTACTTACTAGGCGCAAATGTCAACCACCAAAGTGAAACAGGGCAAAGAGCATAATGTCCAAGCAACCGTCACATAATCAAAAGCAGTAATAGATGAAACAAACTCAAATGCCTCAAATATTGAAATGAAACTCACCATAATACCTGGCTTGTACCTCATGGAGAAAGACCCAATGTCTTTCGGAGGGTAGCTGGTGTGGTGGATACCGCTGTGACAAACTTGGAGTTGTGGTGGTGATGTGGGTCTCTATCTATGCAAGTGGACACTGCTGGTCAAGTTGACTCTCGATACTCCATGTTTAAAATATGAGCACCTCGAGATATCATCTCCTTATTAGTTATCCCTAGGAGTTGGGGATAACATTTGGCTCCTACTTGGGGCATGTGCTTGCCGTAGAGTGCATTAGAACTGCATCATCTCTTGGTGTACCTATTCCTACACTGAAACATAACACTCTAAAATATAGGGTGGTTCCATCACCCTTCATCCATATATATATCAAAAACCAAAAATGAAACTAATCTAGAAGATATTTTTTTTTGCATTTTTAAAATTGTTTTTGAACTAAACATGAAATCAATATGCAAGTAGAACAAAATGAAATATGAAATGCAACTAACTATCATGAGAAATCAATATGCAAATGCAGGAAATCAAAATGACCTACCCACTTACCTAGGGTCGTGGGCCATGAAGATCAGTTGATGGGTGATGTGTGGTGAAGTCATACAACCAGTGCAACCATCTGTTCACCATCTCATCAAAGTATCTCCCCATGTGCTTAATTATGTAATACAAAAAAGATAAGTCAAACACATAATGATCATGAGCATAAATAGACATATAATCAATGATGAAATGAAACTCATGGAGATGGGTGGGAGGGAGAAAATCTTGTTGGAAAGAACATCCACAAGCCTGATCGATCCATCTCTTAATGGGACTATCGTATGCAGATGATGGCTCATCTTCATGACTGAAATTGACCGTCTCCTTATCTTTGTGTGTAGAAGGAAAATAAATTAGGGTGGCTTCAATTGGATCTTCAACATGGTGCATTTCATGGGAGTCTTCTTCATCACTCAAACCATATTTCTTTGCGATCATGACACATAAGGAATTTACTCTATGACATGTTTCGACAAGATCCAGTGTTAACAAATCAGTAAGATTTTCTTCAATGATGTCTTCATCTACAAAGGATTTTTCTTCATCTTCACTTGAAATATAATTGCCCCCTGAATGTTGAGGGGAGGTAAAGGATCCCCAGAAAACCTATTGATTTCCCAAACAAGGGGGAATAAGGTAGGCACAAGCTCATGTCTAGAGAAAAACTCCTCCCTCTGGCTTAGGAAACGTCACTTATTTATCTACAAATCCCCACCAAAAGTCTCAATATGAAAGTGATTTTGTTTGGTAGTGTGGACCTCGGATTGCCCCGAGCTAGACATGACTTGGTGTCTATCAAAATCTGAGCACATTGGATGAAAATCTTCGTAGAACAAATCTGCATCCTCAAAAGGGTACATATTAAGGGATGACTGAAGATCACCCTGAGTATGTTGCGACAAGTCATCCTCGAAGGGGCAGAACAAATATGGAACCATATAATCACTAGGATGCCAAACATATGAATCATACATGCATGAAGACTAGTCCTTTGACAATGAAAACTCAACCCCTTTTGCTTGAGAGCTACCCTCAATGTCATAAATGGGGTCTCTATAATAAATGAAACGACCAAAATCCCATCTGCGTCTCGCAACCTGTATGAAATAATCAATGTGTAGATCAACCATGTCGGAGAGGTTTTGCACAAGATCATCTACGATGACTGAAGATCACTCTGAGTATGCTGCGGCAATTCATCCTCGAAGGGGTAGAACAAATATATAACCATATCATCACTAGGCTTCCAAACATCGACTGAATCATAGATGAATGAAGACTAGTCTTCTAACGATGACAACTCAACCCCTTTTGCTTGAGAGCTACCCTCAATGTCGTAAATGGGGTCTCTTTAATAAATGAAACGACCAAAATCCCATCTACATCTCCCAACCTATATGAAATCATCAATGTGTAGATCAACCATGTCGGAGAGGTTCTGCACAAGATCATCTGCGATGACTGAAGATCACCCTGAGTATGATGCGACAAGTCATCCTCGAAGGGGCACAACAGATATGTAACCATATCATCACTAGGCTGCCAAACATCCGAATCATACATGTGTGATTACTAGTCCTCTAACGATGACAACTCAACCCCTTTTTCCTGAGAGCTACCCTCAATGTCGTAAATGGGGTCTCTATAATAAATGAAATGACCAAAATCCATCTACGTTTCCCAACCTGTATGAAATCATCAATGTGTATATCAACCATGTTGGAGAAGTTATGCACAAGACCATTTGCATCATCAAGGCTAATTGTTTCTTCATCTTCGTGTGCAAGAGCAAGACAAGTTTGAACAACCTCACCCTCATCAAGCGGGAGAAAAGATAACAATGTCTCAACATGTTGCGCCTTGTCAGGATTCTTCTTTCTCTTTATGTACATTCCCCTCCATCGCCTCTTCATCATAAGGGGATTGATCCTTAATATATAGTGCTTTGTTTGCCTCCTTTCAAAAAGATCTACCATATCCAAGGGATCCTCTAATACTTCTTCACTTCCAAATTCATGGAATAAAGTATCATTATGATCTTTAAAAGGGTCACAATTTGTCATGTTCTCTTCTTGATGTGCAGGAAGAGCAGGGGCCCAGATGTCTTCATCAAGTAGAAGGGAAAATATAAGCACTTCATCTTCATCAAATGTCTCATCCAAATATTCAACATGAGAAAATTCATCGGTATTACAAAAATATTCCCCTACAGACAAGTGAACTTCCCCTTGGATTACATACCCCTATACCAAGACAGAAAAACTACAAATGGAAACTAACATCCCTTTGAATTCAGTTTAACCAATCAAAAAGAGAGAGGGAGAGAGGCCTTGTTTTGAAGTTTGTCCTTGTTGCTTCCAATCCGATCTTGATCTCCAAACTCCTTAACGCAACTTGATACATGCAATAGGCAGCAAATAAAAACAAAGAACTCCTACTCTACAATATTAAATAAAATAAATTCATCTACAAAGATTGAAGGAAAAATAGATAAGAACATGAAAACATACACTTGAAGGAAAGAGGCCAAGTATATTAAATGAGAACCAATAAAACTTATAGACCGACTCTCCTCGTCCAAACCCTTGCATGAATCCCAAGATCATAAGTTTGATATCTCAGTCTATGTGTGTTTCACCTTGGAAAGACCTCAATATATAGGATTGAGAGGAACAACAACCATGAGTATATTTGGGGATTAGTGGAGGATATTACTCCTTTAGGTTAGGATCTGATCCTAGGATAGTGCCATAGGATAACATTCAATCCAAACCAACCTCATCTCCAAGAGTTGGCCCTTGGAAAGAGGCGGGATTCTTGAAATTTTCTCTAACAAAAAACAACATTCCCCTATAGTTAGAGTTAGAGAATTGATCCTAGATCAATGCTCCCTAAATAAGGTAAGGGGGGCACTACCCTACAGGGTAACACTCCCCCAGCATGGCCAAGGGGGCGTTACCCTTCAAAAATGCCCCAAAAATGGTTGATTTTCCAAGTAAAAAGTGTGTTTCTGACCTTGAAATGATGGGTTTCTTCCTCCAATATGACTTAGGGATCATGGAAAATGTTTTGTGATGGTTTCAAGGGGTTAAAATACATAGAAACACATAGAAAAGTGCATGCGACACTTAGTAGGGTGCATATGGCACTTGATGACACTTGCAACACTTACCAAGGTGCATATGACACTTTTATGACACTTTGGGTGAGATACA
>ML788194.1:419273-431541 GCA_009831015.1 Picea engelmannii | reverse complement strand
ATTTATTGCACATATTAGTATTGATACAAAGATATAAATTGAAATGTTGCAACTATGAAAGTTGTGCAATGATTTTGTATGGTCACATATATGTAAAGAGATAGTTGTGAGGCTATACATGCCAATAAATTAGGAATAAAAGAACTCAATTATGAGTTGATGATGCTAAGATAAAAAATATACTTTAATTTGTAACTTGGGAGAATTTTCATAGTAGTGGTTTGATTTAGTGCAAATACTTGGTTAAATATTATATTTCACATATGAATATATTTGTTGTTTTTAGCATTTTAAGATTTTTTTTTTTTCTAAATTTTTATCTTCCCCTCCCTTAATTCAATGTTATATTTGTTGGAATTACTATTAATTGGAATACATATTTCATAGTTTGAATATATGTTAATTTATTTTGAATTGAATTATTTAATATCTAGAAGTGTTTGAAGAAAGGTACTTGTTTTATTGTGTGTAGGTACAATTTTTTGAGTTGCTAAGGTGAAGGTCATGCAAAAGGAATTAGGATAATAAATATGTTCCCATGAGTTTTTTTTTTCTTCTTCAGGAATTTAATTCATTGGGTAAGGAAGATTTGTTTCTTTGGTTTGTTTTACCTTTTGGTTCATTAGCAAAGACACAACCCATTTTATAGGAATCTCTATCCAATACAGAGATGCAAAAACCCTTTGAATAGAAATGGTGACTCTATTGGGGAAGAATTTTGTGAATTCTTCTTTTGTTGGGTTGTATCTTTAAGACTTAATTAGTTTAAATAAGAGTCTATCTAGTCTTTGTTGTGTTGATCCTTTTTTGTTGTGTACCGAGTATAGTTCATTCATTGACCTTATTTTGGAAGTCATCGTGATCGGTATACAACATTTGATCGCCATTGGATTTATATTTAGCAATGTCACAACTAAATAACGTTTACTATGTGAGATATCCTATGCTTCTCCCAAAGTATCTACGAGTGAGTCTCTTAGAACACAATTTTGAATCTATTACTTATATGCATGTTCCTAGGAGATTAAATGAATTTACTTATTTAGTAGAAAATGGAATTTTAAATTTTCATATTTTGCATTAATTAAACACATCAACATGAATGTAAATATTTGAGGAAAATTACATTATAAATTTGCATCATTAGATAGACACCAAGATAAGAATATGAAAATATATTATATTTTTTTACACCATGAGACAAAATGGGTGATATCTCTCAAATATCGACTCAATATCCTATGGTAATACAAATATTGGTATATATGCTCCTAGTACAAAAAGGGGTGTGAAGAGGACTTATCCTCTGATCCTAAATCTACCTACATCTCATGGTAGTTGTTGATATTTGTTACCAACCATAAAAAATGTAGACCCATGGTCCTGTAACTCCTATGACATGATCTTGCGGGTATAGGGGAACCTTAGCCATTTGCACGGGGGTAAGACCTTAGTGCCAATGTTTCATCGAAACCTATGTAGGAGATCTAGTTAAAGCAATCACAAACAAAGATTATCAAGAAAGGAAGATAGATTCAATATGGAAGAATGAGAAAATATATTCACACTACTACAATGAGATGATTATTGATACATACATGATGATCAATATGATACAATGAATGAGTGGAATACACTCATATATAGGACATAACATTCCATAATAGTAGAATGAATGCATGCATAGTAGCATAATAGCATAATAGTGATGATCTAAAATAAAAAGTCTAAAATAGAACTAGTCAGTTAACTCCCACTGAACTAGTGTGCCGAAAATAGAAATTTCTCCAACACCCTCTCTGAACATCACTATGGAGTAAAAAATGAGTCCCGGCTACTAGGCCATATTAGGTACTCATGTACAATGCAACTAATGAACACTGAATAAAAATGAGGAAAGAGGGAAAACCACATGGGAACAATAACCCCCCTCAAAAGACAATGCATCAAAAAAAGAAAAGGCAGTTGCTACGTAACTATGTTCTTCACTGCAAGATGATCCCGCAAAGTCTGAAAATTATTCTCACTAAAAGTATTCGTGAAGATGTAGAAATATTTATGGATATGATGAAGTCCTTTGGAAACCTGTTTAGCCTTGTACCTCTTGGTCCCATGGACCCATCTGCACCTGAAAATATTCCTTTCTGTTGGAAGTGGAACCAGACGCCAAGTCTAATTATTTAGGAGTGAGTCATACTCCTTCTACATGGCTGCTTGCCATAAGGATTTCCCACAACCTTATTGTAGGTCTGCGGATAAGTAGATTGAACCATATAGAAATGCATGGGCATCACAGGTTCTGAAGCTGAAAGTACATGAGAAGGCTCCTCATGCTGAGATTGAGTCCTCCTCGAATCCAATGGATTCAATGCAAGGATACCCGCTTCCTGAACTATCAACTGTTCCTTCTTGGGCATCTGCTAAAGCTTCAACACTAACTTCTTATCTGGTTGTACTACCTACTTATTTCCATGTACAAAATCTGAGTGCATGGAATCATCTCTGATGTCTAAAACTGATGGAAGCACAAGAGTATATGCATGTTTCACTGGAGGTGCATGCAAAGTAGTCTCCTTATGTGTAAGTAGAAAAGATGTAGAAATTTTAATACAAACTATGTATTGCCTGGATTCTCCTGATCTAACAATTATATGCCACCGTTAAATACATAATCTCTTCTACTAAAACTCTTGTGGAATTTAAAACACGATCACCAATTGCAATATCAAGAAGAGAGATCAATCACACATAACACATATGTTTTACCAGGAAAGCATAAATGTAAAAACCAAACTATCATATATTATGTATATATCATGGATCATGAAACAATCTCATACAAAACTCTAATCCAAGAGCTCTCAATACAATATACAATCATCTCACACTATCATACAAAAATTGGCAAATGCATGTGCCAATTTACTGCCTCCAGACAACCTGCCTCCTCTACGCAATCCCTGCTAATGGAAATCCTTGCAATGAAATGAATCCCTCTTGCCTAGGCTGCACATTCCTCATGGGCACATCCAATGTGTGTGTGGTTGCATGAGTGCACTCACTAATGTCACAAATGATATTCAAACTGTCCCTTTCACTTGTTATCTCAACTAGGTCTCCATTGGATCTGACATGCATGTAGTTAACAATGGTAAATATTCAGTTGCATGTGAGACCATTGATTTTGATTTAATTAATAATTGATTCACGGATCTCTCACTAGTGTAAGTTCATTTACAACTAGTACACCTGATATTAACTCACTTAATTGAGTTAAACTACTTTACAACTCACATAACTACACATATAACTCTGTTACAACTTTGAATCACCCAATTACAACTAATTCGACTTGCATGTCCCACAAATCAACCTTTGAACTCAAATTTCCTATAGCTAACTGATTTGCCACTTTAGTTAACTATTTCCAAGTGCTCATTGAGAATAGATTAATATTTATTGTCCAACTATTATTAAGGGATAATAATACTCGACATACATCTATATATAGAACTCACTCACCATCTATAAATAGACATCATCTATATATAGAATTTGCTCATCATCTAAAAATAGACTTCCACCTAAAAATCGCCCGAGGCTCCATCCTAGTGTAGGTGCATAATTTTCACTAGGATCTTCTTGTTGAATCTCAACACTCCCTCTCAACAAGAAAGGGATTATCCTTCACCTCGATCCTATCTCTATGGTATTTGAATTTTCTCCTAGTGAGCGCCTTCGTCAGAATGTCTACATCTTGATCTTCTGTAGGAATGTATTGAAGCAACATGATCTTCCATTGCACACAATATCTGATATGATGATACCAGATATCTATATGCTTAGATCTATCATGAAACACATGATTAATCGAGAGTTTAATGCAACTCTGATTATCACAATGAATCACTGTCAGATCTAAATGAGAACCAAACAAACCAACCAAGATCTTTCTCATCCAGATAGCCTCACATGCAACTTGAATCACTGCCATGTATTCCGCTTCCACTGAACTGAGTTCCATAGATCTCTGCTTCCTATTGTACCAAGAAACAACTGTAGATCCGATACTAAAGATCCCCCTTGATGTGCTCTTTCTGTCCATTGGGCTGCCCGCCCAATCTACATCCATGAAGCCATGCAACTTCACCTCATCCGTCTGTATGTACCATAATCCATACTCAGATGTGCCCCTCAGGTATCTTAGGACATGCTTAGCCGCCTTCCAAAAGAGATTGGTAGGATTAACCATCGCTTGAATCAGTTGGTTAATCACATAGTAAATGTTCAGTCTCATGTTCACTAAATACATTAGCGAACCCACTAACTGTCGATAGACAGTAGCATCCACTACCTCTCCATAAGTAGCATTCTCTTTCCTCCAATTTCTTGGAAGAGGAGTATCCATGGGTTTGTATCCCTCCATGTGAAACTTACCCAATATCTCCCTTGCATACTTGTCTTGAGACACAAAAAGTTCACCATCTTGCTGCCATATTTCCAATCCAAGGAAATAATGAAGGAGGCCCATATCCTTCATCTCAAACTCCTTTGCAAGGTCCTCCTTGCATGAGTGTATCATCTACTCATCACCAGTCAATATTAAATCATCAACATAAATAACAATGATTAAAATCTTACCCTCCACAACAATTTGGTATAGGTTTTCATCCACTTCACTTTTGGTGAAGCCCAGTCAGGTGAAATAGCTATCTATCCGAGTGTACCAAGCACGGGGTGCTTGCTTCAGCCCATTTCTGATGGATGGCTCTGCATGGGTGGCTTCCTCCACTCCATGAACCTCCTCATGTGGCTGATCCACATATTGAGACTCATCTTTGGGAACCAACAGTTCCTCCTCTGCATGCAAGTATAACTCCCTCTCAAGCGACAACCACATGGATTTCCCCTCATCGAATTTTATATCCTGTTGCATAACAGTCATCTTACTGTTAGGAAAATACACACGATAATTATGGGGTGTTTCTGTGTACCCCACAAATATCCCAACATCAGCAGTCGGATCCAGCTTCTTCTTGGCGTTCTTGGTCACATGCACATAAACAGATGAGCCAAAAATCTTAAAGTGAGAAACATCTGGTTTCTTACCAGTGAAAACTTCTTTAGGTGTACTCATGCCAAGTACTCTATGAGGACAATGGTTTTTCACATAAAACACAATTTTTCATGCTTCCGAACACAAATTCATTGGTAGGCGCTGATCATGCAACATTGCTCGTGCTGCACCCACGATCGTTCCGTTCTTCCTCTCCGCGACTCCATTTTTCTATGGGTTATGAGGCGCTATGAGTTATCTTATAATTCCTTCTTTGCTGCAGAAGTATTTGAATTCGTTAGAGATGTATTATCCACCATTATTGCTCCTCAGATCCTTCACTTGCTTCCCCGACTCTTTCTCCACCAATGCTTTAAAATCACAGAACTTTGAGAATGTTTGATCCTTCTTCTGCATGAAGAAGATCCAACATTTATGAGAAAAGTCATCAACAAAAATAAAATAATACTTATGTTTTGCTGTTGATGATCCGTCGGATCTCAACATATGTGCATGTAAAAGCTATGAATGCTTATAATTAGTTTTCAATTTGATTATTTAAAAGCATTAATGTGTTTATTAAATGCTGAAATTTGCAAACTGAAAGCAATAGAAATAGAACATGAAACATAAAATGAGAGACAAGAACAAAAGAGTTTGATAACGGAATTCACCCCCTTCACTGGGCTACATCTCCGAGTCCCTCTTCAATGAGTACCGATCCATTAAGCTTTTGAAAGGTACAAATAGTTTTCAGACGTGCAACTCCAGAATTGAACGCTGCACAAAAGTCCTGAAGACCCTTTTCCCTAAAAAGTACAATTTGAGCTCCAAATAGGCTTGGGAAGCTCTGCTACATAGAAAATAAGATCGACTTAAGTATTACAATATCTAGACTATAATTATATTGAAGCTCTGTTGTGCGATTGGCCAAAACGCATGGTTTTATAAGTCGCGGTCAAGTGTTCGACCCCAACCTTGGCGCGTTCAATACTGATCTCTGTGCGCAACTGCATAACAAAAAGAATATCTTTCGGCTTCTAAACAGAGCCAACACTCCGGATTTTGTGGCTGGAAAATAGGTGGCAAAACTCCCCCATTGGGAGGTCGCGCGATCAAATCTCAGCGCACCCGTTTTGGCATATTATAGTTGTTTTTGATATGTATGAACCATATTATATATGGTATACAATAACCACCACACATTTGTTTGGATATGTTTTGTTTTTAATACCATATATATGATATAACCAATCCTTCACCAATAATATAGTTGCAATATAATGTTGATATGGTTTAATACCATAAACTTAACCATGCCAAAAATCTCGCACGCATAGTTGTAATATGGTTGTTTCAAACTATAATATATATGGTATACAACATTTAAATGCTCCATCTAACCTTACAATTAAACTTTCGTGCCAATGTTTTAGCATATGGTTGCTATGACATATATATATTATCGTTTTGTTAATATAAATTGTGTTTTCTTTCCCTTTTGTTTATATTAATGACAACCATATAATATAATGCTCACATGCATATGACCCATGGTCCAATGGTAGAACACTTGACTTAAGAAAGAGAGGTTGAGGGTACAAACCCCACTAAGCCTCTTTCCTCTTCTTTTACCAAACCTGGAAATTTTGAAATTCCACATCACTGAAGCTTCCATGTGTCGCCTTGACCAGTTGCCACGTCAGCCCTTTGACTTTGACTTTTTTTTTTAACTATCACACTCGAACTTCAACCAGCCATAACTTCTTCATACGAAGTCCGTTTTAGGTGATTTTTGCACCGTCGGATTCGTGTCGACGAGCACTTCAACATTGTACCATTTGTTTCTAACTTTGGATCAGTCGAATTTTTGATGACGAATGGCCCCCTGGATCAGTTGAAGCAACCGAGAATGGTCCACACACGTCTTTGTGAACTCTCTCCAGGATCACCAAAGCATGGTTCTCCTTTTCATGAAAGGTGGAATTTACATACTTCCCCATGGTGCAACCCTTTCACTGATCTAAATGAGAAAGTGTTCCCATTGGAAGTCCAATAGATATTTGCTGCATGATTTTCAAGGCTCCATGATGAATATGGCCCAATCGTATGTGCCATAATTCTCCCTCATCCCGGCTCACCACTTTTTCTGCCTTGCCCATCATGGAAACACAACCATCTACCTCCAAATTGTAGATATTCTTAACTCAAATCCCTATATTCTTGACTTGACCTGTTGTTTTATGTCACAGGAAATCTTTTCCATCACTGAAAACAACGTCATAGCCTATGTCCTCCAACATTGCGACTGAGACCAAGTTTTTCTTCAGACCTGGAACATGCATAACATCTTTCAATTGAAATGGTTTACCTGACTCCCTCTGAAAGGTAATGGTACCAATGCCATTCACACTGTATCATCCATCATCGCCCATATCTATATCCATTTTGAGATCTTTCTCCTCCAAGTCACTGAAAATCTCCTTATCTTCCGTCATGTGGAAGGAAGCGCCACTATCCAAATACCACACTGATCCCAATGCAATTGATGCCATGCATGCGATCAAGGAGATGTCAAGTTCAAATTGCGAGGCAAGGACCTAACTAGCTGTAGCTCCAACAACCTTCTTGTTCTTCTTCTTTTGCGGACAATTAGTAGCGAGATGCCCATGTTCGTGACGGTAAAAACACTTCACTTTGGACAAATCCAACTTCTTGCC
Organism: Picea engelmannii; assembly: GCA_009831015.1. Taxonomy (NCBI): domain Eukaryota; kingdom Viridiplantae; phylum Streptophyta; class Pinopsida; order Pinales; family Pinaceae; genus Picea; species Picea engelmannii. Next base: position 423,765 of record ML788194.1, on the reverse strand, counting down.
TTTAGACTCGGATTTTGAATGGAATTTATTCCCCTTCCCTTTCCTTTCCTTGGCAACCAAAGCACAATCCTCTTCATCATCATGTTTTGATGAAGAGCTATCTCTGGTGTTCTGCTTGAACTCCTCCTGCACTAGATCCGACCATAGTCGTTCCCAATCTGGCAATTTTTCCCTTCCATTGACAGAGTCTTGATAACTGTACCAATTCTTGGGAATTCCTAGGAGAGCCAAGCTCACAAAATCATCATCAACAACTGTTATTCCTACACTCCCCAACTCATCCTGACATTGGAAAAACTTCGTGAGATATTTTGGAATGGAGTCTCCCTTCTCCATCTTCATCTTCCTGAGTTTATCTTTGAGCGCCAATTTCCTATGGTCGCTGCTGTTTTGGAATAGATCTGTCAAAGCCTTCCACATTGCATATGGTGTGTCTTTCCCATGTAGGTTTGAGACAATGTGGTCTCATACTCCCTCCAACAGGATCCTCCTCACGTTTTCCACTTTCTTTTGCCATGCATCAAGATTTGCAGCGTCTGCAACATCTGGCTTAGGAACATCCTTGTCAATGAATTCCTTCAAGCCATTGTCTTCAAGTACTGCCTCCATCCTGTCCTTCCAAGAAATGTAGTTCGATCTGCCCTTGAGTGCATACTCTAACCTCAATCCATTTAAATCCTATTCGATCTTGAATCAACTGTAGCACCAAGAAAGTCTTTTTGCAAATTTGAATTCTATCCAATAACAAACTCAACTTCTGCAATCTTATGCACTCTGATACTGGGTAGAAATTTTAATACAAATTATGTATTTCCTGGATTCTCCTGATATAGCAATTATATGCCACTGTTAAATACATAATCGATTCTACTAAAATTCTTCTGAAATTTAAAACACGATCGCCAATTGCAATATCAAGAAGAGAGATCAATCACACATAACAATGATGTTTTACCGGGAAAGCATAAAGCTAAAAACCCCACTATCATATATTATGTATATATCATGGATCATGAAACAATCTCATACAAAACTCCAATCCAAGAGATCTTAGTACAATATACAATCGTCTCACACTGTCATACAAAAATTGGCAAATGCATGTGCCAATTTACGGCCTCGAGACAACCTGCCTCCTTTGCGCAATCCCTGCTGATGGAAATCCCTGCAATGAAATGAGTCTCTCTTGCCTAGGATGCGAATTCCTCATGGACACATATAATGTGTGTGTGGTTGCATGAGTGCACTCACTAATGTCACAACTGATAGTCAAACTGTCCCTTTCACATGTTATATCAACTGGGTCTCCATTGGATCTGACATGCATGTAGTTAATAATGGTAAATCTTCAGTTGCATGCGAGACCACTGATTGTGAATTAATTAATAATGAATTCATTGATCTCTCACTAGTGCAAGTTCAATTACAACTAGTACAATTGAGCTTAACTCACTTAACTAAGTTAAACTACTTTACAACTCACATAACTACACATATAACTCTGTTAAAACTTCAAATCACACAGTTACAACTAATTCGACTTGCATTTCCCACCAATCAACCTTTGAACTCGAATTTACTATAGCTAACTGATTTTCCACTTCAATTAACTATTTCCAAGTGCTCATTGAGAATAGATTAATATTTATTGTCCAACTATTATTAAGGGATAATAATAGTTGACATACATCTATAAATAGAATTCACTCACCATCTATAAATAAACATCATCTATAAATAGAATTTTCTCATTGTTAGCACATATTCTTGTAAAAGGGGAGTTTTTCTCAGAATTCAGGTCCTTGTTGTAAAATTCTATGAAATGGGGTTTAAAAACCCATCAAATGTGTTTATTCAAAGGTCACAGCCATGAGCGCCCAAGTGCAAATCTCAGAAAATATCATTTCGGGCTTAAAATGCTTGTAGGCAGGCATTTTTGTTTTCAACAGTGAGGATTTTCATCTGGAGCAGATTGACGGTCATCGGGTGAGTTAGAGCCATGCAGTTGCATGAGGATTATCACCTGGGCTCATCCCTTATGGCTAGGGTCTCAAAAATGATCTGGGCCGTCCGATCTTGTGGGGACATGTGGTGTGCAATTAAACACCATCGCGGTTTCGAGAGTCGGGATTTCAAGAGACAAGGGGTCCCTCCTCCATTGCATTTCAAAACCCCGAAACACAAAATGTGATGCCCTGGGAGCCTAGCCCATGGTCATAGCCTAGGGTTCTGTGGAAAGGCGGGGCCTAAAGAAGGGGGGACAGGGGCCTTTCAGGATATTCAAAGTGAAAGCACCAAAGTAATCTGAGCCGTCCATTTGAAGGACATGTGGTGCACATCCGCACTTTCCTAGATTGGTCACTGGGAAAGCAGGGGAGAGATACATCATGTATCCCTAGTGTGCTTTGTCCCGAAATAGTCTGGATCATTGGATCGAGGAGCGATATCAGTCGTCCGATCTAGCGGGGACACAGGGCACAAATCTGAGCTGTAGAGGGGGCCCTTTCAGGATAGTCAAACTGAAAACACTGAAAAAATCAGGGTCGTCCAGTTTGAAGGACGCGTGGTGAAATATCCAGGCTAGGTGGGGGTCCCACATCAAAGAATATCTGGGCCATTCATCCTTGGGGCTACGTGGTGTGCGAGTGAGTCCGGTCGCCATTTCATCTCTCGGGACTTCGAAGGGCAAGGGGTCGCTCCTCCCCATTGCATTGGGAATCACCGAAGAGTGCCTCCAGGGGTCGGGCCCAAGGTGATGGCCCCAGGATCGTATGGAGCGGGGCCAAAGAGGATAGGGGACGTAGGGCCAGGGTTGTACAATGGCAAAAGGATCATGGCCATTGATTTTGATGCCAATACAACCATCGATATGGAGGGTCGTTTCGCAAGTTGGGAACCGGGGATCCTGGAGGCTAGTGTGGTGGAACTCCCGAAAGGAGAAATGCCGAAAGTGCTTTGAAATATATGCATGGGGTCATGGACCTGGGTTATATTGAGGGTGGAACTAGAAGAAGAGGAGGCTAGCCTTGGAGAGTTGACGCATGGTCATCCTCTGTACATGAAGCCTCGGCTTCCCGCCATGAATGAATGCAGTTAATGAATTTTGAGCAGGTTGATGAAACCTCAGCTCAATCCATAAATGGAAGGCATGGGGGTCTGGAGTAGTCAGCTCGTGGTACCCCTGTGTGCAGGTTCCCCTGCAAGAGCCATGCCGATATGATGTCCTTGTCAAACAAGATGAGCCTACACACACTAGCTTGGAATTTAATAGCTCAACAACTATCCTGCTATTAAGGTCGAGTTGCTTTGAGTATTTATACTCCATTTTTGATATTTTTTAAGGATCGATGGTTGAGCTATGCTCCCAAATTGTAAAGCTTTAATGAAATTTTTGGTTTTCTAGTTATGAACTGTATCTGAGATCTCATGTTTAATGAAAGTCAACTTCTCTCCATCTCTCTGTAAGATTTGTTTTAAGACACTTGGAATTGGCAAGTCCAGTCGAGGGTGATTATGTTGTGTGATGTATGTTTGATCATGAAATTTTTTTCACCAGTTTTAAATCAGTCTCCTGTGTATTTTTATCCCTCTTACCCTGAGTATCTCATTGGAAGATTCAAGCGAGCTGTTATAGTAGCCACCGTGATGATCACTGTGTTACTGTAACTGTGTCATCTTGGCACATTTCAGTGTTTTGTTCTTTCTTCTACGGGCTATTGAAATCTTGATGCCTCTAGAAAACCTTTGCAGTTTATATCTGAAGTCTTCCTCGTACTCACCCTTATTACAACTTACTGACTGAAGTTAGATCAAGACCTCACTTGCTAGTGCATGCTTGGCCTAGTTTTCTGAGTTAAAACGATATTCTTCCAGGTCTGCATCCATTCGATCACCCCTTTATAAACAATCGTGACATAAAATGATGGGTATCAAGATTACTCCTGCTGCAATCCAGGAGTGACTTCTGCTGCTAACATTTCTGGCGCCGTTGCCGGGGACAAAATTGAAGATTTTCCCTGGGATTGAATGACAAATATTATTGGTTCCGAGGGTGCATCAGAACCTAGTACATCAAAGATTGTAATTGTGCACCTGGTGACTCCACTATGGGGAATCCAATGTTTCCATATCACTATTTTAGCTGTGGCTACTTTAGCACACCTAAAAGCTGACCCAAAGGAGCTTTCTCGAGAAGGTTTTCAGCAGCTGCTTTCTTAGCTTGAGAAGTTTCCTGTTCGACAACACAGGTATTCCAACAGAGGATGAACACCTTCAGTAACCACTCACATAACCAGATCAAAGATCAACACACCAATGTTTTCACGTGGTAAAACCCCTACGGGGAAACATCCACGACCCTAGCCAACGCGACCACTTGGAGCAGTTTATTAATGCAAAGAAAAAGATTACAGAGAGATTTTACAAGAGAGTTTCTCACAATCGATCATCAGCAAATGACCCTCCATGCTCTTTAAATAGAGATCATGGACCA
>ML788194.1:374763-402123 GCA_009831015.1 Picea engelmannii | reverse complement strand
TATAAGGACAAGCTTATCAAGCTTAGAAATAGTTTTCTGGAGCCATTGATTCTTCAATCTTCATATTGTTACAGCCAGACCATTTCTACATTGATGATTGATATGTTAGCTTTTGTAGAGTGGAAACATTAGTATCATAAGCAAGAAGGGAATTTTCTTCTAACGTGAGTGGCAAGAGTTTGAGATCACAAACCTAATGCTGATGATGTTCCTGTGAAAAGTTTTAGACCACAAACCTAATGGCTAGTTCCCGTGCAGAAAGCATTTGATAACATTTATATTGTATATAACTGTTGCCCCTGTATGACGTGTTAGATATATTAATATATCATGTCATCATGCCCTTATTTTCCATATAGGTTTTGAACTATACTCAATCTCTTTGAAGAGTCAGGGGAGAGAAAAGGTCTCCGACTGAATCGATAATTTTTGAATCTGAGAATAACTGTACAAATGAACTTTCTGTTGTGTTGGGGTTGATGGTATGCAAGGAGGCAGTGAGAACAATTTTCTTATAAACTTGTTTCCAGATAACACTGGGATTGAGCTTCCTCATCAGATAGCTAAACCGTCTTCAGGTCTCAACTTTGCATATGATGAGAAAAGAGCACAAAGGCCATTTAAATGGGTTCAACACTTGGCAGGCATTGCCTTTTTGCCCGAAGCTCCTCCATTTCTTGTTGATAACATATCTGGAATTGACGAAGCTGCAAAAGGCGCATCAACTTTGGCGAGGCTGAATATATATAGACAACTACATCTGTGCACTGTTTTTGTTGAATACCATATCTGCATTTGGCTGTGGCTTACTGGCATCTGGGGTTGGCATTGGCTACTGGATCTATGGCTTTACAAATATTTGTTACCATTCATTTTATCCTCCTTTTGTATATATAACTTTCTTGCAGGTCTTTTCCAGGAAGAATATTTACACTTAAAGGATGTCTACTATTCTAAGTTGAAGGATTTTATGGGAAACTGCTGCAATAGAGTGCAAGACTGGGTTGCACGCATTGACCATATAATGAGCAACATGAGAAGTGAAGCCTGAGTAGCTTCACATGTTAGGGAAATAGAATAGGATGAATCAATCAGTCACCAACAAAATTAAGTGCAGAACAGAGCAGAGGTCTTTTTCTCTTGCATGTAATCGAGATTCATCCAGTTTCGATTTTTGGGTAAGTTTCTGTTTTCGGTGGTTTAGGCGAGCCCGTGTGTGTGCTCATTAACCACCAAAAAGGATGAATGAATCCATGGCCCAATAATAAAGGCACAAGGTCTTCTAGGTTCTTTGACACCTCACAGGGAGGTATCCATCCCAGTTGGAGCCAGATGTTAGCACTAAAAAACGCACCAGCATTTTTGAAGGAAAGATGCCTAATATTGTAGGGAACATTTGACTAGCTTCCTAAGCTCAAAATGAAGATCTGAAAGCACCATTGGAAATTTCAGGATTTTTAGATGTCGATCGACTATTTAAACATGCAAAACGGACTCTCCATGACTGAGAAAATTGATTTTGAAACAATCTGCACTTTCACCAGTGCAGAAGGCAGAATTATGGCTAGTTAGCTGTGGAAAGTGGCGACTTTCCACAGCGCAGAAGCAGATTTTCGGGTAAGTTAGCTGTTGAAAGCTGTCACGGCCAGAATAGCCAAATTTTCGCCCAGATCAAGAATTTTTGGGTTTGAATGGTTTGAATTCTTTTTCAATAAGCTGGTTATGAATTATCAAATCAAAATCTAAAGGCCATTATTGGAGATGAAAGTCAAAAGGGAATTTTTTGACTAAATTTGGTGATTTTCAAGGGCAAAATGATAGGGATTTTCGGCACACATCATCAAATTCGAATTCCACTTTCAAAGGGACAGATCAAAGAGCCTTGGAAGGCTAGACTACACTTCATCAACTTTCAACCAATGTTTGAAGACCAAAAGATAGAGGTTGACCTCATCTTGAGGATCTCTCCTTATCTTTTGTAAATCTGTTTTGACTTTCTCTTTTTAGAATATCAGATCCATTGTTTTAGGATCTGAAACTGATTGTAAAAGGCTATAAAGCCAAAGACATTGGGAGGACTAAGGGTTCGATTCTGGAGACTATAATACACTTTTGTACTCAGACTTTCATTGCTAATACATATCACATGTTTCTTTCCATTTTGGTATCAGTTTTTCATATTTCTTCTTCGTTGTTATCTTATTGTCAAACCTTGAATAGCTGTTATCCTATTGTTTGGTTCATGACATGATAATTAGTTTCTTAAGTTGTTTATTCGACCCTACTTTGTACTGGTTTATGAACAATCTTTTCTTCATCCACTGAAAGCTATTTTGCTGATTAACCAATCTTGGAAAGCAATGTCTATTTGATTACCATTGTGATGTCTGAATGCCATAAGCTGAATTGAGTTATCCCATTGATCCACATTTACAAAATACAAAAACATTCATTTCTTAAGTTACCAAGCACCTTTGGTCTACAACCACAAAGGGTTTCTTGGAGTGATAACACACTACATCAGCTTGGTCCTAGAGGAAAACAAGTCTTGCTTCATGAGGTAACAATTCTGATGTCATGGTAAGTGTCACTTTAATATTTTAAGCATTTGAACATGTTGCAAATAATCCTTTCTTGATTATGGAACATTTGATTGGAAATTATACCTTTTGCCTAATTTCACCTTGGTGGTTGTCATTGTGTCCTAGCAAGTTGGTCACCCTTGATAAAAGGGTTTCTACTGGGTAGTCCCTTGAAGATTCATCCTGCCATTCCCATTCATACTTACCACCATTCACACTTCTTCCTCTTCGTCTCCTCATATTTTGGGTTTTCGGGTTCATTGACCCCAATAAGGGATTGTACCTCATTTCATGGGAAGAAGGGGTTAAAGGCCCGAAGGTATTGTAGCTAGAAAAATACAAAAGCCAATATTATCCTTCTAGATACTCACCCTGAGGTCATGGGAACAATAAAATTCTTCTGCAAAAAAATGAAGGACCTACAAAAGAAATCACATATGTTGGCCCTTGACCAAATTTTGGGAATACTTGGTCATATTTGACCATTTTTGGGACTTCGACAGCTTGTCGAAGATGGAGCACCAGACGAAGCGGAGATTGCAGAATCTTGAACCAATTTTGGGTCCCTTTTTGGGTTTTGGGAATATGTAATGGGAACGGGATGTCGGCCTATGGGGTTACCCACGCTTAGGCCCACTTGTGTATGTATAAATAGAAGGATAGGAAATGTAGGAAAGAGAGTCAAATAGTATGTCTATGTGATGTATGCTAAGTGCAAGTAAGCTCTGAAAGAGCTTAGTGCCTATATGAGACTTGCAAAAGCTAAGTGCAAGTTACTGTAAGAAGTTGTAGAAGGATTTGTGCTATAACGCAAGGAAGAAGGATCTAGCGAGCCGTGCAGATCTTCTATCCTGTGTGCAGTAGGGTTTGGTGGCTCCGTGATTGTAACCGCTTGGACGATGATAATAAAGAAGAAGAGTTGGTGGACATAGCCCCAGTGTGGGGGTGAACCACGTAAATCATGTGTTGTCTTCTTTGTGCCTTGTTCCGATGCATTGATGTGATTATTTTCTAAGTGCTTTGATATATTTAGATAAATATTTTTATGCTTTGTGCTTCTTATATGTATGTGAATGTAGATCTGACATGTATGAAGATGCTTAGTGTTGATCTACTGGATCTGATCTATTTTATTATTGCTAAGTACTAAGATAATTCAGATCTGAGTGAATGCTTCGATGCTCTGTGCTATCTGCAAAGTATAATAAGGGTTGAATATTGATAAATGATTGATGCTAAGTGCTTTGTAAGAGATATGATCACAGATCCGTTTCCCAGCTAAGGTTGTAGACACTTGAGTCCTGCAACCACCCCTACCTTTACCTCAGGTGAGACTTCATCTACTTCGCAGGTGTTGCCTAAAGGGCCGGTAGTTAGGGTTTTGTTGGTGTGCTCTTGTAGCATTGAACCCTAGGTCTGCCCCTATGCCAATAACATAATTAATAAACGTCCCTCTTGTTGAGGAATTTTTTTTTGTGGTGTCCCTTGCTTTCCATTTCATATGGCACTCTGTGTGTTTCTAGATCCAAGTGGCACTGCGATACTCTTTACTTTCCATTGCACATAGTACTCAATGTTTTATACCTTAATCAATTAATGTAAATAAAAGGGATTGGAAAAATGTTGCATTGTAGATGAAGGGAAACACACCCTCTACAAAGGCACACATAAATGAGACAATACGAACCCTTGCATGTCAATAACCCCATTCCTAGAAGTCTTTCCCTAATTAACCTCATATTCATTTCATGAATTAGATCGGGTATTCTTGGGAAACATCCTTTGACTTGGGGATTGACTTACCCAATAGGGCACCTTGACATCCCTCCCATACCTAAATTTGGCAAAGTTTATAAGATCTTTTAGCATTTTTTTAATTTGAAAAGGGGGGTTTGATGCACATGTTTAGGTGGTTATATTATTATATGTGGCTTACTTTTCATGATTCATACGACTTGTGTACCCTTGGAGGGCATACTTGTTTGTCCTTGTAGGACCTTGTTAGACCCTACGTATGGGGCACCATTTGATGATGAGCATTACACCTTGATGATGGAGGAAGTTACCTTTGGAGGAATATTAGCATGGCTAGAGGATGAGACTCCATCTTTCTCCACTTGAACGTTGGCCTTTAGAGGCTTGGACGTCACCCTCCTAGCCCTTGACATCACCTAGGGGCTAGGGTTTTATGGATCACTTGATGGATTGATGGAGGAGGCATATAGCATGGACATGATAAAGGGACACATGGCCTTTGGAAGCCCAACATTCCTTATTTTCATGCTTGACGTCACTCTTAGGATCATAGCTTCACCCTACTAGGGCATGATGTCACCCTCTTTAGGGTTTATCTCATGTAAATTTAATTTTTGTCAATTGAAAAGACAATTTGAAGGGGTTGACCCTCTTATGTAGAGACACAACTTTTCATTAGAGTCTTTTGGATGGCTAGGGTTTCCATATAAATATGTCTAGACAAGACTCATTTTTATAAAAAAAAAACTTCTCACCTTTGTGAGAGAAAAAGTCTAAATTTTTCTCCGTACTTGGCTTTCTCTCTCTTCTACACTCATGTGACTTGTTTGGAGGATCATTTATGGATGCTTTTGCTGATTTTTGGATGAAATTTACGCAATTAGGGTTTATTCTTGTCATATATTCGTGAAGTAAGTAAATTTTTGCAAATTTCATTTCATGTAATTGAAATTTTATGGTAAATTTTACTTGTTCATAATGAATATTTTGCTTGGTAAAACCTTAAGAGAGGAGCATAAGTGCTTCCTCCTCTCACAAGGTTAATTTCATCCATAAATTTGTGAAGGAAATCCTACCTAGGGTCAAGCTCCTAAATCCCTAAAGTGTTATCACTTTAGGAGTTTGATTCTAGACTCTTGATTGTGACATAATTCAAGAACTTAGGAAGGGAGAAAATGTTGCTAGAGCCCAAAAGTTCTTGTACTCTAGCAATCCTTCTCCTTAAGGCTTGAAACCTAAGGCCCTAATGTGATAACACCTTAGATTTCAATCCATACCTCTTGGATATTGCTACTATCATCTCCAAATATATTGTATTTCTGTTATAAAAGACTCCATAGCCCTAAGGCACTAATTATTTAAGCTCTCTTATGGAGAAAGTGATAAAAAAACTCTTTATTCTTAATCTATCAAGCTATCTACTAACTTTACTAACACTAACTTGTGGTAATTGAGTGGTAAACTTGATGTTGTTGAACAAGTTTGCTACAACCACCTGATAACACTTAAATTTATTGCATACATTGATATAAATGTGGCCTAACATACCCAAAAATTGCATCCAATAATTGGGTAATGTTCTATTGAGCTTATGCTAAATTTCTATTATCAATTGTTGCATTTCCGAGGCTTATTTCTTGTTGCTATTATAGTTTCTTTATTGCTGTTGTATTATTGTTTATTGCTGAAATTTCATAACAACCATAGAATTTTTCACCATATAGTGTCTTAAATAGGTTCTATTTGCATGCTTGTGCTTGGAATTCATCATATATATGCTATAAATTTTATTGTTCTGGGAAGGTACTCATATGAGCTTCATCCCTCTTTTTTCCTTTGACCTAGACTTTGACTTAGGTTATCAAGAGAGGGGGAAGTAGGCTTGGCTATCAAACTTGCTACATTGATCCATTTAGGTCATTAGGGAAGCCTCTCTTATGGTGGACCTCCTCCATCACTAAAATGAGGGGACTTCTTACTAAAGTGACAATGGTAATATTTCTTGTAGTTAGGCAAGATTTGGTGATCTTTTGTTGGGATTTTCACAACTACAAATCTTGCGATAACATTTTGGAGCCATTGCTGGGGAGGATTGAGTCATTCTCCTCAATGACATATCTTTTGGTAAGCTTCTCCAAAATCCATTATCTTAAAATTTTACCTTGTGACTCCACTGAGGGAGATTCCCTCACCTTCTAGGAAAGATCATTTGGCGTCTCTATTGGTGACAATCTTTACTAGACTAGATGTCAGTACACACCTTTCTTCCCCATGGCTCCTCCAAAACCGACATCCAACAAGGTGTTTGGGCCTTTGGATATGAGTAAAATTTGTTGTTGTCCCCATGAAATGAATAATAAGGCTAACTCATGGATTCCTAAGTTCTCTGGTAGTGATTATACCAAGGGTAACTTTCATTTGACAAGATTTTATGAAAGATTTGAATTCCATGAAGCTGGAAACCAACAATCGGATGTGATTATGAATATTTTTTCAGCCTCACTAATAGGGAAAGATAGGGAATGGTACAACAATATCCCAAGTAAAAGTATCTATATCTCTAAAGAACTTGAAAATGCTTTCATAATGAGGTGGGGTGATGAGAAAGATCTGGGCTTCCTTTATTCTCAATTGGACAAAATGCAGAAATATGAGCAAGAATCTGTGAGGGAGTTCAACGATAGATTTAATACCTTAATAAAGGAGTTACCTTCCAAAATTAAACCCATAGAGGTAACTACCTTGAACCAATATCTAGGTGCTTTTGAAGCACACTTCCGATTTTTTATAAATGATAAGTCCCCTAAAACTCTCAAGGAAGCACAAAATTTTGCCTCTCAAATAGAGGGAAATTTAAAATATAGCGAGCTTGATGATAATCCAGTAGTGAGCTCCTTCCAACAAGAGGCTGAAATCCTAGCGATGACCCATAAATCTATCATGAATAAACTCAATACCTTATAATAAAAATGTGACCATTTCAACTAGACATGAGTAATATTGCATGGGTGGATGCATCTTGTGATGAACCATAACTTGTCAAGAAGAAGTGGCATACCCAAGCCCCAAATGTTAGGGAAACTGAGATACGTTCCCAAGACTTCATGACTGAAGACATGAAGGAGGAAGATATTTCCCCCGAGGGAGAAATTAAGACTCCCACCCCCTGTATCCTTGAGGAGGGTGACAATATTGTAGAAACTCCCTAGCTTGATGATTTTCCATTACCATTTGATCCTAAGGAGGGAAAAAGGGTTGATGACCCTACTTCCCCAAAGGACTTCAATATGGAAATATCCCAAGATAAGGAGGAACTCTGTATAATCCTCCATAATGACATTATTAACATGAAAAGTGGAAATAATTAACCCTTCTTTATTTACCTCCTCATAAAAGACCCCTCTCTCCATAATTGTACGTTGGATTCAAGTGCTTCCACAATCATCATGCCTCTAAGGGTAATGAAACAACTTGGCCTTCAAATATCATGAAATTACCGAAGTGTCTATGGAGTAGAATCTAAACCTATCGAGGTATGTGGACTTATCAAAGGTCTCGGGGTTAACTTAGCCACCTTCCTCTGTATTTCTGTTGTGATGAATGTCATGGTTGTTGACATCCTTTATGCATGGGGGATACCACTATCCAGGAAATAGGTGACAACCTTGGGGGGTAGCCTTCAAATGGATATGTTATATGCTACCATCCCTAACCCTGAGGGTGTTTTTGTTACTCTCTATAGAGATCCCATCGTTAGATACCAAGTCGAACACTGAAAGGGTCCCATGGATGAGATACTCTACTTAGATGACAGAATGGGAAATATTTTCATAGTCGATCCAATGTTACAAATATAATATTGTCGAGATCCTAATGGGATATGGAACTTAGAATTCGACAATGCTCACTCAAGTTTTGGTTCAGGGGTAGGAATTGTTCTCACAACTCCTTCCAAGGAGACTTTTTACTTCTCATATAGACTTGAATATGATTGAACAAATAATGTTGTTGAATATGAAGCCTTGCTTATAGGACTCAACCTAGCCCTTGATAGGAAAATAAGGCACTTGAGGGTAGTAGGAGAGTTTGAGTTGGTGGTTTCCCATACAAAGTTTAAGTTCTCCATGAAAAATGAAAGGTTGAAGAAGTATAGGGATTCAGTGAGAGATTCTATGAAACTCTTTGATGAATTCTCAATTGAAGTTATTCCTAGAGAATACAACCATGTATATGATGCCTTGGATGTCTCTGCTTCCACTCTGCAACCTTGTGAGGGTCCTCTCCAAGACTTGTGCAAAATGGAAGTGGTATTTAGACCTTCAGTGCTTGACAACCTTGAACATTGGCAAGTCATTGATGATGATGCCTAAATCCTTAGATTCATGCAAGACAATAAAGAGTTATCTAACTCCCAAATAAATTTCCTGGTCGATTCCATGAATCTGAAATTTATATATTTTCCTAACAAAACCCTCCTGAAAGGATGTATTCCCTTGGAATAATTTTTTGATATACATGACGTTTATAAGGGAAAACCTGTCGAGGAACATTATGATAAAGTGTTGGAATTCAACGTTGGGACATATATTGAGTCGAGAATGGTAAAAATGGGAAAGGGAACTACCAAGGCTGAGATAAGCAAGATACTAGACCTCATTCACAAATTTAAGGATGTTTTCGCTTGGACTTATGATGACCTAAAATCATATATAAGTGATGTCATTTAACGCACTATTCCTCTAGTAGATGGAGCCAAACCATTCAGACAAAATTTAAGACATATTAATCCAAAGTTGGCAGTCCAAATCCAGAAGGAACTTCAAAAGATGGTAGATTCTAGTATCATAATCCCTATCAGATATTCTTCATGGATGTCAAACCTAGTGGTGGTTCGGAAGAAGAATGGATACATTATACTATGTGTTAATTTCAGGAACCTTAACCAACTCTCATTAAAATATAACTACCCTCTCCCAAACATGGAACATTTGTTACAAAGAGTTACTGATGTTGGGATGATGTCCATGTTGGATGATTTCTTTGGTTATAACCAAGTCTTGGTTAAAAGGGAGGATCAACTTAATACCACATTCACTACCCCATGGGGAACTTTCATATACCTAAGGATTCCTTTCAACCTTATGAATGCTGGTTCTACTTTCCAAAGAGCAATGGATTTTTCCTTTAAATATCTCATTGAAAAAATCATATAAATATACCAATATGATTTAACATTCGTATCCAAATAAAGGAATGGACATGTTTCACACCTAAGAACAATATTTGAGCGGTGTATAAAGTATGGTATTTACCTTAATCCCAAGAAGTCCATCTTCAATGTGGATAAAGGGAAGCTGTTGGGAAACATAGTCTCAAAAAAAGGAATTTCTATTGATCCCAAAAGGGTTGAATAAATCAATAATATATGACCTCCCACTAACAAGAAGTATTTACAATCGCTCTTTGAAAAATAAACTTTATCAGATGATTTATCCTGAATTTCACCGAAAAGATCAAAACCATGAATGCTTTGCTTAAAAAGGATTTCAATTTTAGATGGAATAACAATATCCTGAAATCCTTTGAAGATGTTAAAGACGTCATTATTAAGGCACATGTCCTGGTCAACCCTGACTACTCTCGTGACTTCATAATTTTCTCATTCGCCTCTCAAGACACTATAGCCAGAGTGTTTTTACAGAAAAATAAGGATGACCATGAGAAACAATTGAAGGCCCTCAGAGATGCAAAATTGAACTACTCCATTATCGATAATAAATTTTATGCCCTTTTCAAGTCCCTTAAGAACTTTATAATTTATATCAGATACAACAAGATCAGATCTTATGTGCCTTATCCTACCATAAAGGATGTTCTATCTCAACAAGATTTCCTAGGAACTAGGGGAAGTGGGTATCCAAAATCAAAGAGTACAATTGATCCAGGAGGATCTTGGTGGCCAACCACCTTTTCCAACTATCTCAAAACAATATTTTGGCAACTTACTATTTTTAGCATTTTTTTGGTTCCCAAACTTCCAAGGCCCTTTTGAGGGCCTAAATAACATTTTTTCATGATAGAGCACCTTAATGATAACCAAAGACTCTAATTGAGCCCCGTAAATAAATCTCCTCATCAATACCTTTTCAATGAGCTATCATGCACCCTAAACAGAGATCGTATGCAAAAGTTACAACCACGAGAAGTTGATGTACTAACTTACCCCAATGGGGCCCACATGACTTTTGGCACTTCATCTCCCAGGGTTAGGTTTTTGGATGTCTAGGGTTTTGGAATTCATTTTTATTGTAAAAAGGCCTTCAGAGCCTCATTTTACTCATCTTCTTGTGAATGAGCGTAGCCATCACATCTCTTCTCAGAGATAAGCTGCCACCATTCTAACAAGCTTGTTTTCAATCTACATTTTACAGTTTTAATCATATTTCTTATTTAATAAACGTCAAGTTTTAATGTATCTCTATTATTGATCACCGTGTCTCTGTGTTAACATTATAAATCCTTGATTTCATTTCGTTCCTCTCATAAATCCGGATTGACAATTTAGATATAAATCCCATCAAGATTATCAAAGGGCAAGGTCTAGCCAAAATGTTAACTGAAAGAAACAACGAGGACATACAATTAGGAGAGGATGAACAAGTCAATGTGATAATGAGTGAATTGGAACATGATGAGTGTTATGTGGAAATTATCTACTACCTGAAGAACCTTTCATTCCCCAACCACTTAGTAGACCACAAGAAGAGGGCCTTGAAGCTGAAGGTCATGAAGTATTGCTTGACCCGGGATGGTCTGGGTTGGAAGAACCCTGATAGAATCATCCTTAGGTACGTAAATAAATATGAAGCAAACCATTTGATTAAGGAACTCCATTCAGGGTACTGTGGTGGTCACTATGCTTCCCGTACTACCACCCATAAGATCATGAGGGTAGGTTACTCTTGGCCCACATTTTTCACTGATACCCATCGTTATGTTGGATCACGCCAACCTTGCTAGTTCTTCACAAGAAACAACACTCCCTATGTTGCCTTTGAAATCAATCATTGTTGAATATCCTTTTTAACAATGGGGTCTAGATTTCATTGGTGAATTCAAGGATAATTCCAACAATGGATATCATTGGTTTTTGACTGCTATAGACTATTTCACTAGGTGGGTATAGGCCATTGCAATGAAAAAGTAAACCGAGGAAGTTGTTATGAGTTTCCTCGAGCACATGATCATAACAAGATTTGGTACCCCTGCTAAGATTATGATGCAGGATCATCTCTCCATGCTAGCCAGCCACGTCAAACCAACCACGTCAAGCGCACCATTTTCGAAGCTGAAGAGAGGCGCAGTCCTCATTTAAAACTTGAATTGAATGTAATTTAATGTTTAAGCTGTTGAGCTATGAAGCCATGCCTTTGGGCAGGCATTAGAGTAGGTATGCCTTTAAATGTTTGTAAGGCTGAGATCTAGATCCGGATAATGGACTAGACAACCCATTCAATGTAATTGAATAGGGTAGGTAGATTGGAGGGAAGCGCTCTAAGAGCCCCCTCATGTAAAAGATCAATATCGATCTCATTTTAGAAAAAGGAGAGAGTTGGAAGAATGAGAGGAGAGTCTGCGAGTAGAGAGAAGAAGAGAAGGATCCGAGACCTTGTTACAGGCCGTGCTCAAGAACACCTTGTAAATACAGGCATTTTCCATATTTAATACAAACAACAATTTTTCCTGCATCTTTCATGTGTTAAATGGATGTCTGTGAGTGTTCTGTATATGGTGTGAATGTACATTGTAGATGTATGTTGTAGGTTTGCATTTGCAGGAGTGTGTTTGATTTACAAGCTTGAGAGGTCTTTGAGGCTTCATACCAGGAGGGTGTGATAGAACGTTGCGGGTTCTGATAGTCGTGCACAGAAGGCGCATTTCTGAATTCTGCGGGTTCAGACAAAGACGTGTTGCGGGCACAAGAACGGGAATCAACAACTCAGAAATACCTGTGAGTTTGTTGAACACCTCGGAAGGCAAGGCTATATAAGAGAGACACAGTTGAAGATAGAAGTTCTGAGGAGTTCTATGGAACTCTGCCAGTTGGGCATTGAGCCAGTGCAAGGAGTGCACAAAGGAAGACTTCTACTGAGAAGTTAACTGAAGAAACATAATCACCAAGGATTCTGAGAGCTCTACCAAAAGGGCATTGAGCGGGTGCACAGAGTGCACAGAAGGAACTCTATTGAGTTCAGAAGAAGACAAAATCTTTGAGGAGTTCTGCAAGAGGCTCTGCTAAGCGGACATTGAGCGTGTACACAGGGTTATTGAATACCCGAAAACACTCACTAAGAGATTTCTTGAGTAGACAGAGAGTCAGGAGGGCATCTGAATTCTCCATTTGAAGGATAAAGACATAAGGACAAGTTTTCCTTGGGGGTCGAAGCTACAGGAAAACTTAGGGGGGATAGCACCCTTGTGTGCATGTGAATACTCTGCAGTGGCATAGGAGTTGAAGAATCCTTAGGGAATTCGAAGGATAAACTCAGGGAGGAGTAGTGATTTCAGCGCACGAAGCCATAGTTGCAAGGAGGGATAGCGTTCACACATGTGCAAGCAAGGATTCTGATCGTGGATCTCGTAGAGAAAAGGAATAAAAGTTGAAGCCTTTGAAATCTCTGGAATCTTCCAAGTAATCGAAAGAAAGTACAAGCTCAAGAGGAGGCACAGTAGTCGTCCGTTCAGACTGTAGATGAATCTGGACCATTGAATATTTCACATCCAGGAAGCATCAGAGCGAGCGCGTAGGAAGAAGAGGATCTAGACCGTCGAATCTAGGTTCAATTACCCGATAGTCGTTAGATCTATCAGGAGCTGTGAGGGAGTTGGACCCTCACGCGACAGAACTGAAGCGAAAAAAAAATAATCCTGAAAGGCATCGACACATCGGGATATCGAAAATCGAGATATCGAAGATCTCAAGGATGTGAGTTTGGTCGTTCGACCTTAGAAACTTCGAAATGGCGAGGTTTGATCTAAACCGTCTAGTTTGGGGAGGATGAGTGTCACGTGATCATCCACTTTGGAGATCCGGGCACTTGTAAATCGTGGAACGCGATATCCCGACAGCCAAGAGGTTTTGTGTGGGCCACATCGGAGTCGGCTAGTGGACAGGTGGCACACCATATCAGAGTTTCGTGGCGAGAAGTCCCGAAACAATTGCATCAGGATTCGCGATATTGCGAAGTCCGAAATGCTGATGAGGTGAAGCGTTGAAAAGTCAAACTCACGCGTGAGTCGGAGATTCGACATATTGAGATTCGGGGTTCAGCAAAGGCAAGTTGCTAGGCATCGTGAGTGCTGAAATTGCGATAGGGAAAACCCCGATAGGAAAAGGTCAACGTTGACTGGTTGTCGGGTTTCGGGGACTTGAGAGTCCAACGCCTGACCACTGACCTCATGAAGTCACGAAGTCTGATCTCCCGAGTGAAAAGAGGGGATCCCGTGAAAGTTTCTGTGGGTGCAGATTTCCCGATAGGGAAATAGAAGAGCTATTTAAGAGTTCTTCAGGCCAGTGGTAAAGAGAAGATCCTGTGAGCGCGCGGACCTTCTGACTTGTGGGTGCGGGACGCATGTGTGTGCACCAGTTGGTATCAGAGCTTGATTCTTGTCTGTGTATTTCAGGCGAGGGAGGCATAAGAGATAAAGAGAACTCTGATACACATCAGTTGGTATCATAGCAAGAACTTTGTTTATATATTTCAAGCAAAGGGAGGAGGCAAGAAGAAGACAGAGCGTTGAGGACTCTATAGGTGATCACTTGCAGATGAGCAGCAGGTTTGCCAGGGTGACGATCAAAGACAACGATATGGCCACTGAAGGCCATAGGTATGCTAAGAGGAAAATTTCATAGCTGATGAGCGCAACTGAAAGGGGGAAAGAACTTGCTGACATCAGGGAAAGAATGGAAAATCTTGAACTGCAGATGCAGCAAAATACCAGGTCAAGGTGGGTATATGAATGGCCCATGAGGAAGTTGAAGGTAAAATGGCTAGTCAAGGAGTTGATGGCTAGAGGGAAGTGTAGGCTGTTAAAAGGATGGTTGAGGTATGCTGAAAACCTCGACGGATCTGGAGAAATGGTTCAGATATGTGAACCGGAGATTGGGAGAATTCTCGATGAAGAGAACAAAAGGGGATCAACTGAATATCTCAAGAGTTGCCAGGAGGGAAACAAGTTGAGATCGCTGCGAGATCTCACAAACTGTCATGAGGACAACCAAGAAATTTCACATTGCCAGCTGGATGATGATATGAGGTTGTTGGGGAATCTCGAAGACTACCAGGAGGGCAGTGAACAGATCCCATATTTCCAGGTGGGTAGGGATGAGCAGATGAGACTATCTGAGAGTCTCATGAACTCATAAGTGAGTCGAAATCAACAGATGCAGCTGACAGAGGATGAAGATTCATGTGGTTTTCCAAGCCCTGTGAATGAAGATGATGACAAGTTAAAAAATTTCACCATTCGAGAGGACGATCTGGGGAACATTATAATGATTGGGGGAATTGAGATATTCCTACCACTTTCCCAAGAGGAGGCAGAAATCTAGGTTGCAGATGCAACAACCACAGAAGCAGAACAACCAGTTGCGACTGTCAGGGAAGAAGAATTGGAGCAGATATCTGAAAATGCCCAAGCAGACGAAGGAGATAAAAAAGATGAGAATTATGAGGAGTGTCTCAATTCTTTCAGCTAGGAAACTGAGGGATATGCATCACTGAAGCTGACAACAAAAGAAGTAAAAGAGGAGAATGAGCATTCCGAGGAATGGCTCAATATTTTCAGCCAGAAGACTGAAAAGACTGCAACCTGGGAGTTTGCAGAAGAAGAAGAAGAAGGAGTAGACAACATTAGTTTGGCTGATCTGTATGAGCATATAGAATCCTTGGAGATAAGGGTGAAGGTGCAGGGCATGCACATCCAATAGGTGAAGTTGGAAGCTGATGAAGAAGGCATGGGAGATCACAGTGATCTGCCCATGTGCATAAATCTTTTTCAACTGAGGAGACTGCATGAACAGGGCCAACCATTGGAGCATCTGGACAAAGTGATCGACTTGATCAGAGAGATAATGATCTGGTTGGCAGAGACTTCCAGCAAGGATAAGTTGGGTAGAAAGCCAGTAGCAGCGCAAAAGCAACAGTAGCAGAAGGAAGATGGAGTGGATGAACAACTCCAGAGGATGATTTTGGATCCAAGAGGATTTCAACAACTCAGATGAGAAGCTCATGAGAAGGAGCTCATGAATTTTGTAGCTGAGGATTATGATGCAGGAGCATCTCTCCACACTATCCATCCACGTCAAGCCAACCACGTCAAGTGCACCGTTTTCGAAGCTGAAGAGAGGTGCAGTCCTCATTTAAAACTTGAATTGAATGTAATTTAATGTTTAATTTGTTGAGCTGTGGAGCCATGACTTTGGGCAGGCATTAGAGTAGGTAGGCCATTAAATGTTTGTAAGGCTGAGATCTAGATCCGGATAATGGACTAGACAACCCATTCAATGTAATTGAATAGGGTAGGTAGATTGGAGGGAAGCGCTCTAAGATCCCCCTCATGTAAAATATCAATATCGATCTCATTTTAGAAAAATGAGAGATTTGGAAGAATGAGAGGAGAGTCTATGAGTAGAGAGAAGAAGAGAAGGATCCGAGACCTTGTTACAGGCCGTGCTCAAGAACACCTTGTAAATACAGGCATTTTCCATATTTAATACAAACAACAATTTTTCCTGCATCTTTCATGTGTTAAATGGATGTCTGTGAGTGTTCTGTATATGGTGTGAATGTACGTTGTAGATGTATGATGTAGGTTTTCATTTGCAGGAGTGTGTTTGATTTACAGGCTTGAGAGGTCTTTGAGACTTCATACCAGGAGGGTGTGATAGAATGTTGCAGGTTTTGATAGCCGTGTATAGAAGGCGCATTTCTGAATTCTGCGGGTTCAGACAAAGACGTGCTGCGGGAACAAGAACGGGAATCAACAACTCATAAAGACCTGTGAGGTTGCTGAACACCTCGGAAGGAAAGGCTGTATAAGAGAGACACAGTTGCAGATAGAAGTTCTGAGGAGTTCTGTGGAGCTCTGCAAGTTGGGCATTGAGCCAGTGCAAGGAGTGCACAAAGGAAAACTTCTACTGAGAAGTTCACTGAAGAAACAAAATCACCAAGGATTCTGAGAGCTCTGCCAGAAGGGCATTGAGCAGGTGCATAGAGTGCACAGAGGGAACTCTATTGAGTTCAAGGGAAGACATAATATTTGAGGAGTTCTGCAAGAGGCTCTACTAAGTGGACATTGAGCGTGTACACAGGGTTATTGAATACCCAGAAACACTCAGTAAGAGATTTCTTGAGTAGATGGAGAGTCAGGAGGGCATATGAATTCTCCATTTGAAGGATAGAGGCAGAAGGACAAGTTTTCCTTGGGGGTCGAAGCTACAGGAAAACTTAGGGGGGATAGCACCCTTGTGTGCATGTGAATACTCTGCAGTGTCGTAGGAGTTGAAGAATCCTTAGGGGATTCA
Source organism: Picea engelmannii (assembly GCA_009831015.1). Classification (NCBI taxonomy): domain Eukaryota; kingdom Viridiplantae; phylum Streptophyta; class Pinopsida; order Pinales; family Pinaceae; genus Picea; species Picea engelmannii. The sequence continues at coordinate 385,200 of ML788194.1, read as the reverse complement.
AAGGATAAACTCAGGGAGGAGTAGTGCTTTCAGCTCATGAAGCCATAGTTTCAAGGAGGGACAGCGTTCACACACACACAGGAAAGGATTCTGGTCGTGGATCTCGTAGAGAAAAGGAATAAAAGTTGAAGCCTTTGAAATCTCTGGAATCTTCCAAGTAATCAGAAGAAAGTACAAGCTCAAGAGGAGGCACAGTAGTCGTCCGTTCAGACTGCAGATGAATATGGACCGTTGAAGATTTCACATCTAGGAAGCATCAGAGCGAGCGCACAGGAAGAAGAGGATCTGGACCATCGGATCTGGGTTCAATTACCCGACAATCGTTAGATATTTCAGGCGCTACGAGGGAGTTGGACCCTCATGCGACAGAACTGAAGCGAAAAAAAAGAAATCCCGAAAGGCATCGACACATCGGGATATCAGAAATCGGGACATCGGAGATCTCGAGGACGTGAGTTTGGTCGTTCGACCTCAGAAACTCCGAAACGACGAGGTTTGATTTGAACCGTCCAGTTTGGGGAGGACGAGTGTCATGTGATCATCCACTTTGGAGATATAGGCACTAGGAAATCGCGGAATGCGATATCCCGACAACCAAGAGGTTTTGTGTGGGCCACAGCGGAGTCGGCGAGTGGACAGGTGGCACACCATATCGGACTTTCATGGCGAGAAGTCCCAAAACAATTGCATTAGGATTCACATTATTGCGAAGTCCGAAATGTCGATGAGGTGAAGCGTTGAAAAGTCAAACTCGTGCGTGAGTCAGAATTTCGACATATCAGGATTCGGGGTTCAACAAAGGCAAGTTGTTGGGCATCGCAAGTGCCGAAATCATGATAGGGAACACCCTGATAGGAAAATGTCAGCGTTGACTGGTTTTTGGGTTTCGGGGACTCAAGAGTTCAATGTCCGACCACTGACCTTGCGAAGTCTGATCTCTCGAGTGCAAAGAGGGGATCCTGTGAAAGTTGTTGTGGGTGCAGATTTCCCGATAGGGAAATAGAAGAGCTATTTAAGAGTTCTTCGGGCCAGTGGTAAAGAAAAGATCCTATGAGCGCGTGGACCTTCCGACTTGCGGGTGCGGGAAGCGTGCATGTGCACCAGATTACTACTCACAATGCTAAAGCATTTAACTCCCTTGTATTTGCAGAATTCTTCTTCAAGTATGGGATCATCTTGTCTCACTCTTCAAACTACTATACCTAGGGTAATGGATTAGCAGCATCAAGTAATAAAAATCCGATGAATATTTTCAAGAAGATTGTAGGGGGAAAAATGAATGCCTGGGATAGTAAGATAAAGTATGCCCTATGGGAAGATCACATTATATTAAATACTTCCACATGAAAAACCCTTTTTGAGTTTGTATATGGATTGGAAGATAAGTATCCCATCAACCTTTGAATTCCTACCCCTCATTTCACACAACGATACATGACTAATAAGGAGGCGTTGCAAGGAAGGTTTGATCAATTGGTGTAACTAGATGAATTTAGGAGGGTTTCTTTAGATCAAATGACACATAATCAAGAGAAGATTAATGGAATGTTTGATCTCAAATAAATGAGTAGAGTTTTCAAAGAAGGAGACCAGGTTCTACTGTGGGACAAAAGAAGGGAAAACCAGGAATGAATAAGAAGCTAGATAACTTGTGGACTGGACCCTACAAGATCATAAGTGAGGTAGGTATCAACTCATTCAACTTAGCCACACTTGAAGGATAAAGGCTAAAGTTACCTGTTAATGTAAGCCTTTTCAAACTTTATTTTCTCGATGGAATGTGGCTAACCTAGATTATAATAGGTAGGTTAGGGTAGACATTTGCATCCTACATTGCATTGTATATTTTTTGCATCATGCATATCATTGTAGTATAGTTGTATCTTGTTTGGATTTGCATACATGGTTATGATACACATATTATTTTTGTTGGAATACTGAGNGTGAATCCGTATTAGGAATTTTTAGCACTTTTAATCACAATATGAAAGAATTTAAGATATCAACAATTTATCACTTATGATTATATTCAAGATACCATAAAGATGTAACCACAAAACACAAAACACAAGAATTTTACATGGAAACCCAAATGGGAGAAAACCACATAATGCTTTCTTAAATATCAGAAGATTACATTCATAGGAAGAACCAACTTCCAAAGTTAGCCAACATCAACTGGAAGGAGGCACCAACCCCATGATTTACAGGCTCCAACTCCCTAGATTCTCCAGCTCCAATTGGAAGGATACTCTGACCCCCTAGTTTACAGGCTCCAACCTGAAGGAAACTACGACTCCCTGAATTCTATGACTCCAACCAGAAGGAGATTCCAACCCCCTTTCCTCCCCCCCTGAAATATAAGTGTGAGACTCAACCTATAAATGCTACTGTCAGTGATACATAATCATCATCAACACTAAACTCAACCTGTCACTGTAACTGTCACTGATATTGATACATCATCATCATCAAAACCAGACTCAACTGATCACTATAGCTATTGTTGGATTACTGAGAGAGGGGGGGGGGGTGAATCAATAATAGAGAAATTCAATCCCTTTTAACCATATAATTCAAGTGTTATATCAATGTAGTATTATCGTCCAATATTTGCAGAGTAAATAAACAATGAACAATCATACACATACACAATACACCATTGTTTTACATGGAAACCCAAAGAGGGAGAAAACCACATAACGCTTTTTCTTATATGTATTGAAGAATTATATTCATTGGAAGCACCAACTTCCTTTGTTTTCCATCTGCCACTGGAAGGAGGCTCCAACCACCTAGTTTCTTAGGCTACAACCTGAAGGAAGGTCCAACTCCCCAATTCTCTGGCTACAACAAGAAGGAGGCTACAACCCCTTGTTTTCTTTGGCAAAAACCACCTGTCCTTTCCCCATCCAACCTCCCTGATGTATAAGTAGAATGATGGAAACACTTTCACACTATCACTGTGAGATATACCACTATACAATTGTATCAACCTGTACCAATGACCTGCAACCAACCTATACAACTGCCTTGTAATCAATTTGTACATGAAATGAACATGTATCAACAAAATACAATAGATACATGACCTGTAGTTTTGCAATGTGCATATGTACACGCCCTATCTGTTATGCAACCCGCGTATGTACGCGACCAAACTGTTATGCAACCCATGTATGCCTTATGAAAACTAGGTTTTTCTTTCTTTTGAAAACTTCTGGCCCTATGCAACTTCTTTCACATAGATCTGCAACTTGTCACTGTATCCAGACTATAACTATACCTTGTGCATGCATCCTCATACATAACCTTTACCCAAAGCATATATATCTCTGTCTAGTCATGTGCCATATAGGTGTGTGTAATCATGAACAAGTATAATAACCCTCACATGATCTAGTCATCAAACCCTTTCTGATATTCAACCTCTCAAAACATCAACCAATTCACAAATACAAGCTCTCAACCATGTACCACAAACCCTTAGCCATATGCCAATAAATACAAGATGTGCCTCAATTCTAACAAGAAGTATCAATGATAAATATACCAACATTGTATTTTTGTAGATCTGACTTATATAGAAGATCCCATGCAACCACTAGTCTCTCTAGGGAGAATCCTCAAATATCCATAACCATTTCTCATGCATACATCAAAATCCAACTATTCATAGAAATAAGACATACCTTTTGAACCAATGGATAGATCTGATGTATCTGAGCACTGAAGAGCTTATTGGGAGCTTGATCTCAGAATCTAGAACCTCTGCATCTTCATCTTCTCAATTTTCCATGGCTTTACCAACATGTACACACCCTAATACACTACTAGAACGTGTACGTACACACCCTAATACACTGTCAACCCACATATGTACACACCCTAATACATTGTCAGCCCACGTACACCTCAGAAATTAGGGTTTTTAAGTATTCACTGTAATTTCAAAACTTTCACCGTCAACCCTTTGCACTATCTCAGACTTTCACAACTTCAGATGTATCAATGAGTAATTGCAATAAGCCTTACACAACAAAAGATATTCAACGTGTTCAAGAGTGATTAAATGAGAGAGCCTTGCCTCTTATTTATACTTTCATGTAGCATTCCATTTTCCTTATTTTAGGGAGTTCTCCGTTAACTTTATTATTTAAATAATTTCTTTTGCAAACACTTTGACTTTTAGGGGCTTCTAGATGATTCATGAGGGTTCTCCAACTTCACATGGCCATAAATCTCTAACTGTGAGGAGTTATGTGACGTTCCACATACCACTAGAAATGGAATGAAATGTACTATCTATTTGGAAGTCTTACCTGCAAATATCTCAAAACACATACAATTATCCATCAAACAAACTTGGGTTCATTACGCAAACCATTGTGCTGCCAGAATTCACTATCAAAATTTCTTCAAGGGTTGAAATCAATTAAAACCAACCCATTTAATAAAAAATCTCCCCCTTTGGCATTGATGGAAACACTCTGATGCAATACTGAGGTCATGTCATGCAATACTGAAGTCATATAACTCATATCAACAATCTCCCCTTGTGACCATTACTCCCCCTAGAACCATGCCTCTATCCTCTGCATCTCTGTGACCAAATCTCCCCCTGGAACCATGCCTTTGTTCTCTGCATATGAGAAATCTCTCACCCTTTGTCATCAATGAAAAAGGTATCTTTTCATTCGGGGCTTCTCTCCCTAACTGAAATGTTTGATCTCCCAACTTGAAATGTCCTCTTTATGGTGATTCCTCGTGTACATCTAAGACATATAAGATAATCATTCAAAAGATTTCATTTTGGAGTAGAAATAACTTTGAGTCTCTGGCGAAGATACTCAAAGGCTTCTCGTGGAAGAGGTTTTGTAAATATGTCTTCCACTTGTTCTTTTGTGCCCACATATTCAACTTTGATGTTATTCTCTACAACATGTTCCCGTAGAAAGTGATACTTTATTGGAATGTGCTTCGTCTTGGAGTGCATCACTGGGTTCTTTGAGATACTAATGGCTCTTGTATTATCACAATAGATTGGAATGGGCTCATCATACTCAACCTATATATCTGTCAGAGTTTGTTTCATCCATAGAACCTGTGTACAACATGCTGCTACTGCAATATACTTTGCCTCAGCTGTAGATAAGGATATTGATGATTGTTTCTTGCTTAACCATGATACTAAACACTCACCCAAGTAGAACGCTACTCCACTGGTGCTTCGTCAGTCATCAATGCAACTTGCCCAATCTACATCTGTGTAGGAAATATGTTAAGTACCTATACCAGATCTGCAAATATACTTCAATAATACCAAGAATGAACCATAAACCATTCACCATAACATGAACACAAGAAATAGAGACAACCCTTGAGGTAGGGTAACACCATATATTAATCCTTATGGAAGGATAAAACTCCTCAAGCAATCCTTTCTTGTACAATCACAGAAATAAAATGCTAGAAATGGCAGAATAACAATAATATATCAAGCATAATCTCCACAATAACACATAAATGATATAAGAAAAACAACATAAATAACACTTTGATTCAGAAAGCAATGTTCATAGGCCTCTTCGAGGGGGCAACCTCCAATCAAGCAACGCTCTGTTACAATAATCTCCAAGCTAGGGTTTTCATACCCACGACCCTTATTTATACTAAATATGTCTATCAAGAGAAGCATCTAGAGGAAGATCTTTCTATAAGCGGAAGCTTCTATTAGGTCTTCTTACATCCACCTTATTCTATTTTATTGAAAGGACTTATTAATATTGACCTTTATTACATCCGAATATATTAATCTACCTATGTGCGGGTTAGGACCCTAACATGTATGCCCCCTTAAAAACAACCTTGTCCTCAAGGCTTGAGATGAGGAAACTGATGCAGAATGGTAGCTGGTTCCCAAGTGGCATCTACTGGATTCGTATCTTTCCACTGGACTAGCACTTCCTTGATGGTTCTCTGACACAGGCGACGCTCATGCTGGTCCAAAACTGCTTTTGGTTGTAGCCAAATGAATCCTTCTGCAGCAAACTCGGGAAGGTTGGTTTGAATTTGGCACCTAGTTCCAATCACCTTCTTTAAGCATGAAACATGGAAAACTGGATGTAGCTTCGACTGACTGGGTAGAGCTAACTGATATGTGACTTTTCCCACACGCTTGAGAACTATATAAGGACCATAAAAGTTGGGCGCTAGCTTCTGACAATGCTCGACCTTGAGGGAAGTTTGCTTGTATGGTTGCAGTCACAGAAACACCTGATCCCCTTCTGCAAATTGACGTTCAGAGCAACCTTGATCTGCTTGTTGCTTCATGTGATTTTGTGCCATGACCAAGTTCTCTTTAAGGGTACGAAGAATATCCTCTCAAACTAAAAGTGTCTGGTCAACCGCTTGGACCTTCGAGGTACCCGGTAAGTATGAGAGAACTGAAGGTGGCTTCTGTCCATATACCGCTTCAAAAGGAGTCATGCGAGTAGTTGTATGGTAGGAAGTGTTGTACCACCATTCGGCTAGAGGTAGCCATTGAGCCCACTGATGTTGTTTTTCAGAAGTAAAACACCTCAGATATGTTTCCAAACACTTGTTGACAACTTTCGTTTGACCATCAATCTGGGGATGATAAGCTGTGCTGAGATGCAATTGGGTGCCCTGGAGCTTAAACAGTTCTTGCCAAAAATTGCTTGTGAAAGTTGGGTCACAATCAGAAACAATAGAGTGCGGCATGCCATGAAGCTTGAATACCTGGTCCATGAAAAGTTGAGCCACCGTGGATGCAGTAAATGGGTGTTGAAGAGCACAAAAATGAGAATACTTGGAAAGGAGATCCACAACCACCATTATGACTGATTTATTTCCTGATTTGGGTAAGTCGGTAATAAAGTCCATAGAGATATCCTTCCAAATAGCCAGTGGAATCGGAAGCGGTTGTAGTGTGCCTGGAGATTTGACCGTTTCTCCCTTGTTGCATTGAAACACCTCACATTCAACTACAAAATTATGGATGTCATGTTTCATACCATCCCAAAAAAAAGAACGTTTGACTCTGTCATACGTTTTGGTGAACCCTGAGTGCCCCGTTGTGGGTGTAGCATGAAGCTCATAAAGTACCATGGATTTAAGCTTTGATTGTTTACTTAAATACAAATGGCCTTTGTATCGAAGCTCATTCTGGAGCCAAGAGTACCATGGGGGAGCCAGAGCCTTGGTTTGGAATTGCTGGACCAAATGCGAACTTTTGGTATCTTGAAGCCATTCCTGGCGCACAACTTGGAGCCAATCGGGTACAATGAAGGAAAGAGAAAAAAGGGATCCTTCTTCTTCATATTTTCGGGACAGTGCATCTGCCACTACATTGTCTTTTCCCTTCTTGTAAATGATCTCATAATCATAACCAAATATCTTAGTCACCCATTTTTGTTTCTCTCGGGAGGAAATGCATTGTTCCATAAAGTACTTGAGGCTTTGATGGTCAGTCTTGATTTGGAAGCATTGCCCCAAGAGATAAGGGTGCCACAACTCAATGACATGTAGAATAGCCAACATTTCCTTTTCATAAATGGGTTTTCCTAGATTCCTTTCAGATAGTTGCTTGCTGGTGAAGGCCAATGGTTGACCTTCTTGCATAAGGAAAATGCCGATTCCTTTCCCTGAGGCATCACATTCCAACACAAAGGTCTTTGTGAAATCAGGAAGGGCCAGAACCAGAGTGGTGCACATGGTCGTCTTCAAGGTTTGAAAAGCTTGAGAAATGGCTGGCGTCCAAGTGAAAGAGTTCTTTTTGAGGAGAGCAGTGAGAGGTGTTGCAATCTTTTAGTAGTTCTTAACAAACTTGCAATAATACCCTGTTAAGCCCAAAAATCCACGCAAGATTTTGAGAGTCTTTGGGTGCGGCCAATCTTGCATAGCTTCAATATTTTTCGGATCCACCCTGATGCCATCCTTGACAACCAGATGACCCAAGTATTCTACTTCTGAGGCACCAAAAGCACATTTAGACTGTTTCAGGAAAAATTGGTGCTGGGAGAGGAGATGGAGAACTTGATCCACATGAGTAAGATGGTCGGTCCAGGTTTTGCTATAGATGAGGATATCATCAAAGAAAGCTCAGACAAAATGACGGAGAAAGGGACGGAAGACATGATTCATGAGGCTTTGGAAGGTGGAGGGGGCATTACACAAGACATAGGGCATGACCAAAAACTCATAGTGGCCCTTATGAGTGCGAAAGGCCATCTTGGGAATGTTTGCCTCTTTCATACGTATCTAGTGATAGCCCGAGCGAAGATCAAGTTTAGTAAAGAATTGGGCGCCACTCAATTCATCTAGGAGGTCATCAATGACAGGAATGGGAAATTTGTCTTTAATGGTCAGTTTGTTGAGGGCACAAAAGTCAGGACACATTCTCCAAGAACCTTCTTTCTTCAGGACCATGACTACAAGAGAAGAGTAAGGGCTCGTACTAGGGCAGATAACGCCTGCATTAAGGAGTTCCTGGACCATTTTCTCAGTTTCATTTTTTTGTGAGAATGGGTGGCGATATGGACGGATATTGGGAGGAAGGATTTCGGGTACAAGGGGAATGGAATGATCATGAACACTGTAGGAAGGAGGGACGCCTTGGGGAGTGGAAAATACCATTTGATGTTTAGAAAGGAGAGCTTGGAGGTCATGCAACACCGGGTGTGTTTCAGTTTCTTGAATGGCATGGAGTTGGGCAATGACACCAGAATGATCTTTTTTGAGCAACTTTTCCATGCGATGATAACTAATGACCTTAGGTCAACCAACAATGATGCCTTGGAATTTATATTGGTGGCCTTCCTGGTCAAATTTCATGGTTAATTCCTTACAATCCATGAGAATGGGACCCAAATTTCTTAGCCAGTTTGCACCCAACACAATGTCACAACCACCCATGTCGATAGCAAACATATGGGATTTTAGGTGGTAGTCATCGATTTGGAGACACACATTTTCACAACGCCCTCCACATTTCATGGAACCACTACTGGAAATCATGATTTGGAAATTGTTGACAACATGGATGTAGAAATGAGTTTCTTGGGCAATGTGGCGATGAATAAAATTATGGGTGCTTCCACTATCAACCAGAATGATGACCTTCCGATGCTTGATGTAACTGATTAACTTGAGGGTTTGGGGAGCGGAAAATCCAGTGAGAACATTGAGGGAAATGACGGGTTCTACTTCAGGAGGGTCTGAGGGAGGGGTTATGTCAGTGTTTTCAGGTGACTCAGACACAATGGGAGTTTCAACATCCTCTTTTGAAATGTCCTCAGAGATGGCCATAAAAAGATTTTGTTCCTTACACTTGTGGCCCGGGAAATATTTGTCATCACAATTATAACAAAGGCCTTTGAGTTGGAATTCATCCATTTCATCCCTGGTCAATTTTTGGATTTTTAATGGGGTGGAGGGAGTAGTGGGAGTGACGGGTTTAGGGAAAGGGATAAAGGAGGGTTTTTGGTTTTGAGATGATACAACCTATTGTGATTCTTTAGCTTGTTTAGTAACCTCCACCCAAGTCGAGGGTCGATCCATGAGGACATGGGCCCGGATCTCCTCCTTGAGGCCACTAATAAAACACTCTCGAAAGAAAGCATCAGTCATGCCCTCTGTTCGAAAAGCCAGGCGTTCAAAGGAAACTATGAAGTCTTCTACTGTTCTAGATTGTTTCAACTTTGTCAAATGACCCAAATGGTTGGTGTCCTTGTCAAAGTGTTCATAAAGCTCAGTCACAAATTGGGTCCAAGCAATATACCCTTGATGGGAAGTTTTTCTCCATTGCCACCATTGCCAACGTTCTTGATCTAGATGGAGAACACCATACCGGAGTTTGGCCAAGTCATCTGTAATTCCATATAAAGAGAAATAGTGTTCCATTTGGGTTACCCAACCAGTGGGGTCCGAGCCATCAAATTTGGTCATGTCCACCCGCGGAAGGCGTATGTCACGTTGAAAGTGATGGGATTGAAAGGTATGGGAATGGGAGGAAGTTTTGCCTTCATGCTTTGGAGGTGCGTCAGATAAATGGTCATCTGTAGGGATCTTCAGTTTGGTGCAGAGTGATGCAAAGACAGATTCAATATGGGTGGTCAGTTCTTGTTTGAATTCCTCCATTGAGGACTGCATGGTTGTATTTATGGTAGCATTGATGGACGAATCGATGGAGGAAACAGTAGCACTGATTTATTTCACTTCTTTTTGAGTTTCTAGGAAACTAGATTGCATGGTGTTGAAGCGAGCTTCCAGGTCTTGGCTATGGGTATGGGCCATGAGAATGGGTGAACTGAAAAAGGGTAGGGCGAGGTAAAAAATTTTGTCGAAAAATGGTATGGATGAATGTGATAAGGGCGGGGAGATGAATCCAATGGAATAGGTCTCAAATAATGGGTA
>ML788194.1:360202-374746 GCA_009831015.1 Picea engelmannii | reverse complement strand
TGCGGAGTTATACTCCGGTCTAAAGAATACTGCAGTGATGAAGTCCCCAAAGGCTTAACCATAAAGATATGTGTATTTACTTGGCAACCCAAACACAATTGTGCGGCAATAGATCTGGTCTGTTTTTAATTTGCTTATGTTTTTGTCCCCCAAGGGTTAGGTATTCAAGGGTTCTACAGACAAGGGTTTTCCCTGTGCTATAGATCTCTGATATATGTGCGGGGTCCAACAGTAGTACTTGGCCCAATATCTTAGGGCACTAACTAAGGAGGATAGACCGTACCCTTAGCTGTACTACCCGACTACCCAGGTACTAGAGAGTATCTTCCCGAGTGTTGTTCTCGGTGACACTATAGTAGTCCGGGGGGCGATAGGTTTATCTAAAGAGGGCTTCAGGAAATCTAGGCCGATCCATACATAGGTGTTGTTTGATGCGCTACCACTCGAAGGGGTACCAACATGGGTTACAAGGGTGGCCAACATATGTGCGCTTAAGAACCACTTGTATTTCCTACGTGTATGAATCCATCAACCGTGGGTTTATGCGCGTAACAACAGATCTCTGTGGTTTAAAGACGTCGGAATACGTCTCTACCTTGAAAAACAATTCCCAGAATTTCTGCCAAGGAAAGTGCTCTGATACCACTTGCAAGATACCGGATATAATAAATATGTAGAACATAAATAAAATGCTAGAAATGGCAGAATAACAGTAATATATCCAACATAATCTCCACAATAACACATAAATGATATAAGAACAACAACATAAATAACACTTTGATTCAGAAAGCAATGTTCACATGCCTCTTTGAGGGGGCAACCTCCAATCGAGCAACGCTATATTACAATAATCTCCAAGCTAGGGTTTTCATACCCTTGACCCTTATTTATACTAAATATGTCTTTCAAGAGAAGCATATAGAGGAATATCCTTCTAGAAGCAGAAGCTTCTATTAGGTCTTCTTACATCCGCCTTATTCTATTTTATTGAAAGGCCTTATTAATATTGACCTTTATTACATCCAAATATATTAATCTACCTATGTGCGGGTTAGGACCCTAACAAAATAATTGATAGATCTTTTCCTTTTGGATACCATAATCCAAACTCTTCTATTCCTTTGAGATATCTGAAAATCCTCTTCACTGCTAATACAAGTGATTCCTTTGGTGCCGCTTGAAATCATGCCACCTTTCCAACTGCATCCATTACATATGGTCTAGATGCTGTCACATATAGTAAGCTACCAATCATTGACCTGTATTGCCTCTGGTCTGTAGAATTTGAATCATCATCTTTGCTCAACTTGCAACTGGTTTGCATAGGAGTGGTAATTGGTTTGCAATCTTCCATTCCAAAACTCTTTAGCATTTCTCTGATATACTTAGTTTGAGAAATAAAAATTCCTTTGTTGCTTTGATGTATCTGAAGACCCAAAAAGAAGGATAGTTCTCCAAGTAATGACATTTCAAATTCATTCTGCATATCCTTTGCAAATTTATGGCTAAACCTGTCATTGATACTTCAAAAAATAATATCATGAACATAAAATTCAATTGATAAAATATTATCTTGAGTTACCTTGATGTAGAGGTTGTTGTTTTCACTTCCTTTTTTGAACACTGCCTACTGTAAATGTTTATCTAGTATAGAGTACCATGCTCTAGGAGCCTGTTTTAGACCATACACGGCCTTCTTCAATTTACACACATAATCTATGTTCTCTGACAATTGAAATCCTTCTGGCTGTTCAATGTATATTTCTTCTTCAAGTTCCCCATTCAGAAAAGATGATTTCACGTCCATCTGATACACTTAAATATTCTTGGAGCATGCATAAGCTAGGAGCAATCAGATTGCTTCCATTTTGGCAAATGGGGAAAATGTCTCTTCAAAGTCGATTCCTTCAACCTGTGCATATCCTTTACATACCAATCTAGCTTTGTTCCTTGTAACCTATCCATCTTCATTCAATTTATTTATGAATACCCACTTTGTGCCAATCACATTCTTATTCTTTGGTCTTGGAAATAATTCCCAAGTGTCATTCTTCTCTATTTGATCCAATTATTCATCCATGGCCTTTTCCAAAATTCATTCTTTCTAGAGTCTTCAAAATTGTTTGGTTCAATTGTATATGAGAGTGCTAGGTGCATTTGTTTTGGTGAACAAATTCTTCTTCTAGTCTCAACTCCTATATCTTTGTTTCCGATAATCTGATCTGAAGGATGATTCTTCTGTACTTGTTGGCACAGGGGCAGAACCAAGGTTCACTCCAAGAGGGTACCAACAAGCCCGAACTACTAGCCCTTTCGACAACACCTGCGAAGTAGATGCAGTCTCACCCGAAGTAGCTATGGGGGGATTGTAGGACAAAGATGTCTACAACCAGGGGAATATCAAGTGGATCTTGATGCAATACAACACAGTATACCTAGCTCACTTATCACTAAAATCTACTCCACATTCTATAGATTTGATCTAATACAATAATGAAATAACAATATATCAAGGACAAAGATAAAGCATCAATCATACACACATAACACCAGGTATACGTGGTTCACCCTCTCTCTAGGGCTACGTCCACATAACTGTGCTTATGATATATTAAGGTAAAGCTTATAGTTCTTGTCTGTGCTCTCTGCTAGTAGATACTCATCTTCTTCTCTCTTCCTCTCCCCCTCCCGCACACCCAACTGTAGGACTTGATCTTCACACCCAACTGAAGATCTTACAATGCCAGAAGGCTCTTACTCTCAGCCCTTCTTTCGATCACAATACAATATTCTCTCAATGAACAACAATCAATAGCAATGCTCAACAACAGTACCGACCCGACCCAGGTCCTCTTGACCTCTATTTATACAATATAGTCCCTCACCGACAACCTTAGGTCGAAACCTAGGTGCCAAAACCCTAAAAGATCAAAACCCTAGGTGTCTAAAACCCTAGGTCAACTTGATCCGCTTTTTCTGGGCTTCGCCAGACTATCTTTCCTTCCTTCTCACTCAGTGTTCCAAATCATCCAACGATGGCCTTTTTCGCTTGTTGAGTTGTCCATGATCCTTCTTCCTTGTTGATCTATCATTCTTGATCCTCTCGTCCAACAACTTGCATTTTCTTACTTCACTCCATCTTTTCTGCTCTTTTGCTTACTTCAACCTAGTGACAGTTACTGTGTCTCCCACGAAGTTCACTTTTCACCTTTTCTTTCTTGTTCTCTGCTTCCTTCCATAACCAAGGGCCAAAAGGCCCCCAACACTCACATGTGACTCATCCTGAGTCACTTTTAATCTAATCCTTTTGTTTTGCTTCGACTTTGGACTGCTAAGGACAACCTTGGCTTCTGCTTTATGCCTCCTCTCCCTCCTTGTGCAGACTATCTTTTCCATGTCTAGTACCCAGTTTCAATTGCACCTGGTACCTAGACCCTTTTCCTCTTGTTTTTACTGAGAGCTGCGAGGCAGCTGGTTGTCATAGTACAACTTCGGCCGACTCCCATTCACCAATCCTTCCTTCCATTCTCCCTTCAATGTTTTTAGTTGCGCAACTCCTACTTCTGTAACATAGGTAATCTCATATGGTCCTAGCCAATGCATTTTGAACTTCTCTGGGTGTCTTATAAACTTAATTTTGTACACCAATACTAAATCACCTTGCTTGAGTGTCTTCTTCTTGATGTGCTTGTCATGATATGCCTTCTCTCGTTCCTTCTGGACCTGCTGGTGGAATCCTGCAATGAATCTGTCTTCTTCCAGTTCAACCAACTGTGCGAGCCTTTCCTGAACAGTACCAGTGTCATCCATACCTGTAAAAGCAACAATTATTAAGCTTGGTACCAAGTATTCCATCAGGACAAAAAATTCGAGACCGTAAACTAACTTGAAAGGAGTCTGCATTGTTAATTTCTTGCAAGTGGTTCGATAGGCCCATAGTACTGTAGGTACTCTTAAGTCCCAGTCATCCCTATTCACAATGCAAATCTTCATTAATGCTATCTCCAAGATCTTATTGAATGCTTCAAATGTTCCATTTGCTTGTGGATGGTAAGGTGTGCTCTTATGATGGTGGACTGCAAATTCTTCAGTGAGGGCTTCAACTGTGTTATTGATGAAATGTGTACCTTTATCACTCATAAGGATTTTGGGGCATCCAAACCTGGTTATTATGTCATCAAATATAAAACATGTAGCTGTAGTTGCACTACAGTCTTTAACTGCTCTGGCTTCAGCCCATCTGGTTAAGTATTTTGTTGCAGTAATGATATACCTTGATCCTGTGTGCTTCCCTGGTGGGTTGATAGGTCCCACGAAGTCAATGGTCCATTTTTCAAATGCTTGTAGGGTCATCTGCGGTGCTAATGACATTTCATCTCTTTTGGATGGTCTCCCAAATCTCTGGCACACATCACAGGCTATAGCATAATCCTTAGCATCTCTGTGTAAGGTAGGCCACCAAAGGCCAGCTCGCAGAACCTTCTGCACAATTTCTTTCCTTGCATAATGTCCTCCTACGATGCCTTCATGAGATTCTACAAGGATCAGTGGGTGTTCTGCCTCCATAACACATCTTCTTAGTATCTCTCCAGGTCCCATATTGTATTGATGTCTCGCTATCAGTGAAAAGTCTGTAGCACACACTACTAGTTGTTTCTTCTGGGGAATTGCATACTCACTAGGTTCCATTCCTGTTGATAGGAACTGGACTATGTCTATGAAGTGGTCATCAATCTTACTAATGATTATTAGATATGCATCCGACAATGTATCCTCCAAACTGGTGGGTTCTTCTCCATGTTCCAACCTCGACAAGTGGTCAGGACCCTTGTTCATTCTTCCTGGCTTAACTATGATTTCAAAATCATATTATTGAAACAGTAGAAGCCATCTGCATATCTGCCCCCCCAACACTGGCTTGTTGACTAGGTACTTCAACACAGAGTGATCTATGAACATTTTATAGTGTCCTCCCAACAAGTAGTGTCTGAATTTTTGCAGCGCGTACACCATGGCTAATCCTTCTCTTTCTATAGTGGTATAGTTAATTTCTACTGTAGATAGTTTCCTGCTAGAAAAGGATAACGAGTGATCGATGTCTCCTGTTCCCGGCTATGCTAACACAGTTCCCAATGCAATGGACAATGCATCGACATGCACATGAAATTATTTTCTCCAATCTGGAAAGAACAGAACGGGTGCAGTGACCATCTTCTGTTTCAGTGTGTCGAAGCTCTGCTAGAATTCATCTGTCCAACCAAACTGGTAGTCCTTGTTCAACAACTTCTCCATCGGTACTGTAATTTGGGCATAACCTTTAATGAATTTCCTATAATAGCCAATATGTCCTAGTGCAGTGCGCAGTTGTTTGACTGAAGTCGGAGGTGGAAAATCAAATATAATTGCAATTTTAGATGGATCAACTAACAATCCTTGCTTGCATACAATATGGCCTAATAACACTCCAAATGGTGAGAAGAAGATGCACTTCTTCAGATTCAAAGAAATTTGACACTGCCTGCATTTATACAACATTAGCCTTAGACATTCAATATGTTTTTTCAACAAACTAAACACAGTCCAGTCATCAAAATAAGCTTCTAAAAATTTATGCAAAAATTCTTTCAACACTTCGACCACCACCCTGGAAAAGATGGCTGGGGAATTCTTCAGTCCTAATGGCATCACTGTGTATTGGTAGGATCCCCATTCCATGGAAAACGAGGTCTTGTGGTGGTCCTCCTTGGAAATCTGGATCTGATGGTATCCTGAAAATCCATCTGTGAAAGAATATACCTCATGGCTTCCCACATTGTCTAATACTTCATCAGTGAATGGTGTAGGGAAAGGGTCATGCAAACAGACATTGTTCAACTTTATGAGCTCCACACATATCCTGATTTTTCTTGTCTTCTTGTCTTGTACGACCATAGGGCTGATCCACTCTGATTCTTCAACAGGTTCAATAATCCTTGCTTCCAACATTCTTTCGAGTTCAATCTTCACTTTTTCGTTGTATTTCGGGTTTAATCTATAGGGTCTTTGTTTGACTGGCTTCACATCTGGTTTCAAAGGTATTCTCATCTCTCCCATAGGTCCTTTGATTCTCTTCATATCAATGAACTTGGTTGGAAACAAGTCCTGATATTCTTGCAATAACTCTGTAATCTTGTCAATGGTAGCAACGTCCCAATAATCTCCGATATTGGCAAGCTTCGATGTCTCCTTTGTTCCAATATTGACTTTTTTAATCTTTATTGGCTGACCAGTAAATGGTAGCTCAGCTCCTGGACCTTCTACATTTCTTTGGCCTTCTGTTTCAATAATGTTTACCTTTCTGGGATCATCATCGTCATCGGTATTGATGTTGTAGCAACTCTGCAATTTCTGGAGAGGCGCAGTCCATTCGTCCTCTTCTTGTTCCATAGGGAGGTTGGATGCCACCTCGAATACCTTATGTCTCACAATCTGCAATGCTTGGTCTAATGAAGGATATTCACTTTCAAATAAAAAGGTGGTTGTAAAGTTCTGAATAATACCTTCCCAAAATGTAGTGACGAGGCACAGCTCCGCTTGAAGGTACCAGTTGATAGGGGTCGTGTCCAGTGTGTTAATGAAACTTTGCAACCATTTTTCTTGAGGAATGTCATTCCAAGCCTGTTCGCATCTTCACGCATGGTCCTTTGGGCAACTTCGACCGATCTATATTACTTCACAACTTACTGCTTGTGTTGAGAACCGTGCTATCATCAAGGTTTGACATTGTGTCCAGTCTGTGATGTTTCTTTTATGTGTCCCCCACCATCTTGCTGGTGTGGCTTTCAGGGCCTCATCCATTGCTAACAATCTATGTTTTATTGGTACACTTGTTTCAAATATGATAGGAAGGATTCTAAGGGGTTCAACCCATCAAATGTGAGTAAGCTACTTACTGTTGTGCCAATCCAACGAACTTCTCTGGTTAATCTAGCACATCTTCTGGTAGATACCTCATACATATGGTTATGTTAGTTCTCCAGTGCTTCTTCTAAATCTAATGAGCATGCGTTGTCACCTCACCAACTCAGATTCCCATCAACTCTAGTGTTGATGTAATCTTGTTGTCTGGCAGTTAGTTTGTAGATATTCTCTACTTCATATGCGTGGTCTTCTTCTCTGACGGGTTCTGTGTATCTATAACATTCATCTGGATCTAAAGGTGCAATGACCCTTAGGCCATCTCTTTCAAATTTCATACGTCTCTTCTTCAAATCAACAACAATAGAGTTGTTGAATGCCCAATCAATTCCTAACAACATCGGGTAAGGGCAGTTGTCATCAACAATTTCAATGACCTCAAAATCTGCAAAGGTCCTCACTCTGTCAATGTCCACAGGGACATGCTCCAGTCGTCCAAATGGGCTGACAACTTGCTGATTAGCCATTCTAAGCCTTATAGGGGAATAGACTAGCCTTGGTTTTCCCATTAGTGCCCAAGTTTGCTTTGTCATGACATTGACCTCCGACCCTAAGTTGAGGACCACATAGTCTATATCATACACTCCTATTTGAGAATTCAAGTGTAATTATTTGTTTGTCCTTATCCTTTTACCAATTTGGTGTACTTCCCTATTCAACAAGGGGTCTATCTTTCCTAGCTCATATTGCTTGATTAAATTCTGAAGTTCCCTTACAACGTTTTCATCCTGGATTAGCTTAATACAAGTATATAGAAATTCCATGAGCTTGCTTACTTCGTTTCCTTGCTTCGGCAAAGCGCACTGATCAAATGCCTGAGGCATTCCATATTCTCTTATATCTGGTTGTGTTTTTGATGAGGACCCTTGGTCCTTCTTGAAATCCTATCTTGCTTCCTCAAAGATTTGTCTTTATTTCTTTGCATCAAGAGCATGAGTCTTCTCTGCATCTTTCCTCATACCTGAATATTCTGCGATCTTTCCTTGAATCATTCTATATTCTCCCATAGCAGCGCCTCCTTGAGTAATAACAATGACTCTCAGGTCTTCTCCGTGAGGTTCAACATATATCAACTATACTTGTGGGTTCTGCTGAGGTTCTCATCTTTCTTGAAGCTTAGCCAGTAGTATGGGGCAATCTTCTATAACATGCTAAAAATAATTGCAATAACTGCAATTAGTACAAGGGTTCTGACAATCCCTTGCTAGATGTCCTGGCTGCACGTAGTTATAACAAATTATTTGTCCTCGGCCTCGACCCATTCCTCCTCCTCGTCCTCATCCTCTGTATCCACTGTGAGGATTGAAGTTTCCTCTTCCCGGGGAGTTGTACTGCATAGTGTTTCCTTCTTGTTGTACTTCGCCTTGGATCTTGTATACATCTCTTGACCTTTCATGCATGAGGTCGTAAGCCCTACAATATCTATCATCATGCCCTATTGACTTACAAAAGGTGCAATATAGGTTTCCAGGTGTCTGAACATACTTTTGCATGTAATATCACTCACCAGGGCAATGTCAGTTTCTTCAGACTTCGCACTTGGGAAATGTGACTTGCTTCAAGGGACTCAGAGCTCCTGAGGCCAGATATTCATGAAATGCAGGGCTGTGTTCCTTATCATGGCCCTATGATCTGCATATGAAACACCAGATGTCTTTTGTTTTGTCCTTTCCCTTATCCTTTTTTTTGTCTTCGACCTGTAAAGACAAACTGGTCAGCTGGCTCAAGATCTGGCTCATACCCGAGATGGATTCTCCCATAGGGGTTGATTCAAGCTTCATGGCGATCTCTAGTGCCTCAGACTGCGAAGCAATTTTATGTTGCATCAGAGGAACCCTGATGTGTGGTAACAACACAGTGATGAACCATTCTTTGTTCTGTTCATCTGAGATCTTAAAATTTAATCGGCATGTTAAGGTCTTGAATCTCTGATCGAATTCCTAGACAGGTTCGACAACCTTCTGTTTGATCTCCTTCAACTCTATAATACATTGTGACTCTGATTTGGGTTTCTTGAATTCTACAATTAGCACGTTCTTTATCTCATTCAATGGTTGGGGCTGTGCAAGTCCTTGGACAAGCTTCATGTACCATCTCAGTGCACGATCTCTAAGAGTGGTGCTGAACTGGGTTCTTTTGATGGCCTCATCTGTGACATTCTTAATATTCCACACAACTTCACACAGGAACCAATGTTGATCCGGGTCTTCAGATCCATCCTCTCTAAAGATAGGGAACCTCATCTCATTTTCCATAGAGCTACCTGGGTTTCCAGTATGAGTAGATGTTGAACTGGTAATAGTAACACTCTGAGGACTTTGGTGACTCTGATTACCTAGTTTTTTTGAAACAACAGGTGGGTTAATGATACTTACTTCAGCAGTTTGCGCAGTTCCTAAGTTTTCTGGCTCGTCCTGGCGAAGTTCTTCAGTTGCTCCTTCCTATGGCCTAGCGGGTTTTGGACGTTCTTCATCTGTTATATCTGCCTCTTCTCCACTGTATAAACCTTCTTCTCTATAGTTTTTCTTGAACAGGTTCTCAAGGTGAACCCCTCTAAACACTCTCCCATTGCGTGTATGTCCATCTTTTATGTCGCTGTCGCTGTCCAAATTTTTGAACATTATCTTTTCTAGCTTCAACCAATCTATTGTATCTTTAGAATGTTCTTCTCATGCAAGAGCATCTTGACTCTTAACTTCAGAAAATGAAAAAATTTCCCTCTGGGTGCTTTGAAAAAGTATCTCTCGGCTTGGCTATATGATTCTACTCTGTCAACAACAAATTCAGTGATATACCCTCCAATGGTACTATCAAACCAATGATCTACTGCTCTGGATACAACGTTGTTGACTCTTTTAACCTTATGGATTAACATAGACGTCCAAACCACAGGAGGTCTAGATCTGGTCTCAAACTGGGTATCAGCTAACCTATAAAACCACTCAAACAACTCCTGATGGATCCCTCCAAGAAAGATCTCATGAATGTCGGTGAAAATGTATCTTTGTAACCAATATTCAGTACTCAGCTTAGGGTTCTTGTTTTGGGCTTCAACGAAGTCCCTTTCTTGATCTTCTATCCACTTTTGAATCTCTGTCTTCGATGGGAATCACCTTGACATTCCCTCATAAAGATTCCAGTCTCGGCAACAGAACCATTTGTTGGCACAGGGACAAACCCAAGGTTCACTCCAAGAGCACACCAACAAGCCCGAACTACTGGCCCTTTAGGAAACACCTGCAAAGAAGATGCAGTCTCACCCGAAGTAGCTATGGGGGGGTTGCAGGACAAAGATGTCTACAACCAGGGGAATATCAAGTGGATCTTGACGCAATACAATGCAGTATACCTAGCTCACTTATCACTAAAATCTACTCCACATTCTATAGATATGATCTAATACAGTAATGCAATAATAGTATATCAAGGACAAATATAAAGCATCAATCATACACACATAACACCAGGTATACGTGGTTCATCCTCTCTCTAGGGCTATGCCCACATAACTGTGCTTATGATATATTAAGGTAAAGCTTACAGTTCTTGTCTGCGCTCTCTGCTAGCAGATCCTTGTCTTATTCTCTCTTCCTCTCCCCCTCTTGTGCACCCAGCTGAAGATCTTACAATGCCATAAGGCTCTTACTCTCAACCCTTCTTTCGCTCACAATACAATATTCTCTCAATGAACAACAATCAATAAAAATGCTCAACAACAGTACCGACTCGACCCAGGTCCTCTCGACCTCTATTTGTACAATATAGTCCCTCACTGATAGCCTTAGGTCAAAACCTAGGTTCCAAAACCCTAAAAGATCAAAACCCTAGGTGTCTAAGACCCTAGGTCAACTTGATCGGCTTTTTCTAGGCTTCTCCAGCCTGTCTTTCCTTCCTTCTCACATGGTGCTCCAAAGCATCCAACGGTGGATTTTTCTACTTGCTGAGTTGTCCACGATCCTTCTTCCTTTCCGATCTGTCATTCTTGATTCTCATGTCCAACGACTTGCATTTTATTACTTCACTCCATATTTTCTTCTTTTTTTCTTACTTCGACCCAGTGACAGTTACTGTGTCTCCCGCGAAGTTCGCTTTTCACCTTTTCTTCCTTGTTCTCCGCTTCCTTCCATAACCATGGGCCAATAGTACTCATTTTCCAGGTGTCTTTGGAGGCATTCGCTGAACTTTCTCTTCTACATTTGTCTGATCCTCTTCATATTCCCCTTCTACTTCTTCTTCATCTTCTTCTTCTTCTTCCTCGCAATTTGTAAAGCTATTCCATTGATTCATTTTCTTCTTCCTTTAATTCTTGTCTACTTGTTTCATCAATTTTTATGTTGATACTTTCCACAACTTTGTTCAATATCAGGTTGTAACACTTGTATGCTTTCCTTGTACTTGAGTAACCAACAAGTACTCTTTTGTCCACACGAGATTCAAACTTTCCCATTCTACCATCTTCTCTTTTGATGTAGCATTTTCTTCCAAAAACTCTAAAGTGCTTTACATTTGTTGGTCTTCCTTTCCATAGCTCGTAGGGATTTTTGTCAATGTTGTTTCTGAGCATTACTCTGTATTGAATGTGAACTGTTGTATGCATTCCATGTGTCCAAAAGATATATGTTAATTTGGAATCCATTAGCATTGTTCGAGTCATTTCCTGTACTGTCCTATTCTTTATTTCAACAACTCCATTCTGTTGAGGTGTCCTAGCAACGAAGAATTTCCTTTTTATTCCATGCCTGCTGCAGTAGACCATAAATTCCTTTGAAGTGAACTTTCCTCCATTATCAGATCTCAAGCATTTGATTTTTGAATCCATTTCATTTTCAACCATTTCCTTGTAGACCTTGAATTTTTCAAAAGCTTCTGACTTATTCCTTTTAAACCCTTTGTTGTAGTTGGTCCAACTAGATTAGTATGCACAATTTCTAGTGGTCTTGTTGTTGAATATTCCTTTGATTTGAACCTGTTCTTTGTTTTTTTTCCTTGTTGACAATGCTTGCATTAAGTGTTGGATGGTTTCGTGATCTGGGGAATTTCTCTAACTTCTTCCCTTTTTCTGAATTTGACAAGGTTATCAAAATGTATGTGACCCATTATTATGTGCCATAGCCAACTTTCATCTTCCTTTCCTAGGAAACACTTTTCATTTCCAATTTCACTTAATACATATATGTTGCTTGAAGTTCTTGCATCTGTTGCAATCAATTTTCCTGAACCTTCTTTTCTTATCTCACACTTTTGTGAATCGAAAGTAACTTTATGACCTTGGTCACATATTTGACTCACACTTAGAAGATTATGTTTCATATATTTTACTAGTAGAACATTTTCTGCCTTGGTATTATTGTTCCCAATTCTGACTGTGCCCTTTCCGATGATTTTAGATGAATCATCATTTCCAAAGGAGACTGATCCATCTCTTTCCTTTCTTAATGTAAGAAACCTGTCTCTATCACCTGTCATGTGTTTTGAACAACAGTCAACATACCAACCATGTTTCTTCTTCTTAGCTTGTAGAGCAAGTGTGCATTCTTCATTGCTATACTGATTATGATTTCTTATCCATGTCCTTTTCTGAGGTTCCTGTCTGTGACTGTTGTTTTTTTGTTGTGGTTCTCTAGGAGGGAATTCCATTCTAAAATTTTTGGCCATGTGTCCAAAGTTGTTACATTTGTAGCATTCCACTTTAGTGCTCAAATATTCAAACTTGTTGTAACTTCTTCTCTGTGTTTCAATAGGATTTCTTGGATAACCCTTTTGTGTATGACTTTCAAAGTTGTTCATGTTGCTATTGTTAGCTCTGCAATTCACAACTTTCTGTCCAAAATTATTACATGCATAACATAAACAAAAAACGATAGTCTGATACCTAGGAGTTGAAGATATTATGAAAGGAGGTACTCTTATGAATCCTTCTTCTTCCTGAGGCTTATCTGTTTCTGTCGGTCGTTGATTCTGAAATCTAAATATTCTCGGTGGAGGAGTGTCCCTGTAATTTTCTTTATAGACCTTCCTATCCCCTTTGATTGTTTTTGCATAGATTTTTGAATATGTTTCTTGTTCTATTGTTTTGGAACTTGATCCCTTTTCTTTCTGATTGTATCCAAGTACAGATTTGTCATGATGAGGTTTTTGATTGTTGATAATGTCATTCAAAACTTTTGAGTTGTTCTGCATATTTTTCTTTTGAAGATCCTTTCTTAATGTGACAATCTCTGCTTCCAAATTTCCAATGATCTTGTCTCTTCCTTCTAGCTGTTATTTGAGTGATTCTTCAATTCTTTTATCTTCTTCAATTTGAACCTTCAAATTTGTGATCATTTGTTCTAGTTCTTGAGTGTCTTCTTTCTTATCTAGTTCCGCTTGTAGTTTCTTGTTTTTCTTCTTTTCTCTTTTGATAAATTTTATGGCACACAACAATTCTTCTCGGTAGTCAAATTCTGCCTCTTCATATTCTTCTTCTGCCTCTTCATATTCTTCTTCGGAGTCTTATTTATCATAGTCTTCTACTGCCATGAATAGAACTCTTTCTGTCTCACTGTCACTAACTTCATCTTCATCTGATGATGATATGTCTTTTTTGGGGCATAAACTTTTCTTGAAAACTTTCTTTGTGGTTCTTTTTCCCTTATATGTTTGTTTGTTATTTGAGTAACCTTCATCATTTCTCTTTTTCTTATGAGGACATTTGTTATCAAAATGACCAATACCATCACAATTAAAACAAATCAAAGGAATATTACCTCTATACCTACCGTTGGTTCCCTTGTTCAATCTTCTGACAAAGTTGGCCACTTCTTCATCATCTTTCGAGACGTCACTACCGCTGCTATGTTCTTTTTCTTTTTTCTTTCCCTTTTTCTTTGACCTTTTGGATGCTTTGAAGGCTGCTTCTTTTATATCTGGATATTCCTGTTCAGTTATCATTTCATATACTGTGAATATTCCATGTAGTTCGTCCATGCTTATTGAGTTTAGATATGCTCTTTCTTCTAGTGTTGATATCTTAGGGTCAAATCTCATAGGAAGAGATCTTAGTACCTTTTGAACAATTACAAATTCTTTAATTTCTTCTCCCAATCCCATGATTTCATATACTGTTTCATCGACTCGTAAAAAGTAAGATGCAATATTCTCATCTTCCTTCATCTTTAGTTGTTCGAACTGACCTCTGTAAGTTTGAAACTTTACTTCTTTGAATTTTGAATATCCTTCATAAATATTTCGAAGTTTGTCTCAAATCTCTTTAGCGGATTTATAATGTGAAACTTTGGTGATTATCGATTCTCCAAGACCATTCATAAGTGCATTTGTGGCTTTGGAATTATTTTGACCGAGTTTCATTGCTTTGTCATTTGTTGGTGGAACTGCTAGTGCTATGTATCCATCTACAATTGATTGCCAAATTTCAAATCCCTGTGCTTGTATATATGTCTTCATTCTTATGCTCCAAAATGCATACTTTTGTCCATCAAATTGTGGTATTCCATTTTTATACATGTTGTTTCTCTCCATGATCTACCTTTCAGTGGTTAAATTGATTTCTAAAGGAACCTGCTCTGATTCCAATTGTTGGATTAT
>ML788194.1:327463-346124 GCA_009831015.1 Picea engelmannii | reverse complement strand
TGACCAAATCTAGTCAAAAAATTCCCTTTTGACTTTCATCTCCAAGAATGGCCTTTAGATTTTGACTTGATAATTCACCACCTATCTATTTGAAATGGTTTCAAATCATTCTAACCCAAAAAATCATGATCTGGGCGAAAATTCGACTATTCTGGCCTTGACAAGCTTTCAACAGCCAACTTACCCGAAAATCTTCTCTTTAGCTGTTGAAAGGCGCAGCTTTCAACAACTAACTGGTTATAATTCTGCCTTCTGCGCTGGTGAAAGCATAGATTTTTTCAAAATCAAATTTCTCAGTCATGGAGAGTCTGTTTTGCATGTTTAAATAGTCTATCGACATCTACAAATCCTGAACTTTCCAACGGTGCTTTCAGATTTGCATTTGGAGCTCGGGAAGCTAGTCAAATTTTTCCTACAAGATTAGGCATCGTTCTATCAAAAATGCTGGTGCGTTTTTGATCGTTAACAGTCCCTATATTGACCTTGCACAATTTTAATGGGTGATTATAGGAACTATCAGTTTGACTGGGTATGGTGTTATGGATTTCTCTATTCCCTTTTGTCTCTTTAATGACTAGTTTTCTCAATTCCTGTAAGTCATCTGGGATTTCTGAATTCCTGCTAATCTTATAGCATTCTATAGGCTTCTTGGTTGAGGTTAGGTGAATATTAGTCTGAAGTTATTGGATATGTTTTGGACATACCCCTAGGTTTGATTTCTGATTACCATTATCTGTAAAAATAAATTCTTTAATATTTTGTAGGACTACTTCAAGCTCAGGGTACTTACTTGTAAACGAGAGGTCCTTGCAAAAACAAGCTACCAACATCCGCTAGTTGTTGGTCTGTCTTCTGGTTTCCTCATGTATGAACCAAGATTTCAGGATTGGACCTAGAGAGTGGGAAAATACCTGACCCATAAGTGAGAGGGTATTTCCGCAGCTTTCCATTGTGTCACACACTGTTTGATATACACTTTAGGATCAGATTCTCCACTGAATAGTTGCACAACTTGGAAATCTGTCTGCATCTCTAATTCCAATTGCTCCTTATTCTGAAACCTATATTTGATAGCTTGCTTCACATTGCTCCAATATCTGAGTAAGGCTTTATGATTGGCCCACTATCTGGCAGGGGTGTCCTGGAGAGATATATCTAGTACTGAGATTCTTTAATCCTCTACTACATTTTCTTCCATGCTGAGTAGAAAACTATTGAATCGTGAGGTACCATCATATACTGGATGTTCTCTAAATTCAGTCCCAACCCATCTGGCTTCTTTGATAGTTGCACATATCCTTGAGAATTTTTCGTATGAACCTTATTGCCAACTGTCAAAAGCCAATTCTGAAGCTTCATCTATTGACTGTATGCTTCTCCAACTTACTGATCCATCAACAATAGGGTTTATGTAATCATCTCTTGTTCCTGCTGTTACAGTGTACAACTGATCCAAGTCTTCTCCCTCCATATTATTGTCTATTGTCTCTATATATATGGGTCCTACATATGGATCCAAGGGTTGAAATACCTTTATTACATCAGCCTCAAAGGTCATGGCGTCTTTCTTTAAGTCGATTACTGCATAGTTGTCATAGGCCCAATCAATGCCAAGTAGTGTAGGGTAAGGGTCCTTATCCCCCATGATTTCAATAAATTCAAAGTTAGCTATGGTCTTTACTCCCGCAACATCTATTTCCACATTCTCCAGTCTTCTTATTGGGAAAATACAATATTGGTTTTCCATTCTTAGTTGAATTAGGGAATATGTCAGCCTAGGTTTTTCTAAGGCTTCCCGGGTCTTCTTAGGCAAAATGTTCACATCAGATCCTAGATCCAACATGACATCCTTAATATCAAATTCATCTAATTGGGATACTATTCTGAATTCTTTTCTAGTTCATACTTTTCTTCTCTACACTCTCTCAGTACTCTTCTCAGGAAAATTAGCCCCTATTCCTGCTTCTATGGGTTCTTCATTCCCTAAAAACAGGTATATCACATTGCCCAAATTCTTTGTTAATTGGTCATTCCCGAGATATTCAGAAAATAATTGAAACCAAAGGTCGACTAAATTTTGAGGTTTTAGGTTATCTCGGTGTGACTACATGTTTTCTGGGTGCAGGGGGTGAAGCAGGGACTTGCACAATCTGTAGGGTAAATGATGCAACCCCCCTACCCTCCTGGGGGGTTCTGCGACCTCCTGGTCTAGGATATTTCAATTTTTTGTGTCAGATCGACTCTTCGGGCCCTTACTAGACCCCAATTAACTTACAAAGGTCCCCTTTTAGCTTTAGGTGAAGGTCTTGTGATACCCGTGACCTCTTTCTGCACGTTTTTGAAATTTTGAGTTTCAGATGCTAGCTCCTTTCTCATTAGCCCCTTCCTGCATATGGTCTTGGGTTATGACCTCACGTAATTATGTGATTCCAGGAGTGACAAGGGTGGTTTTATGCCAACCCACCTTTATCCCCACAATTCACTATGAGGCACCATGTATCCCTCTGGCAATACCGTGGTTTCAATTGCAACCCACTCTAAGAATTTTAAAGCCTGAGCATGTTCTGCCCCCGCAATCAAGTGTGACCGTTGATCTTCTGATATCGGACGATGCCTCCCAATCAATACCTAAAATCTGTCCTCTCCTTCTACCTTCTATCCTCCTTTTCATGCACCTCCCCATACCTTATGATCTGCCGACAGGCACCCCCCTTTCAAATCAACGACTATGGTTAATTTCGCCTTTCGGACTTTGGGAGTTTCAACTCTCAAATTCTTCGTTTCTTCCGGAGTGATTCCTCTGAAATGGTAGATATTTTGCCACACATCCTCCTCAATAAACAAATCAGCTTTTGCTTCGAGACTTTGGCCCTCTTAATCAGATCAATGGCCCTTCCGCTCCCTTCTCGATCATCGATCGATATCTCCTTCGGGGTTTTGGCATTTTCCCTCTCCGCTTTCCTCCAGAGTTATAGATCTGGTGCCACGTGTCCACCTTCACATCGACGACTCTCATCTGCTTTGGGACTTCAACCTTCATAATTCTCATACCTCAAATTCTCCTTGCTCTACTTCTCTCGAAGCGTTTTACCCGGAGTCCACGATCTAATGATGCATGTCCTCCCATAGATGGATGACTCCCAGCTACTTCGACTATTCAGGTTTCGACTATTTAAACTCCACTCCTTCACTTTCTCCCGAAGTGCTTTCACCCAGAGATTACAATCTGTTGACACATGTCCTTATGGATATGACGGTCCAGACTTCTTTTGGGCTCTTCTCTCTTTGGTTATTCGACTCTTCGGCTCTTCGGGCTTCAGGAGTTTTAACTCCTACACACTCATTCCTCCCATAATGGTTACACCCAAAATACACGATCTCTTGATGCACGTCTCCCCCTTGATCTGATGACCTCTATCTACTTTGGCTCTTCGATATTTGGGAGTTTCAACTCCTCCTCACTCATTCCTCCCGGAGTACTTTCACCTGAAGACTCAGATCTGTTGATGCGTATCTCCTCACGACCAACGACCTAGATCTATTTCGGCTATTTGGTGATTTATCTCTCTCCTCGTCTACAAACTTCCGAAGTACTCTCGCTCCAAAGTTGTATATCTTGTGCCGCTTGTCCCTCTTGACGATGAATGGTCCCTAATCACTTCGATACTTCGAGACTTTGGCAAGTCCTCTCTCCTGTGCAAACAAAGGGTTAAAGCTCATGCACTTTACCTTGGATCTGATGACTATCGAACCTTTGAGTTCATATCCAACGACTAGGATCCGTTTCTCCTTTACGCATTCCTCTTGATTCCCTGGATGCTGATCTAATGGTCTAGGATTCTTTCAACGACAGATCTGATGGCTGTTGTCACTCCTCCTCCTGAGCTTTAGATTTCCTTCCAGCTTGGAAGGATTCGTAAATATTCAAAGGCTACGACATTTTTTCTTTCTACGAGCCCGATTACTTGGATCTTGAATTTTCTCTTGAAAGCACTATCTCTCCTGAGCTTCTTGATTTATCAGTCTCCTAAGGGTTTCGGCCCTTCCACTTCCTTCAAAGGATTCTTATGCCCTCCTGGCAACCTCTCGCTCAAATCACTCCTTGCTGAGCATTTTCTATAGAGTGTTCAACAACTCTATGAGTATCTTCCTCCGATACTCCTCTCTTTGAACTCGAGAGAGAGTCCCCTTTGTGAAAAATTGTGCTTGCTCAATGCCCACCTGATAGAGCTCTATAAAGTTCTCAATGATTCTGTCTCTTTGTTCTTTCTTTGCACAGTTTCTCCTTCAAGGTATTCAATAATCTTGAGGTTCCTCTTGAGTTTTATGATAACTCTCGAGTGCCCTCCTGACACGTGCTTTTCTGACTCTGTAGATTTCAAATGCACGCCCCCTGTGCTGGATACAAAACCTCCTTGCACAACCTAAAGAACCTAGAATGATATTTTGAAATCAGTGAAGATAAGTAAGTATATCTTCCTACTACAGGTGAAATCTATCATGCATCTACAAACATACATAAACACACATAAAAATCATAGAATATAGATAATTCATAAACGCACCATGTGTAGGAAAAACTACTTTTCTTTGTATTAAGATGAATGTCTGTTTACAAGTGTGTACATAGAATGGACTACAATAAAGTCTCAGTTCTTTATCTCCTATTCCTATTATTGAGCTTTCGAGCTTCTCAGGATCTCCTCTTCTAACTCTAAAACTCTATATCTCATTCTCAAAATGAAATATGACACAAAAAATCTCCTTACAAAAGAGGGCTCTACGAGTTACTCCTCCCTCACCTAACCTCATCTATTACACTGAAGTTTCATAAATGGCCATCTAGTCTAAGTTGAATCTAGATCCATCAACCTGCCAGCCATTAAAGGTGGCCTTATCTTCCACCTGTATAAAGGCATGGCTTGGTTTTCACTCAACCTTACAACACTAATCCCTATAGGATCATATTTCAAATTAAAAAATGGGAGGGTCGGTGCCTCTCCCTCTCTTGAATGTGCGCCGATGTGTTGGAATGCTGGCACATTGCTGAGGTGGAGCAATGCTCGTGCATCATACTCCACTACTGGGAAAATCATGATTTCTTGCTCGTGAGATCCTCTATTCTATTGTTGAAATCCCCCTAGATCCAAAACCTCACCTTGGAGTTGTCCTCTTACTCCTTTTCTTTGATGCTGCTGCTACTTACTATTCTTCTTCGTGCTTGCTACTATGGTAGGCTCTCCTCTATTAAGCTTCCCTTTGCTAACTGCTTCTTGTGCTGACCTCAACATCAACCTCCTTATCTCCTCTATCACTATGTCCAACTGCTTCAAGGGTTGGCTCTTCTTACACAGTCTTCTCTATTGCAACTCTTCCTCCTCATACACATCAAAGGGTAGATCATCCTAATCCCCCATGTCATTTTATCCTTCTGTGGAATTATCTTGCCACCCTGCTATATACTACAACTCTTCAGTCTCATCACTGAGCTGCTTCTCAGCTTCCTGCTCTGACATATTGGTTTATTCTGTCAGCTCCTCTTGTGTTGGTCCAACTTCAACTTGCTCTAGCTTCTCCTCAGGCTGGTATGCTCCTCCATCTGTCTCCAAACCGATCTGTTGGATGTGCTGGATTTTCACTATCACCCTCCTCTCTAGGGCTTCCAATTCTTCATACAACTCAACAAAATCCATGTTGTATGTTTCTCCTTCTGCTGCAAGCTTCAATGCTGTAGTCATCTCCTGTTCAACTTCTTGGCTGAAGATTTTGAGAAATTCGACTGACTTCTCTTTTCCTCCTACTAGGGAAAACATTAGTGTCTTCTCCTTCTCCTCCTCCTTCTTGACATTCTCTACTGGCTGTCCTTCTATTGCTACACCTGCAACACTTATGCTATCCTCTTCTTGGCTGCTTGGCAAGAATGATTTGATTCCTCCAAGGATCAGAAAACTCCTCTGATCCTCCTCCTTTGTGATGGAAGTATTTAACTTCTCATAATATTCATTCACATGGTTTAAAAACCCACATGAATCTTCATCTATCAACACTCCTTACTGATATGAACTCTCCCCTGAGCTCCTGATACTTTCAGACATTCTCATTTCCCTTCCCTTGCCCACATGGCAATTTGGGATTTCTCTCCTACTCTCCTGGCAGTCTATGAGATCTCCTGATCCCATATCGCAATCTAAACTTTCATCACTTCCCTCCTAGCAACCTATGAGATCCCCCATTGATCCCATCTCATTTCCCACCTGGAAATTTGAAAATTCATCTCCACCCCCTGGCAGTTCATGATATCCTCTGATCTCTCCTCCTCCTCATCATTGAGGTTTCTTCCAACTTCTAGTTCACATATGTAAACCACTTCCCCCTCTGTGTCACTGAGGTTTTCAAATTCCCTCAACCATATTCTCAATAGATGTCATTGTCCTTTGGCCAACAGTTTCTGAACTAACCATTTTACCTTTCTCTTCATGAGCCATTCATAAGTCCAGTGTGCCTTTGCCTCCTGCTGCATCCTCAATGCTAGCCTCTCCATCCTTTCTCTTATATCTATGAGATCCAGATCCATCTCTGGCTTTCTTTTTTTCTTTTGGTATTCTCTTCGACCATGCTCATGGCCTTTAGTAGCCATTTCCACCTTCTTCTTTCCCTTATGACAAGTCTTATGGATTACTCTGCATCTGAGAGCATCTCCATATTCTTCCTATAACTCACCTGTCTATTTAAAATTTTGTTGTTGCGCTCGTGCAACAACCTTCTCACAGAGAATCAGTACTCTGCTTCCTTTCACCTGTTGTCTACAGGAAAATTTGAACTTCTGATATCACCTAATGTTACCATATTTATCTCCTTTTACCGTCTCCCTCTTTTCTGCTATCTGCAAACAAAATTCAGTCTTCTCCTCTTTCTCTTTCACCTGAAATCTATAGTCGAAAATTCGGCTCTGATACCACCTGATGCAGCGCCCCCCTACCCTCCTGGGGGGTTCTACGACCTCCCGGTCTAGGATATTTCAATTAGTTGAGTTAGATCGACTCTTCGAGCCCTTACTAGACCCCAACTAAATTACATAGGTCCCCTTTTAGTTTTAGGTGTAGGTCCTGTGATACCCGCGACCTCTTTCTGCGCGTTTATGAAATGTTGAGTTTCAGACGCTAGCTCCTTTTTCATTAGCCCCTTCCTGCATATGGCCTTGGGCTATGACCTCACGTAATTATGTGATTTCAGTCCCGACCAAGGGTGGTTTGAGGCCAACTCGCCTTTCTCCCCATAATTCACTACAAGGCACTACATATACCTTTGGAAATACCGTGGTTTAAATTGCGGCCCACTCTAAGAATTTTAAAGCCCGAGCATGTTCTTCCCTCACAATCAAGTGTGACTGTTGATCTTTTGATCTCAGATGATGCCTCTTGATCAATGACTAAAATATTTCCTCCCCTTCTTCCTTATCTCCTCCTTTTCATGTGCCTCCCCAAACCTTACGATCTGTCAACACGTACCCCCCTTTCAAATCAACGACTATGGTTGATTTTGCCTTTCGGACTTTGGGAGGATTCGTAAATATTCAAAGGCTGCGACCTTTGTTATTTCTACGAGCCCGACTACTTGGGTCTCGAATTTTCTCTTGAAATCACTATCTCTCCCAAGCTTCTCGATTTACTCAGTATCCTAAGGGTTTCATCCCTTCCACTTCCTTCAAAGGATTCTTGTGCCGTCCTGGCAACCTCTCGCTCAAAGCACTCCTTGTTGAGAATTTTCTATAGAGTGTTCAACAAATCTATGAGTATCTTCCTCTGATAATCCTCTCTTTCAACTCAACAGAGAGTCCCCTTTGTGCATTCTTGCACCTGCTCAATGCCCACCTGGAAGAGTTCTATAGAGTTCTCAGTGATTCTGTCTCTCTGTGCTTTCTCTGTACAGTTTCTCCTTCAAGGTATTCAATAACCTTGAGGTTCCTCTTGAGTTCTATGATCACTCTAGTGTTCCCTCTTGACACATTATTTTCTGACTCCGTAGAGTTCAGATGCATGCCCCTTGTGCTGGCTATATAACCTCCAATGTTCTGTTATGCACTCTTTTCACAACCTAAGGAACCCATAATGATATTTTGAACTCAGTGAAGATAAAGAAATATATATTCCTAAAGAAAATGAAATTTATCATGCATCTACAACATACATAAACACACAGATAACATTCACAGAATACAGATAATTCATAAACACACCATGTGCATGAAAAACTGCTTTTCTTTGTATTAATATGAATGTCTATTTACAAATGTGTACATAGACTGAACTGCAACAAAGTCTTAGTTATCTATCTCCTATTCCTATTCCTGAGCTTTCGAGCTTCTCAGGCTCTCCTCTCCTAACTCTAAAAATCAATATCTCATTCTCAAAATGAAATCTGATACAAAAAATCTCCTTAAAAAAGAGGGCTCTGCGAAATACTCCTCCCTCACCTAACCTCATCTATTACATTGAAGTTTCATAAATGGTCATCTAGTCTGAATTGAATCTAGAGACATCAACCTGTCAACCATTAAAGGTGGCCTTATCTTCTGCCTGTACAAGGGCATGGCTTGGTTTTCACTCAACCTTACAACACTAATCCCTATAGGATCGTATTTCAAATTAAAAAATGGGAGGGTCGGTGCCTCTCCCTCTCTTGAATGTGCGATGATGTGCTGGAATGCTTGCGCATTGTTGAGGTGGAGCGGTGCTCCTACATCAGTAAACAATAGGCCATGGGGTTTCTCTCACACATCAGGGCTAGGAATATTCTAAAATAATTCTATGGCATCTTTAAATAACAACTTATGTTTTAGAGGGTCATACCTGTCTTCTTTAGGTGTTGTTTTATCGATCTGGGGTAGAGTATCAACATCAACTCCTGTCTTTGCTCCTCCTCGAGTAATAATATTTAGGTTGGGAAACTGTCCCTTAATAACTCTATTGATTTATGAACTGATGAGGTTAGTTCCTCATTGTCGTACCCTATCTTCCCATTTTGCAATTAATTCTGGGCAGTCTTCAGTTGCGTGCCCATTGGTTCTGCAGTGAGAGCACCATGGCCGCCTTAGATGAGGACAATCTCTAGCCATGTGATCTTTCTCATCACAGTTATAACATCTACTTGGCCCTCTTCCCCCAATTGTTCCTCCTCTGAAGTATCCTCCGGATCCACCTCCTCGACCTCTTCTTGGTCCCTATGGGTTTTCATTCACCCTGAATGTTGTTCGGTCCAACTTGTCTGCAAGTTCTTCCAATGCTCTGCATTGGTCGGTAGTATGTATGGTATATGTGTAGAACTCACAGTGTATTGTATTTGGTACTGTCTAATATTTCTGCATAATGGGGCACTGTCTTGGCCCATGCCCATGGATTTGAAAAATCTCACAATACTCAACTACTAGTGTTGCTTGGTTCCTAGGAAAAGCATGATATGTGGTGGGGTTATCGAATGGTAAGTTCATAGACACTTGTGCAACTCCTCGCGCGGGTCCTGGTGGGGGTCCCATCATATTCTGAGGAGGTCCCATTCCCTTCATTCATGGACATTTGTTCACTAGATGTCCTTCTGTATAACATCTAGTGCACCAGACCTGCGGTTGTCCTGGTCTTGGTATTGTTAGCTCTTGAATTTTTCTGTAAGCGCTAATATTTCCCCTTGTAGTTGGGCCAAATTCACATCTACTGGGGGTCTGGTCACTCTCATGCTTTCAGGGTATCTCGCCATGGATTCAATATTCATCGATTGTTCCAAGGCATTTGTCAAAGTGACTATCCTATGTTGCATCAGCGAAATCTGAGTCAACGGTAGCAATCCCTGAATGTACCATTCCCTTTAATGTTCTTCATGGATTGGATGTGCTAACCTCCCTATAGCATCTTTAAAGTTTTGGTTGTATTCCCAGGATGATTCACCTTCCTGTTGTTGGATCTCTCCAATGAAGACAAATCCTGTTGTTCTGACTCACGTAGTTTAAACTCTACTATGAACATTGTCCATACCTGGCCATGTGTGAATGCTTGAACTTGCATTCCTGACACTCCTGGTTCAATGATATTCATGTACCACTTGAGTGCACAACCTCTCAAGGTAGTCTGGAACTCAACCAACTTATTTGCATATGGAGTCCCTCTGTATCTCCAGATTGCTTCACACAAAAACCAATGCTGCTCAACATCTTCATCTCCCTTACCCCAAAATTCTAGGTATCGAGCAATCGAACCTCCCACGTGACCAACCATTACTGATCTTGTTGCTATTATCAAAATGAAACCTCATGGTCTTTCTTGTGATCTAATAAGGGATCCTAATATCCTCCCTGTACTCGCACTTCCTGGCTGTGACTGACTAACTAATTTTATTGGAACATAACTAGCATGAGAAGGTAGAATTGAACTTACCACTTGTATAGAAGACACTTGGCGTATAGGTGATTTGGGGTTGGCACCACTAGCTTCGGGGTGGTTTTTTTGTTCTGGGGGGTCTCATTTTCTTCCACTAGAGCGATCTCTTCATCTGTATTCCTGATCTCTCCTGTCATCAGGTTTGAATCTTCTCTTTCTTCTTAGAGATTCATGTCGGCTTCCTCCTCTCTTACGTCTACACCTTCTCCTTGTCCAACCTCTTGGGGATTCTTTCTCTCTCACTTAGTCTTTGAATGGTCAGTCTTTCCTGTCTTCTCATCTTCCACAACTCTTCCATCTATCTTTACTCTCCTTCTCCTGGTCCAAATTCTTTTCTCAACTTCTCAGACTATCTTGCTGCTTTCTTGATATTTCTGTGCCACCACTTCTCAACTATGGCGACTCTCTTCAAGGCTCACTTGTCTCTTGAGTCCATTTCTTGTTGTCTCCCCCCATTTGTCAAATAACCCTTCCCCTCTCTCAGGCCATGACTCTACCCAGCCTTTCCCTACCCCAAGCGAGGGTGTTTACGCTGCCATCTCAATCAGGGACATAGTCAACATCCCCTCTTCCATCAATAAAACTTTAATCCACAAGGGGATTTCTCTCAACAATCTTCCCCTTGTGTCTTTCTTTAAAGTCTCCTCTGCTTGTGAAAAATATTGGTGGTTCTCAAATTCAAACTCGATAATGTATCCTTCTAATGTGCTCTTGACCCAAAAATCAATTGCTCGCGTGACTAGACAATCTAACTGATGAAGTTCTGCAATATTTTATGTGTCCCAAGTGCAGATCCTCTTGACTCATTTTTGGAACTCTAGAGCTTCTTGGAACCTATTTATCCAATGGAAAAGTTCTTCCAGGAACTTAACCCAAAATATATCGTACCGGTCTCTCAATCTTTCTGAATAAAATACTACCTCATGAGTTTCTTTCACATATTTTCCCCTAGCTCTGCTTCTTTCCATATTAAGGCATCACAATTTCTTTCCTACCATTGGTCAATACTAGATCTGTGAATCTGTGGAAGCATCCTCCCTACAGGTTCCCTTTTTACACAGGTCCTAACAATGGAACCATTTTGTTGGCGCAAGTTTGATCAGAGCAGGGTCCTTCTTAGGTTACCAACAAAAGGTACCGAGTAGTCTAGAGCACTGGCATTTTCATCTCCTCCAAAGAGAATAAGTATCACCCGAAGCGCTGTTGAGACAAATATATAGGGAAGGGTAAGGAAAATAATTAGGAGGATTCACGGAACCTTTAGGATTCATCTTGATCTTGCACAAGACATATAACTATCAAACATATCTGAACCTTATGTGTGCAATAAACGAACCTACTTATGTTGTAGAAAATCATTTAAACACATAACCATCATGATGAACTCATAAACCATAAAGAAGTAATGTAATGCATGAGTAAAACAAAAGAAGACACAACACATTTTGAAAATTTATATCCTTCTTTATATTATCTTCAAAATCTTCCTTCATTTACAAGCTCAGAAACTTACAGTAGTTCTCTATTACAGACTCTTGTCCCTGGACTCATGTCACAGAGCTCTACTCTCAAAAGGGGGTACATATTACATTACAAACTCAGAACCTTACTTGACTCAACTGACAACAACCCAGTAGAGAGGGGAATATCGGACTGAACATAATCACAATTTGATCGCACAATAACAACAACCATACGACTCAACATCTAACCCTTTTACAATCATGTTCATCCCTATATATAAGATAGGTTGTGTCTTCTATCTCATGCTTTCTTGTTCTATTGCAACCACTTTTTCTTAGATGGCATTGCACTGTCCTTTTCACAATTGATTTCTGTTGCTCTTTCTTGCTCTGTTGTATAGCTTATTCTAAAGCTTGTGCAACTCGTACTAGGCCAAAACTTGCACAATTTCTTATCCCAAAAATGAAGGGCCCAATACACACTGTAATTCACTGTCAAACCGCGTACGTACGCACCCTAATACACTGTAGGACTGCATATGCCTCATAAATTAGGGTTTTTTAGTATTCGCTGTAATTTCAAAACTTTCACTGTCAACCCTTCGTACTACCTCAGACTTTCACAACTTCAGATGTATCAATGATTACTTGCAAAAAGCCTTACACAAAAAAATATATTCAATGTGTTCAAGTGTGATTAAATGAGAGAGCCTTGCCTCTTATTTATACTTTCATGTAACATTCCACTTTCCTTAACTTTATTATTTAAATAATTTCTTTTGCAAACACTTTGACTTTTAGGGGCTTCTAGATGAATCATGAGGGTTCTCCAACTTCACATGGACATAACTCTCTAACCGTGAGGAGTTATGTGACGTTCCACATACCATTGGAAATGGCATGACATGTAATATCCATCTGGAACAGTATTACCTACAAATATCTCAAAACACATACCATTATCCATCAAACCAACTTGGGTCCATTACCCAAACCATTGTGCTGCCATAATTCACTATCAGACTTTCTTCAAGGGTTTAAATCAATGACAACCAACCCATTTAATAAAGAACTATCACTAATATTGATACATCATCATCATCAAAACCAGATCCATACCAATAACCACATAAAACTTATGCCAAGATCACCAATAACATCTCCAAATCATGTGCTCAAAATCACCATGATATGCATCAAACTATATTCCAAAATATAGATCAAACCATGTCCCAAGACCTTCAAGATATCCCTCATATTCCAAAACAACCTCCAAGACATGCCTCAAACATGTACCAAAATATCCAAGAAACAAACCTCAACCATGTGCCAAAACATGCCTTAAGCATGTGCCAAAACATCCATCATATGATTCAAGCCATGTACCATAACCATCAGGATATGCATTAACCAAGTGATAAAGGTATTTTCCAAAATATGTCTCAAGCATGTACCAAAATCTCTAATATGTGCAACAAGCATAAGCCATGATCTCCAAAATGTACAGCAAAGCATGTGCCATGTTTCTCAAATCATATGTCCAAAATCACCAAGCTATGCCTCTAGCCATGTGCGAAAGACCTCCATGTTATGCCTCTAATATATAGCCATCAAAACATACATAAAGACATACATTTAATCATGTAACAACCTGGTGTATATGATCTCAAACCATTAGACTTTCCTCAACTTCATCATCAACAAGATAACACCATCTTCAAACCCTTCCTCAAACTTTCCTTAGCCTCACTGGAAAAAATGGGAAACTAGCGGTGTCTCTCTTAACGAGTGTTGTGAAACTTGTGGGGCCTCACAAGAAACCCTATACCTGACTTGTGGGGGTCTTCTCAATTAGGGTTACCAGAAATCCTTGTCCAATATACGGCTCTGAGACTTCCTTCTTCACACTCCTCCGCTACCTCAAATTCACTACCTTATAATCACTAAGAGATCACATACTTGCTTAATTTCTTACTTTGTTATAATGAGAGGCTATTTGATGTGTATTTATACTCTTCCAAGTAACACCTTTTATTTGACTTAGGGCCGACCTATAACTTCTTATTTGCAACAACTTTTCTCCTTTAATTAATTTTGGGGCCGACTTGTAAGTTCTTGTTGCAACCGTTTACGGGCTTTTTAACCATACTTCGGGGCTTCATATTTAAGAGGGTATAACTTCTCAACTATGATAAACCACCTAATGTACTACCTACTGTTGGAAATGTCATGACGAGGACCATCCATCTATGACAGTTTTTCATGCAGTTATGGTTTCCTTCACCCTCATTTTCTCCAATCAACTTCGAGCTTCATGACCACTCCTTTGGGGCTTCATAACTACTTAACCACTTAACCATACTTCAAGGGATTCTTTTAGAATTATTCAAATCATATTCCCTTGATGTCCATGATTAAAGCTACGCCTTAAGGGGACCACTTTGGATACTTCTTCAGATACACCCATTACTTCTAGTTGACATCAATGACAATCGATTTTCCAAGAATATCCCCCTTTAGCATTGATGGAAACACTCATGCTCCCCCCGTGACCAATGCTCCCCCTATATTTATGCTCTCCCTTATATTCATGATTTTTTTCTTTCTCTCCCCCTTTGACATCAATGGAAAAGGGTAACTCCCCCTGATGATTTCTCTCCCTTTGTCTTCTTTGCAAAATTCCATGTAGATCATTGTGGGGCAGAAAATACTCCAAGTTTCTGTCGAAGATACTTAAATGTCTCTCTTGGGAGAGGTTTGGTGAATATATATGCAAGTTATTATTTTTTCCTAATGTACTCCAACTTGATATTCTTCTCCGTGACTTGTTCCCGTAGAAAGTGAGACTTGATAGGAATATGCTTGGTCTTGGAATGTATCATTGGATTTTTGGGGATACTTATAGCATTGGTATTTTCACAGAATATGGAAATAGGATCACCATATTCTACTTGTATGTCTTGCAGGGTTTGCTTCATACAAAGGACCTGAGTACAACATGTTGTTGCTTCAATATATTCTGCTTCTGTCGTAGACAAGGATACTGAGGACTGTTTCTTACTTAACGAGGAAATCATACAATCACCCAAGTAGAAGGTTGATCCACTAGTACTTCTTCTATCATCAATGCTTCCTGCCCAATATGAATTTGTGTAAGCAACCATAGTCAACTCATTCCCTTTCAGATACTAAAATCCAAATTCTGTTGTTCCTTTGAGATATATGAATATCCTCTTTACTACCATAACATGAGTTTCCTTTGTTGCTTCTTGGAATCTTGCAACTTGTCCAACTACTTGCATCACATTTGGTCTTGAGGATATCACATAAAGTAGGTCGCCAATCATCGATCTATAGTCTCTGATCTACTTCCTTGGATTCATCATCTTTGCTCAACTTGCAACCAATCCCCATAGGCGTACTTATGATTTTGTAATCTTCCATTATGAACTTATTCATCATTTCTTTGATGTACTTGGTTTGGGAAATGAAAATACCTTCATCTAGATAATATATATGGAGTTCCAAAAATAAAGTCAACTCACCAAGTAGGGAAATTTCAAACTCATTCTACATTTCTTTGGAAAACTTGTTATTCAACCTGTCATCGTCACTTCCAAAGATGATGTCATCCACATATACTTCAATGATAAGAATTTTGTTTCGATCCACTTTTATGTAGATATTTCTATCTTCATTTCCATTTATGAATCCTTGGTGCTATAAGTACTTGTCCGATCTTGAATACCGGGCTCTAGGGGGTTGCTTGAGTCCCTACAGATCTTTCTTCAATCTGCAGACATAGTCTTCTCTTTTTTATAGTAGAAACTCTTCTGGTTGTTTGATGTAGGCTTATTCTTCTAATTATCCATTTAGAAATGTTGATTTTACATCCATCTGATATACTCTGATTATTTTGGAACATGCTCATTTTGATTGCTTCCATTCTGGAAACATTAGAAATTTTTTCTTCAAAATCTGCTCCTTCAACTTGAGAATATCCTTTGCATACTAGCCTTTCCTTTTTTATGGTTACCTATCCATCTTCATTTAGTTTGTTTCTGAACAACCATTTTGTACCAATCATAGTTTTATCCATAGGTCTTGGAACTAGTTCCCATGTCTCATTCTTTTCTACTTGATTAAGTTCTTCTTCCATGGCCTGGATCCATTGTTCATCATTTCTAGATTCCTGAAAGCTACTTGGTTCAACTGTGGATAGTAGTGTTAGATGTCTCTATTATGGTGTACGTTCCCATTTTATTCCTCTGGTTTCTATTCCTACATTTTTATCTCCAATAATTTGTTCTAGTGGATGATTCTTCAGAACCCGATGGTTAGGTGTTCTAGAAGGTATCTGTAGATTTTGCTGGTCGTTTTCTTCTTGTTCTGCTTTTGGATGCTCTTCTTCTTTTTGTTCTTCTTCTTCTTCTAACTCTTCTTCTTTTAGTTCTTCTTTTGCTTCCTTCTCTTTTGAATTTCTTCTTTCTTATCTGGTATTCAACACATTTGTTTAATCTATCTTTACATTAATGATTTCCACTATCTTGTTGAGTCTTATGTTGTAGCATTTGTATGAGTTTATTTTTCTTGAGTACCCAAACAATATGCATTTATCAACTCGAGAGTTAAATTTTTCAAACCTATTATCTTCTCTTTTTATGTAACATTTGCTTCCAAACACTCTAAAGTGCTTGACGTTCATTGATCTTCCCTTCCATAGCTCATATGGAGTCTTTTCATTGTTACTTCTAAGTATTCCTCTGTTCAAGATATGAATGACTGTATGTACAACTTGTACCCAAAATATATTACTCAACTTGGAATATTTCAACATGGTTCTAGCCATCTCCTATACAATTTTTTTCTTCCTTTCAACGACTCCATTTTGCTGAGGTGTACTAGCTGCTGAGAATTTCCTTTTTATTCCATGATATTCACAAAATTCCATGAATTATTTTGATGTGAACTCACCTCCATTTTCTGATCTCAAGCACTTAATTTTCGAATCGATATTATTTTCAACCATCTCTTTGATTATCCTGAAACATTCGAATGCCTATGTTTTTTTCTTGAGAAAACAGACTACGATCATTCTTGTAAAATCATCAATAAGTAGGATGAGGTAATGTTCGCCATTTGTCCCTTTTGTTCTGATTGGTACACATAGATTGGTGTGTACAATATCCAATTGTTTAGTTGTAGAGTATCTCTTTGTTCTAAACTTAGTTCTTTTTTGTTTTCAATGTAGACAGTGCTTGCACATAGTATTGTATGGCTTTGAAATTTCAAGCATTTCTCTTACCGCTTCCTTTCTGTTGATTTTGACAATATTGTGAAAGTTTATATGACCCATTCTTCCGTGCTAAATCCAACTTTCATTTTCCATTCCCAAGCAACATATTTCCTTCCCTATCTCATTTAGGATGTATATGTTGTTTGGAGTCCTTATTGCTGTCGCAACCAACTTTCCCGATCCTTCTTTCCTTATTTCATATTTCTTTGAGTTGAATATAAGTGTATGTCCTTGGTCACATGTTTGACTCACACTTAGAATATTATGGTTCACATTTTCGACAAGTAAGAAATTTTCTGCCATGACATCTTTACTTCCAAGATTGATTGTTCCTTTTCCTATAATTTTGGTTGAGTTATCATTTCCAAATGAAACTAGTCTATCTTTTTCTTTCTTTAGAGTCACAAAACTGTCCTTGTGATATGTCATATGCTTTGAACAACAACTGTCAATGTACCAATCACTTTTTTTTCTTTGGGATTGTAGAAAAATCAAACATTCTTCAATGTTTAGTTTATCTTGCTTCCTTTTCCATATCCTTGATGATTCATACTGTTGAAATCCTTCTTTGGTTCTTTGGAGGAATATTCCATTTGCAATCTTTGGCCTTGTGTCAAAAATTGTTGCATTTATAACATTCTACTTCATTATTTAATGAGTAGTTTTTATTATATGCTTCGTGAGGCTTTCTAAGATGATTGATTCTAGAGTAGCCTTCATATTTGATTTCGTTATTAGCATAGGATCTACAGTTTATAGTCTTGTGCCCAAAAATTTTACATGAATAACATAAACCAAGAAAAATAGTTTGGTACCTGAGTGTGGGGGATATTCTAAATGGTGTTGATCTTATGTAATCTTCTTCGTGAGTTATTTTTG
Source organism: Picea engelmannii (assembly GCA_009831015.1). Classification (NCBI taxonomy): domain Eukaryota; kingdom Viridiplantae; phylum Streptophyta; class Pinopsida; order Pinales; family Pinaceae; genus Picea; species Picea engelmannii. Next base: position 328,059 of record ML788194.1, on the reverse strand, counting down.
TAAGTTTTAAACCTGCGAAGTAAAGCAATGCATATAGATTCTTAGGAAATACAGAAATTAATCAATGGCTCATACACAGAGTACACAGAGATTTTTACCGGAAACCCTCAACCGGGAAAACCTTTCTTATTTTCATTATGTATCGAATTTCACCGTTCGCCATACAATATATACAATGTTTTTAGGTATTCCGTAGATACCAAAACCCTAATCCCTTAATCCGGGATTAATCTTCAAATCAGCTAAAAATAGCAAAAAACCACCCAAAAAAAAATTTCGGGGCGTTGCCCCGAACGCTGCGCGTAACCAGGGGGGGGCATACCTGCCCCCCCCTGGGACCCCCCTAGGATCGTCAGACGCATTTGTCGTATCTGATGCACCCACACACACAGACATGCAAAGAATATACCACACACCCAACATTCTCCCACTTGTTGTTTTCTTTGCATCCAGGGGTCCAGGGGATTATATAGTCAACAATCCAAGGTAGCAATGCCCATTGTTACTCTACACCAAGAGAAATTTTCTGTGCTCACAGACTTTGTCAATGAATCTGCAGCATTCTTCAAAGTGTCAACCTTTTCCAGCAACACCTT
>ML788194.1:312220-323646 GCA_009831015.1 Picea engelmannii | reverse complement strand
ACCTGTAGATTTAGATCTCCATCCTGAAGGCTTACCAGGGTTCCTGTCTTGGGTACGCCCTCTTACAAATAAAGCATCTGTGCTGTGACCATCCATGCTTTTTCGCCTCATCTCTTCAGATAACAAGGATGCAACTACATCCTAATACTTCAATGTATATTGAGTGGTACTACCTATTGATACAACCAGATTATCCCAAGAGTCTGGCAAAGAACATAACAAAGTAATACACTTATCTTCTTCTGCAATCGTAATATTAATAGATCCAAGTTGACTTACTAGAGTATTAAAGGCATTTAGATGTTTTGTCACAGAATCTCCATCTTCCATACTAAGATGATACAACTTCTTTCGAAGAAACAACTTGTTTACCAAGGACTTTGATTGATACAAATTCCCTAACTTATCCCATAGTTCCTTGGCTGTAGATTCTCCCGAGACATTCAATAACACCGAATCTTCCAGGCAGAGTCGAATGGTACTCCTTTCTCTTCTATCCAACTTGTCCCAATCTTCCTTCGACATACCAGTAACTGGTGTACTAGTAGTTTGTGTACTGGTAGGTTGTGTACCAGTAGCCTGTGTGCTTGTAGATGGTGTACAAGTAGGCTGTGTACCAGGATCCACAACGATCCATTGTTCTTTGTCTACAATAAGGTCCTCCATATTGAGCTTCCATAGCTCAAAGTTTTTACCGTTGAACTTCTCTATCTCGATTCTAGATGAGCTCGCCATTCCTCTTACTTTACTCGAATCTCCACTGCAAAAGCTCCCACTAAACCCAGGTTTATCACAGACCCAAGATAAACTTGATCTATCAAGACCGAGCCAAACCCTCAGCAACAAAGGTGTCTCTCTGAAGCCAAAAATGTGCTCTGATACCACATGTAAGTTTTAAACCTGCGAACTAAAGCAATGCATATAAATTCTTAAGCAATACAGAAATTAATCAATGGCTCATACACAGAGTACATAGATATTTTTACCGGAAACCCTCAACCGGGAAAACCTTTCTTATTTTCATTATGTATCAAATTTCACCATTCGCCATACAATATATACAATGTTTTTAGGTATTCCGTAGATACCAAAACCCTAATCCCTTAATCCGAGATTAATTTACAAATCAGCTAAAAATAGCAAAATCCCGCTAAAAAGGGATCGTCAGACGCAGTTGTCGTATCTGATGCACCCAGACACACACACACATGCAAATAATATAACACACACCCAACAATTTTTGTTGTTGATTGCTGATTCTGAGTTCTAGACCTTCTAGGTGGTGCAGTTACTCTGTAATATTCTTCTTGAGTTCTCTCCATTTCCCAAATGTTCTCCCTTGAAGGCTTGCATTCTTCCTTCTTGATGGGACCTTTGATGACTTCTACATAAATCCTTTGTTCTGCTTCCTTTTATATTTTCATGGAGCTCGAACCCTTCTTAGTATTCATCTGTTTATATCCTAGTCCATACTTGTTATAGTATGGCCTTTGACTACTAATGATTTCATCCAATATTTTGGTGTTGTTTTGTTGCATGTCTTTATTCTGAAGTTCCTTCCTTAGTGAGACTATTTATTCTTCCAAGATTTCCTTCATTTTTTCTTTTTCTTCCAATTGGTTTTTGAGCATTTCTTCAATCCTTCTGGCTTCTTCTACTTAGACCTTTAGAGTCATAATCATCTGCTGGAATTATTTAGAGTTGGGATTTTGAGAACCCTCCTTTAGCTTGATCAATTATTCCTTGAGTGACTTGTTTTTCTTCCTTTCTCTTTTTATCTCACTTAAGGGGTTGATTAAATCTGCTTCAAGATCTACTTCACCTTCTTCTTCATCATTTCATGTTCCATAAATAGTACTCTTTCCGAGTCACTGTCACTATCATCATCCATATCATATGACAAACTATCTTCTCTTGAGTAGAGAATTTTCTTGAAGAATTTTCTTTTATTTACCTTTTTGTTTCCCTTTTGGTATTTCCTTTCTTTCTTGGGAACTTCTTCTTCTTCACTCTATGAATTCTTATTATAAGGAAATTTAATAGCAAAATGACCAATTTTACCACAATTAAAATGTTTTAAAGGAAGCTTTCCTTTGTATTTTCTAGTTCCTCTCTTCAAATTCCTTACGAAGTTTTCCATTTCTTCATATTCATCTGAATCATCTCTGCAACTACACTTTTTATTTTTATTCTTTGTCTTCTTGGATGCTTTGAAAGATACTTCCTTCCTGGGTGGATTTTCTTGCTCTGTTCTCATTTTATAAGTTGTAAGGATTCCATGTAACTTGTCCATGCCCAACATAGCAAGATATTCTCTTTCTTCAAGGGTTGAAATATTAGGATCAAATCTAATTGGAAGAGACCTTAGTACCTTTTGAAAAATTAGTAGTTCTTTAATTTCTTCTCCTAAGCCGTTAATAACGTTCACTATTTCATCAACTTGCAGAAAATAAGCAACAATATCTTCATCTTCCTTCATCTTTAGTTGTTCAAATTGACCTCTATAAGTTTATAGCTTGCCCCCTTTGACTTTGGGATCTCCTTTGTAAATATTTTGAAGTTTGTCCCAAATATACTTTTTAGAGTCATAATGCATAACCTTGACATATGTTGTGCTATCTAGGCCACTTAGAATAGCATTCATAGACTTCGAATTGTTTTCAAAAAGTTTCTTTCCATATTTATTTGTTGGGGGAGTGGCAGGTGCCTTGCATCCATTTACGACTTCTTACTAGACATAAAATCCCTGTGCCTGCAAATATGTTTTCATCCTTCTATTCTAGAAGGCATAGTTCTGATCAACAAACCCCAATGTTCCATTCTCAGTACACTCCATAATATACCTTCTAGTGGTTATACTATTCTTAATTACCTTCTTTGATACCAATTGTTGAAATACTGAGATTGGAGTGACTTACTATTAGGCACTTTTTAACACTTTTAATCACAATATGCAATCATTTAAGATATCAACAATTTATCACTTATCATTTTATTCAAGATAACATAAACATGTAACAAAAAAACACAGTACACAAGAATTTTACGTGGAAACACTAATGGGAGAAAACCATAGAATAATTTCTTATATATTAGAATATTACATTCATAAGAAGCACCGACTTCCAAATTTCTCCAGCACCAACTAGAAGGAGGCACCGAGCCCTTGATTTATAGGCTCCAACCAGAAGGAAGCTACAACTTCCTAGATTCTCCAGCTCCAAACCTCTAGTTTATAGGCTCCAACCTGAAGGAAGCTACGACTCCCTGAATTCTTTGACTCCAACTAGAAGGAGGCTCCAACCCCCTTTCCTTTCCCCTTCCTTCCTCCTTGAAATATAAGTGTGAGACTCAACCTGCCACTACTACTGTCACTGATACATCATCATCAATACCAAACATAACCTGTCACTATAACTGTCACTGATACTGATACATCATCATCATCAAAACCAGACTCAATTGGTCACTGTAACTATCACTGATACTAATACATAATCATCATCAAAACCATATCCATACCAATAACTACATAAAACTTATGCCAAGATCACCAAGAACATCTCCAAATCATGTGCTCAAAATCACCATGATTTGCATCAAACTATATGTCAATATATACATCAAAACATGTGCCAAGACCTTCATGATATCACCCACTTTCCAAAAAAAACTCCAAGAAATGCCTCAAACATGTACCAAAATATCCAAAAAATAAACCTCAACCATGTGCCAAAACATGCCTTAAGCATGTGCAAAAACATCCATCATATGCTTCAAACCATGTACCATAGCCATCAAGATATGCATTAACCATGTTCCAAAGGTATGTGCCAAAATATGTCTCAAGCTTGTACCAAAATATCTAAGATGTGAAAAAAGCATAAGCCATGATATCCAAAATGTACAACAAAGCATGTGCCATGTTTCTCAAATCATATGTCCAAAATCACCAAGCTATGCTTCTAGCCATGTGCTAAATACCTCCATGATATACCTATAAGATATAACCATCAAAACATACATAAATACATACCTTTAATCATGTAACAACCTGGTGCATATGATCTCAGACCATCATACCTTCCTCAACTTCATCATCAAGAAGATAACACCATCTTCAAACCCTTCCTCAAACTTTCCTCAGCTGCACTGGACAAAAATGGGAAACTAGTGGTGCCTCGCTTGACAAGTGTTGTTAAACCTTCGGGGGCCTCGTGGGACACCCTATACCTGATCCACAGGGGTATCCTCAATTAGGGTTACCAAAAACCCTTATTCAATCTGTGGCTCTGAGACTTCCTTCTTCGCACCCCTCTGCTACCTCATATTTGATACCTTAGATTCACTCAGAGATCACATACTTGGTTATGATGAGAGGCTCTTTGATGTGTATTTATAATATTCCAAGTAACTCATTTTATTTAAATTAGGGCCGACCCATAACTTCTTATTTTCAACAACTTTTCTTCTTTAATTAATTTTGGGGCCAACTTGTAACTTCTTGTTGCAACCATTTAGGGGATTTTAAACCATACTTCGGGGCTTCATCTTTAAGAGGGTGAAAATTATCAACCGTGAGGAACCATGTGATGTACCACCTACCGTTGGAAATGAAATGATGAGGACCATCCATATATGAGAGTTTTGCATGGAGTTATGATGTCCTTCACCCTGTTTTTCTCCAATCAACTTTGGGCTTCATGACCACTCCTTTGGGGCTTCATAACTACTTAAACAATTAACCATACTTCAAGGGCTTCTTGTAGACTTATTCAAAGTGTATTCACGTGAGGTCCATTCTTAAAGCTATTCCATAAGGGGACCACTTTGGAGGCTTATTCAAATATACCCATTACTTCTAGTTGACATCAATGACAACCAATTTTCCAACAATTTTCTTGCATCATTGCATATAGTTATGTTACATTGTTATGTTTTGCATACTCATATTGATATTTTGAATAAAAAATGCCCAAAATTTTCTTCTCAAGTTTTTCTCTAGATTTTTATATTTTCTCATATGAATAAGGGGTGAGTGCGCCACCCCTTGATATCCCAACATGTCTTGTATCAATGTGCATAGGAAAAGGTCATACCAGGAGATGATGAGGTTCTCATGTGCTCTACGATGAGCACATGTCCCCATGTAGAAGACGGATGTTGCCCCCCAATCTAGGGGTAACTAAGGAGATAATGTCTCTAGGGCCACAGGTAGAAGACATGGAGTGCCGAGAGTTAGATTGACCATCAGAGCCCACAGAGTCCCTCTTTTTCCTGTTGATCACCACTCATCACCAACAACATAGAAACATCCACTACACCAGCTTGGTCCCAGAGGAAAATAGGTCTTGATTCATGAGGTAACAAGTCTGGTGTCATGGAAAGTGTCACTTTAATATTTGAAGCATTTTAACATGTTAAAAATAATCCTTTCTTTATTATTTGCTTGGAAATTATACCTTTTGCCTAATTTCACCTTGGTGGTTGTCCTTGTGTCCTAGCAAGTTGGTCACCCTTGAGAAAAGGGTTTCTACTGGGTATTCCATTGAAGGGTCATCATACCATTCCCATTCATACTTACCACTATTCACACTTCTTCCCCTCCATATCCTCATGTATTGGGTTTTCGGGTTCATTGACCCCAAGAAGGGATTGTAACTCATTTCATGGAAAGAAGGGGATAAAGTCCCATAGGTTTTCTAGATGGAAAAAATAAAATCCAATATTATCCTTCTAGATTCTCACCCTGAGGTCCTGAGAAAAATAAAAAGCTTCTCCAAAAAAATGAAGGACTTGCAAAAGAAATCACATAATTAATAAATGTCCCGCTAGTTGAGGAAATGAATTTTGCAGTGTCCTTTACTTTCCATTACATATGATACTTTGTGTGTTTCTAGATCCAAGTGGTACTCTGTACTTTCCATTTCACATAGTACTCAATGTTTTGGACCTTAATCAATTAATGACAATAAAAGGGCTTGGAAAAATGTTGCATTCTGGATGAAGGGAAAGACACCCTCTACAAAGGCACCCATAAATGAGATAATATGAAACCTTGTATGTCAAGAAACCCATGCCTATAATTCTTTCCCTAATCCATCTAATATTCATTTCATGACTTATATGGGGTCTTCTTGGGAAACATCCTTTGACTTGGGGATTCACTTACCCAATAGGGGACCTTGACACCCCTCCCATACCTAAATTTGGAAAAGTTTATAAGGTATTTGAGTGCTTGTTTAATTTGAAAAGGGGGGTTTGATGCACATGCTTGGGTGGTTCTCTTATTAGATGTGGCTTACTTGGCATGATTCATATGACTTGTGGACCCTTGGAGGACGTACTTGTTTATCCTGCAGGACCTTACCCACATGATGGATGCTAGACCCCACGTTTGGGGAACCATTTGATGATGAGAATTACACCTTGATGATGGAGTGTGTTTCCTTTAAAGGCATCTTGGCATGTCTATAGGATGAGACTCCACCTTTCTCCACTTGAATGTTGGCCTTTGGAGGCATGGAATTCACACTCCTAGCCCTTGACGTTACCTGGGGGCTAGGGCTTGATGGATCACTTTATGGATTGATGGAGGAGGCATGTAGCATGGAACTTGGCACATGATAAAGGGACAAATGGCCTTTGTAGGCCCAATGTTCCTTCTTTTCAGCCTTGATGTCACTCTTAGGAGCATAACGTCACCCTACTAGGGCATGACATCACCCTCTTTAGGGTTTATCTCATGTAAATTTAATTTTCGTAAATTGAAAAGACAATTTGAAGGGGTAGGTCCTCTTTTGTAGAGACATGAATTTTCATTAGAGTCTTTTGGATGGCTAGCGTTTCCATATAAACATGGCTAGCATAGACTCATTTTTATAAAAAAAAAAAATTCTCACCATTGTGAGAGAACACATATGAAATTTTTGCCCTATTTGTCTCTCTCTCTATTCTACAGTCATGCGACTTGCTTTGGAGGATCATTTGTGGATGATTTTGCTGATTTTGTGGATGTAATTTCTTCAATTAGGGTTTATTCTTGTCATATCTTGGTGAAGTAAGTAAATTTCTGCAAATTTCATTTCATGTTATTAAATGTTTATGGTAAAGTTTACTTGTTCATATTGAAGATTTTGCTTGGTAAAAACCTAAGAGAGGAACATAAGTGCTTCCTCCTCTCACAAGGTTAATTTCATCCATAAATTTTTGAAGGAAATACTACCTAGGGTTAAGCTCCTAAATCCATAAAGTGCTAGAACTTTAGGAGTTTGATTCTAGACTCTTGATTGTGACATAATTCAAGAACTTAAGAAGGGAGAAAAGGTTGCTAGAGACCAAAAGAGTCAGTTTAGGAGTTTGATTCTAGAACATTGATTGTGACATAATTCAAGAACTTGAGAAGGGATAAAATGTTGCTAGAGCCCAAAAGTGCTTTCACTCTACCAATAATTTTCCTTAAGGCTTGAAACCTAAGGCCCTAATGTGCTAGAACCTTAGATTTCAAGCCCTACCTCTTAGATATTGATACTATCATCTCCAAACATATTGTATTGTTGTTGTAAAAGACTCCATATCCCTAAGGCACTAATCATTTAAACTCTCTTGTGGTGAAAGTGATAAAAAAACTCTTTATTCTTAATCTCTCAAGCTATCTACTAACTTTACTAACACTAACTTGTGCTAGTTGAGTGGTAAACTTGCTGATGTTGCAAAATTTTTCTACAACCACCTGATAACACTTAAATTTTCTGCATACATTGATCTAAAGGTGGCCTAACATACCCATAAATTGCATCCAAAAATTGGGTAATGTTCTATTGAGATTATACTAAATTTTTGTTATCAATTGTTGCATTTATGCGGCTTATTTCTTGCTACTGTTATAGTTGATTTATTGTCATTATACTATTGTTTACTACTGCAATTTCATAAAAACCATAGCATTTTTCACTGTCTAGTGTCTTAAAGAGGTTCTATTTTCATGCTTGTGCTTGGATTTCATCATATACATGCTATAGGTGTTCTTGTTCTGAGAAAGTACTCATACGAGCTTCATCCCTCTTTTTTCCTTTGACCTATACTTTGAATTAGGTGATCAAGAGAGGGGGTGGTATGCTTAGCTATCAAACTTGCTACTTTTATCCCTTGCAGTCACTAGGGAAGACTCCATTTTGGTGGACCTCCTCCATCACTAAAATGAGGGGATTTCTCACTTAGGTGATAGTGGTAGGATTTCCTATAATTACACAAGATTTGGTGATTTTGTGTTGGGATTTTCATAACTACAAATCCTGCGATAACATGGACCTAGTTTATTTTCTTCTCCATCCTTGTTTGAAAACTCATATCAATATAATTAGTAATGGAAAGAACAACACAATTCCGTCCTCCTTTGAAAATTGTCGACAACCGTAGTTAAGACAATTCGGTAATAAAGAAGATATATTCAACCTTGATGTGAATTTTTTTTTCTCAATGATGAAAACCTTGCGACCAACATCTCATAATTCAATTATCTTCTATATGATACTTACATGACTACTCATGTTTACACATTTGAATAATTTGAGGAGACCAAAATTCCTTAATGAATCTATGGTTTCTTGATCACCTAATGCCACCAAGTGTGAAACATCATTCTCTCACTCTCTCTCTCTCTCTCTCTCTCTCTCTCTCTCTCTCTCTCTCTCTTACCATATAATAGGATTAATGTTCCCTTCATTTGTAATTATAAATCTATAGGCCATAGATGTTTTCAAAGGTTTAATTTTCTTGGTTTTTTAGAAGTGATCACAAATATATTTGGAAACAATCACAACTAAGTAATGTGAGGATATGATCATGCATATGAGTATTGATTTTCTGATGTAAATAGGTCAAAAGTTTATTTTCGGTTTCACAATAGATAGAAAGTTGGAAATGGGTTAAGAAGGCCATCACCAGGGATGAAAAATCATGTTAAGAGGCACCTAGTAACTCAATATACCATTTCATGAAACTCCCTATCAATATTCTATGGAAAATATGTAATATAATACTATTATACACCAAGGAGTTTGAAGAGTACCATAGGTGGAAGGTCATAACATGGGGAAAAGGATCTTCTCCAGACTTGTCATCAAACTTGGCTATGTCTAGTGGTAATTTTGTAGGATTAACTAGACAATGTGGTTGATGTTTAATTACTTCCCCCAGTAACAGTAGTAAAGCTATTTTTTAGGCCAAACCCACTAATAAGGTTCCAAACAAAAGGAAAACCTACATTAGGTAGTTGAACTACCTATGTATATACTATAAGTCAGATGAAACTTTCTACCGACACTAAAACCAAGGCTTTATCCCCTATTGAAAATGAAATTGGACATAGGTAGCCGTGGAGTGACAGGAGGCATACTAAAGATAGGTAAACTAGTGGAAGGAATAGATGGTACTAGTGGTATTCCTCATAAAAGAACATGTGATTTCTTAGGAATAGATGTGGGAGTGACTACCATACTAACTGGTGGGATTCTCACATCAAAATACTCACTAAATGCCTAAGAGAATCCCCACATTAAAATACTCCTTAGGTAAATAATTCATGTTTCAATAAATATAATTCAAAAATAAATATAACAATTTTCAACCATTAATTGATAAAAGAAAAGATAGTTTCATTATTAATTGCATAATCCACATCATAAGTGAGTGGTGAGAATATTACCCGAGAGTTGTAGAAATTAACTTACTTACGACACTGTGAATGTCAAACCATTCTACTCCAATCTCTGATCCAACATGCCGCAATCAAATGGGGGGATGAATATCCTCCCAACCAACTCTAGTTCATCACAATTGAGAGCCCACCAAGCTCTCAATCAACTACCTATGCTAACTTCTAAGCATTTCCATAAAATTTCCCACATTTCTTTCTCCACCTTCATTATATAGAATCCCTTTTGTCCATCTTGTTGGTTAGTTTGCACAGGGCTTGGTTTTGTCATTAATGTCAAACTTAAATAATCCATAAGACTGAGAGAAGCAGTTGCACGGTAGTTAGTTGAGATTTCCTTCGGAACTTGGGAATTCAGAAAGGAAGGAGTGCACAGTAGAAGAGAACGGATCTCAGGCGTTAGATCCTAGTGCGGGGCCCGACCATTGTTGGATCTAGGAGAACCTACACGTTCTTCAAAGTGAAAAGTGAAGCGGGATTATAAAATCCCAAAAGAAGGAGGATCATCCATCTTCGGGCAGGACACGTTGTCATAGATCAACTTTTCGCTGACTGGAAAGTCAAAGAAAGGAGGTTCTCCAACCTCCGATATCACGATACACAAAATCATGAAACAAAAAGTCTCGATGAGATCAGGACCGTCTGATCACGAAAGGCTGTGGGCCATCGATCGGAGAAAAGATGATATCGGGGATCACGACTTGGAGTGTTGAAACACTTCATCACAGGAACGCCGAAATGCGAAAATACGAAATGCCGAAATGCGAAGTTCTTTTTTTTGGCGTAGGTTGTGGTTACCGCCAATGGTCATATAAGGGGAAGGAGCTAGAGTAGCGAAGCTCCATTTCGGGGATCATGACTTGGAGTGTCAAGACACTTCATCATAGGAATGCTGAAATGCTGAAATGCGAAACACATTTTAATTAATCCTGTGGTCATAGCCAATGGGCATATGGTTTAAGCACAAGTGTCTTGCCGAAGTGCTCGAGGGTTATTCTATGCTGAGTCAAAACAAATGTATGATCATCGAACGATGTTGGTTAAATATTTAAATTGATCTTGTGGATGTTGTTATTCTTGATGCCTTGGCCAATGATGATCACTATAAGGTAGTTATTTAGTTATTGTAACTGAATATTCGAAGTATGAGGGTTCCAGTGTACGCTCTGATTGTACAGGGTATATATAAGTGAAATTTTGTGTGATGCATGGAGTGTAGGGGAATTATGGTAGAGCCGAATCTCTGAAAAAAAACATAGAGGAGAAAATTAAAATTCATTTATGTAAATTAAGATGAACTGAAATAAAATTATACAGGGACAGTGAGAAGAAATGATGAAGAAAGAACAAAGATTAATGAGAGAAGACATATGCACAGATTAATAAATCTATGTGGTTTGGTCAAGAATGGATTCTGATATGAATATATAAACAGAGAGGATTTGAATGCTTAATCTTTGACAGAGAAGATAAAGAGTTGGTTTGCAGGTACTTAGTGAAAGAGAAGGATTCCAGGGTGGTAGGGAGGAGAAACGAAAGACTGTAAAAGTCTTCTGTACAAGTTGGTTCTTGTACATCTGGGAGTTGTAGCTTCCATTCAGTAGGTGCTGAAGAAACAGAGGTAGCAGCCTCATCTGGGTTGTAGCTCAGATAAAATAAGAATGTAAAGAGAAGTTGGAGCTTGCCTTTCATTCATAAGAAGAAGAGGTTT
>ML788194.1:263059-309401 GCA_009831015.1 Picea engelmannii | reverse complement strand
TGTCATAAAGAATCTTTCCAACTCTATTTGTAAACAATGTCAACATGGTAAACAAACTAGAGTCAAGTTTAAAACAAAGGAATATTCTACAACAAAACCTTTGGAAATAATACATGCCGATGTATGTGGACCTATGAGGACAACACGTCTAAATGGTGAAAGATACTTTCTGTTATTTTTGGATGATTTTACTCGAATGACTTGGTTGTTTTTATTGAAAAAGAAGTCTGAAACATTTAGATGCTTTCAAGTTTTCAAAGAATTGACTGAAAAAAAAATTGCTATGAAGATTAAGTGCTTAAGGTCAGACAATGGAGGAGAGTTTGTGTCAAAAGAATTTAACAATTACTGTGATGAAAATGGAATTAAAAGACATTTCTCTGTTACAGAAACACCTTAGCAAAATGTTGTTGTTGAAAGAAAAAACATAACTGTTATGGAAATGGCAAGAACAATGTTAAATGAGTCCATATTGAATGACATGTTTTGGCCTCAAGATGTTCACACCACTGTACACATATTGAATAGAAGTTTGCTAAGAAATAATATTGATAAGACACCCTATCAATTATGGAAAGGAAGACCAACAAACATACAACATTTTAGAATTTTTGGGAGTAAGTGTTACATTAAAAGAATTAATAAAGATCTGGGAAAATTAGACTCTAGAACTGATGAAGGCATATTGGTTGGATATTCATGTTCAAGAAAGGCTTATAAATGCTATAATTTCAGATTAAGAAAGATTGTTGAATATATAGATGTAAGGTTTGATGAGTCCTCATTTTTGAAGTCCAAATCTAAACAAAAGGATAAAAAAATACATGAAATATATGACAAACATAAGATGGATGAAGAAGTAAGTGAAACAGAAGAAACTAAGGCTGATGATAGTGAACAATTAATTCCTACTTTGATACAAGGCGCAACTCCATCCAAAAGCATGACTCCATCAAAGACTCCAAGAAAGAGAATACAAAAAAATCACCCTGAAGAACAGATAATTGGTGACTTAAATGCAGGTATTGGAACAAGAAGCAGAATGCAAGAATCCACCTCAATTAATGAACATGTATCTTTACTTTCTTTGATTGAACCTAAAATAATTGAAGAAGCAATTAAAGATGAATACCGGATGAAAGCAATGAATGAAGAACTTAGTCAAATAAAAAAGAATAAGACATGGGAATTGGTTCCTAGACCTTTGAATAAGAATGTCATAGGGGCTAAATGGGTTTTCATAAATAAGATGGATGGAGCAGGTAAAATAACTAGAAATAAGGCTAGATTGGTTTGTAAAGGGTATGCACAGGTAGAAGGAATAGATTATGGAGAAAATTTTTCTCCTGTTGCAAGAATGGAATACATTAGACCGATTCTAGCTTATGCTAGTTCTAAACACATTAAAGTTTACTAATGGATGTAAAGTCTTCATTTTTGAATAGTGATTTAGAGGAAGAAGTATATCTGGAACAACCAGATGGTTTTCAGGTACAAGAAGTAGAACAATATGTTTACAGGTTAAAAAAAGCATTGTATGGGCTGAAGCAAACAACAAGGGATTGGTATTCCAGACTTGACAATTACTTGAGGCAGCAAGGATTTAGGAAAGGTAACACTGATAGTAATATTTACATCAAAGAAGAAAATGATAGGCTGATCATTGTTGAGATATATGTAGATGATATCATTTTTGGTGGTGATGATGATAGGCTCAGTAAACAGTTTGTTGAAAGTATGCAGAAAGATTTTGAGATGTCCATGGTAGGAGAAATGAAGTTTTTCTTAGGCTTGCAAATTACTCAATCTGATAAAGGTATTTCCATCTCTCAAACCAAATATATCAACGAAATGCTTAAGAAATTTCAGATGGAAGATTCTAAATCAGCTGGCACTCCCATGGTTACTAGCTGTAAATTAAGTAAGTTTGATGATACTAAAGATGTTGATCAAACATTGTACAGATCTATGATTGGTAGTCTTCTTTATGCTACAACTACAAGACCTGATATTATGCATGCAGTTTGTCAAGTTGGCAGGTTTCAGGCTTCACCAAAAACTTCTCATCTACTTGTAGTCAAAATAATTTTCAGATATCTTAAGGGGAAAACAGAGTATGGTTTGTGGTATCCTACAGGTAATCATCTTGATTTATATGCTTTCATTGATGTTTACTGGGCAGGTTGTGTTGATGATAGGAAGAGTACTAGTGGAGAAACATTTTTTCTTGGAGGATGTCTTGTAAGTTGGTCAAGTAAAAAACAATCACCAATGTCTTTGTCTACTGCTGAAGCATAATATATAGCAACTGTAGCTTGTTTCACTCAGGTTCTATGGATGAAACAGATGATGGAAGATATCCATATTCATTATGATGAACCTATACCTATCTTCTTTGATAATACCAGTCCAATTAGTATTTCTAAAAATCATGTTATGCATTAAAAAACAAAGCATATTCCCATCAAATTTCATTTTCTAAGAGAGCAGGTTATGTATAATGTTATTAAACTGGAATATGTTGGCACAGAGGATCATATTGAAGCTGCATTTACTAAACCTTTACCTAAAATTCAATTTGACAGTCTCAGGGATCAGTTGGGGGTTTACCCTCTGTAATTTCATTTCACTCTCAAACTTTGCAAGGGCTTCACAATAAAATCAGACTGCATAGGTTTATTGACTATTTTGATAGGGGGAGTTGATGTTGAAATGATACATCTTTACAGGTGGTTTTCTTTTCTCAGGAGGAGTATGGTTGTTTCATTTACCATAGATGTCAAAAGGGGGAGAAGAGATCTAAATTTTTCCATCAATGCCAAAGGGGGAGTTTGTTGGTTAGTTTGCACAGGGCTTGGTTTTTTCATTAATGTCAAACTTAAATAATCCATAAGACCGAGAGAAGCAGTTGCACGATGGTTAGCTGAGAGTTCCTTTGGAACTTGGGAACTCAAAAAGGAAGGAGTGCACAGTAGAAGAGAACATATCTCGGGCATTAGATCCGAGCATGGGGCCCGACCATCATCAGATCCAAGAGAACCTGCACATTCTTTAAAGTGCAAAGTGAAGTGGGATTATGAAATCCTGAAAATAGGAGGACCATCCATCTTCGTGTAGGACACGTGGTCACAGATCATCTTTTTGATGACTGGAAAGTCAAAGAAAGGAGGTGCTCCAACCTCCGATATCATGATACGCAAAGTCCCGATGAGATCAGGACCGTCTAATCACAAAAGGTCATGGGTCATCGATCAGAGAAAAGAGGATATCGGGGATTGTGACTTGGAGTGTTGAAACACTTCATCACAGGAATGCCGAAATGCGAAACGCCGAAATGACAAAATGCGAAGTGATTTTTTTTTGGTGTATGTTGTGGTTACCACCAGTGGTCATATAAGGGGAAGGAGATAGAGTAGCCAAGCTCCATTTCGGGGATCACAACTTGGATTTTCAAGACACTTCATCACAGAAATGTTGAAATGCCGAAATACGAAACACATTTTAATTAAGCCCGTGGTCATAGCCAATGGGCATATGGTTTAAGCACAAGTGTCTTGCTGAAGCGCTCAAGGGTTATTATATGCTGAGTCAAAACAAATGTATGATCATCGAACAATGTTGGTTAAATATTTAAACTTATCAGGTGGATGTTGTTCTTCTTGATGCCTTGGCCAATGATGATCACTGTAAGGTAGTTATTCAATTATTATAATTGAATCTTTGAAGCATAAGGGTTCCAGTGTATGCTTTGATTGTACAGGGTATATATAAGTGAAATTTTGTGTGATGCATGGAGTGTAGGGGAATTATGGTAGGGTCGAAGCTCTGAAAAAAAAACACAGAGGAGAAAATTAAAATTTATTTATGTAAATTAAGATGAACTGAAATAAAATTATACGGGGACAGTGAGAAGAAATGATGAAGAAAGAGAAAAGATTAATGAGAGAAGATATATGCACAGATTGATAAATCTATGTGGTTTGGTCAAGAATGGATTTTGATATGAATATATAAACAGAGAGGATTTGAATGCTTAATCTTTGACAGAGAATATAAAGAGTTGGTTTGCAGGTACTTAGTGAAAGAGAAGGATTCCAGGGTGGTAGGGAGTAGCAAGGGAAGACTGTAAAAGTCTTCTGTACAAGTTGGTTCTTGTACATATGGGAGTTGTAGCTTCCATTCAGTAGGTGCTAAAGAAACAGAGGTAGCAGCCTCATCTGGGTTGTAGCTCAGATAAAATAAGAATGTAAAGAGAAGTTGGAGCTTGCCTTTCATTCATAAGAAGAAGAGGTTTTTTCCCTTTTGGGTTTCCTCATGAAAAATCTTTGTGTCATTGTCTATTTATGTGATTGCATATTGATTTATTTGAATGATTTGTAGCAAGAAATATAGTAAAAGGCATAATCCGTGTTCATTGAGTAATCTGTTAAATAAAAAGAAAGAAATTTTATATAACTGATTCACCCCCCCCCCCTTCCCCCCTCTCAGTTAGGCTATCATGTTCAACACATCCATGCAAAGAAACCCCATGCATAGGTTACACTTGTCATCATGTAGTTTTAACCTTTTCTTAATTTAGATTTTCTTTTATCCCTTTTTAGTAATTTCTCTCTTTTTTTAATCTTTTTCTTTTATTATAATTTCTTAGCTATTTTATCATATTTTTATTTATTATTATTCTTTTTACTTTAATTTATTATTATCTATTTTTTTAAGACTATTTATTACTTAAATTGAAAGTATGGGGCATTACATACTCCCCCCCTTCAAGGAAGTTCATCTTGAAGTTAACGCTAATTATGTTACTTATATGATTTTATTTTCTCTCGATATCTTCCACATCACCCTCTATTATAACTAGTATAAGGGCCATCCAAGTGACCATAGTAGTCATCAAAATTCTACATCACAACACCGGAGAAGCAAAACTATTATCTATCTCTTCTTTTCAACTTTCAGTAACCGGCTTAAAGCCTATCATTCTAACTAAATCCCCAAGGATTAAGACATCATCTTCCCACACATACATCTAGTTTGGTACTCATGTACCCTAGGTATCTCAAAAGGATGACCTAAACTTCCTCCACAACTGCTACCAGGTACCTAGAACTAGGAATCAAAGTCCAATCCCACAAAGCCATCGATGTGTACTACTCCATCCCTTTTCCTAGACTTTAGCATCACAACTCCAATATCAGACACACTTGTCTTCTTACGATGGTCCCATTTCTCATCAAGAATTATACAAGGAAAAAGAACCACTGACATAGGTTGGTTGATTGATTTTTTCCCGAACCCATAAGGTATTACTTGAATACATTCTCCTTTGTAGATATGGGCTCCTACAAGATCATCAAATGAACTGGCCCTTTTGGCCCACTAGTGGATTTCCTATCAATCACCACTTCACAACATGTACCTAATGAATTAGATATAATAATAATATCATAATCTCGTAGAAAATAATTCACATTATAACTTTCGCATGTCATCATGAGAAAACAACATCATTGTCGCCACATATTGAATATTAAGGCACCACATGCTCACGCATGCCATCATTAAACATCTCATCATAAAAACTATATGCAATTACCACATGCCATCTCATCATGAAATACTATCGTAAGATCATAACCTAAACATATCTTTATCAAATATATAACATTACATCAACATAATAAATGGAACCACATGTTAACATAACATCATGAATATGATAACCACATCACCACCACCACAACAACAACACCCCCATCCTCCAACAAAAACAACACCAACACCTCCATCCTTCTTCATTAATATTGTTTTGTGTTTTTTACTAGCTCACTTGGTTGCAAGTTGCTTTATTTAACAATAGGTATTGAGTTCAAGTCTTTTTTCAAGTTAATTTTTGGAAAAACTCATGCAAAATCGAGTTCTCTTATAAACTCATTGTAAAGTGCCTTTCACTTAAATTATAAAAGTGAATCACTATAAAGTAACTTCATGCAAACTTGAGTTCTTTCATAAATTCATTGTAAAGTGCATTTCACTTAAATTATAAAAGTGAATCACTATAAAGTAGATTTAATATTCTTTTTTTAGTTACTTTTTGCATGCAACTTTAATTTATAGAGTAACTTCATTGTAAAAGTGATTATCGCTTCTTCTATAAAAGTGGGTCGCCTCATAAATAATTTTGTTGTAAAAGTGAGCTTATAGGTAAAGTTAGAGAAGTAAGATAATTTTGTGCATCCATCATCACGTGGGCCAACTTCTACCTACCACGTGGTGCTTTAGTTACCGTTTATGTCTTCTTTTTTTAAAAAAAGACATAACTTTCACATCCAAAGTTTGTTTTTAGTGTCGTTTTTTTTAAACAACCTATTTTTTTAAGAGCTTTCCATCTAGGCCATTAGTTTTAGCTTTTGAATCCATATTATTTTCATATTTTAATATGGCTTCTCCAAGTGATCGTTTCCATGCAAGTACCAACTACTTCTCATGTAAATCCCATATGGAGGATGTACGAAGAAGTAAAGGATTGTATCATATTGTCTTGGGAACTGAGCAAGACCCCTTTGACACTGAAAATAAAGACAAATGGGATAATATGAATGATGAAGCATGTGGAATAATTGAAATTCCCATCTCTTTTGATTTATGGTTTCACCTTCATGGAGATGATGACCCAAATAAAGCTTGGGAAAATCTTGAAGTTGTGTTTGGTAAACACAATGTGATTTGATCCCACTAAATTGGAAACCAATTAATGAATTTAAGTCCCAATGATTTTCCTTGCATTGAAGGTTATTTATCTAAGTTCAAAACACTTAGACTCGATCATGCCTGGAAGAATTGGGTCTAAAATGTTTGCAACTTGATCTTCTGTAGGGAAAAATGACACCCAAAATTTGATCATGAATGAGATTTAGTGAAGTATTTCTAGAAGTGCACAATTTGGGAGATAGCCAGTTTGGATAAAAAATTCTGGAAAAAGGGGTGAACAGGGGCAAATTTGTCATTTCCATATTGTTGCATATTTTGACCGAACCATCAAATTTAAAATCTAAGAGTTGTTATGAATTCCTTGTCATCAATATTATCTGGGTATTCTCTAAATTTATAACAACCACACATGTATGCATTTGGGGTTTGTTTTTGTAAATGGTTGTCCTTGAATTCTTGTAGACCCTATTGATTAAGGTTGGTTGTCATTGATGTCAACCCTTGAAGAAATCTCGGTAGCACAAAGGTTTGGGTAATGGACCCAAGTTTGTTTGATGTAAAGATGACACATTATTTTCTTGTCATGGTTGATAATAAGCATAAATGGATGAACTCCAATGTGGTCCCCTTATGTTGAAATCCCTCACGGGAAGACGCTTTGCGGATTGAGTTATCCTAGAAGTATGGTTAGAGAACCAATGATTATTTGTGGAATAATGAGATTAAGGCCATTGAATTTGTCAGTGAAACTATCCTATATGGATAGTTCTTGTCATTCCATTTCTATTGGTATGTGGAATGTCACATAACTCCTCACGGTTAGAGAGTTATGGCCATGAGAAGTTGGAGAACCCAGGTTTGGGTAATGGACCCAAGTTTGTTTTATGGATAATGGTATGAGTTTTGATATATTTGCATGTAATACTATTCTATATGGATAGTACATGTTATTCCATTTATGGTGGTATGTGGAACTTCACATAACTCCTCACGGTTTGAGAGTTATGGCCTTACGAAGTTGGAGGACCCTCATATGTCATCTAGAAGCCCCAAAAGGTCAAAGTAGTCAAAGTGGTTTAAGAGATTTTAGAAGGTAAATAATAAAGTGAATTGATGAGTGTAATATAATTCAAAGTGAATACAAAATAAATTATTTAAATAATATATTAAATGGAGAAATTAGAAGTGGGTTAACCCTAAAATAAGGAAAGTGGACAAAGTGACCTAGAAGATGTTTTTAAGGAAGCTACTTGGAGAGTATAAATAAGAGGCAAGACTCTCTCATTTGATATCACACTTGAGCATATTGAATATATATAGGTGTCTGAGGTAGCCAAAGGATATATAAGCCGAATTTTAGAGGGAAGGTGAAGAAAATAAGGCCGAAATTCAAGGGAGGATAAATTCTTTTGATGGTGCTTTCTAAGGTATGTTATTTACATGTCATCTCGCCATTTTTGCAATAACTATTTTTCTAGAATGATTCAGACCATGAATTTGATATGACAATGAGGAAACATATCCAAGTATCTGTGGTAAACAATTCATCTTGTGGGTCATTGTATTTTGGGAGTTACACTTAATGGAAAATGGGGTTTGTGGCTAGTCCTGAAACTAGTCTAAAACAAGTGTTTCGGGTAAAAACGTCATAAATTCTTCATAACAGATCCAAATTCTGTAAGACAAAATGTGTTGGTTATAGTAAATTATTTAGTATGTTGTGTAACATTTTTAGATCAATTCAACAAATATTTTGTGCGGGACATTCTCTACAAGGTCTCTCTCTAGAATAAGACAGAATTCAACAAGGTATTCCATTTTTGCTATAACTCCTTTTTTGAGAGGTTTCAAGTAGTTTCACTTGAAGGAATTGCATAAAACACACTGAAGAATTTTTTTTATCAATTTCAGATATTTATTCATTACAGGTACAAATTTATGATTATTTCAAGTTAGGGTTGTTGACTAATCCAAAACTAGTAATGTGAGACTAAAGAAAAGTTTGATGAAAATTCTAGTCTATTGTTGTTAAAGTTAAGGAAGGTTTGAAGGTATGTGATGATATACACTAGGTATATTACAGAGTTACAAATCATATTTGGATGATGAAATTGATGAGGGCTTTTGGTTAAGTTTCATGTTGGGGACATGGTTAAGACAAGTAGTTGATGAGTTGGCACATACATGAGGTGTATAGTTGATGATGTTGGTACATATTGATGAGTCATAGTTGATGAGTAGTTGACACATTATTGGTACATACTTGATACATGGTTGGATGCACTTGTTTATGGTATAAGTTGATTCTAGTTTGTTTGGTATAGGTTGGTGCATGGTTGATGTATTTTTTTACGGTACAGGTTGATTACAGGTTGATGCATGGTTGATGCATGGTTCGGTTTTACAATGGTATATATCATAGTGATAGTGTGAAAGTGGTTACATAATTCTACTTATACTTCAGGGTGGTTGGACTGGGCAAGGACAAGTGGTTGTATCCACCTTTCGATTATAGCCGGAGAACATAGGGGGTTGTAGCCTCCTTTTGGTTGTAGCCAGAGAATTGGGGAGTTGGAGCTTCCTTCAAGTTGTACCCTGAGAAACTAGGGGGTTGAAGCCTCTTTCCAATTACAACTGGAAAACAAACGAAGTTGGTGCTTCCAATGAATGTAATTCTTCAAGACATATAAAAAAAAACATTCCATGGTTTTCTCCCTCTTTGGGTTTCCACGTAAAACACTAGTGTATTGTGTATGTGTATGATTGTTTATTTGTTCATTGCTCATTATTGGATGATAATTATACATTGATATAACACTTGGATTATTTGGTTAAAAATGATTACAATTTCTCTATCACGGATTCACCCCCCGCCTCTCAATAATCCAACAATTGGTATCAGAGCAGGTTCCTTCAGAAATCAGTTTAACCACTAAAAGGTAGATCATAGAGAGAAACAACTTGTATAAAAATGGAATACCACAATTTGATGGACAAAAGTATGCTTTTTGGAGCATAAGGATGAAGACATATATACAGGCACAGGGATTTGAAATTTGGCAATCAATTGTAGATGGATACACAACACCAACAGTTCCACCAACAAATGAGAAAGAAGTGAAAGTCGGTAAAAATAATTCCAAAGACACAATTGCACTTTTGAATCGTCTCAGTGAAATGGTATTCACCAAAGTTGCACATTATAAATCCGCTAATGAGATTTGAGACAAGCTTCAAAATATTTATGAAAAAGATTCAAAAGTCAAAGCAACAAAGCTTCAAACTTACAGAAGTTAGTTCGAACAACTAAAGATGAAGGAAGATGAGAATATTGCATCCTACTTCTTATGAGTCGATGAAACAGTGAATGCAATCATAGGATTGGGAGAAGAAATAGAAGAATCTATAATTTTTCAAAAGGTACTAATATCTCTTCCTATGAGATTTGACCCTAAGATATCAACACTAGAAGAAATATCAGATCTAAACTGAATAAGCATGGATGAACTGCATGGAATCTTCACAGCATATGAAATGAGAACTGAACAAGAAAATATAGATGTAAAAGAAGCAACCTTCAAAGCATCCAAAATATCAAAGCAAAAGGAAAAGCAACAAGAAGAACATAGAAGAAACAATGACGTCTCGAAAGATGATGAAGAAGTGGCCAACATTGTCAAAAGACTGAACAAGAGAACCGACGATAGGTATAGAGGTAAGATTCCTTTAATTTGTTTTAATTGTGATGGTATTGGTCATTTTGCTAACAAATGTCCTCATAAGAAAAAGAGAAATGATGAAGGTTACTCAAAAGACAAACAAACATATAAAGGAAAAAGAACTACAAAGAAAGTTTTCAAGAAAAGATTATGCACCAAAGAAGACATCTCATCATTAGATGAATATGAAGTCAGTGACAGTGAGACAAGAAGGGTTCTATCCATGGTAGTAGAAGACTCTCATAAAGAAGACTCCGAAGAAGAATATGAAGAAGTCGAAGAAGAATATGAAGAAGTCGAAGAATAAATTGAAGAGGCAGAAGTTGACTACCGAGAAGAATTGATGTGTGTCATAGAAGTTATCAGAAGAGAAAAGAAAAAAAACAAGAAATTACAAGCAGAACTAGACAAGAAAGAAGATACTCAAGAACTAGAACAAATGATCACAAATTTGAAGATTCAAATAGAAGAATATAAAAGAATTGAAGAATCACTCAAAGAATAGCTAGAAGAAAATGTCAGGAACATTGGAAATTTGGAAGCAAAGATTTTCACATTAAGAAAGGATATTTAAAAGAAAAATATGCAGAATAGCTCGAAAGTTTTGGATGACATTATCAACAGTAAAAAATCTCATCTTGACAAGTCCAGACTTGGATACAATCATACAGAAAAGGGATCAAGCTCCAAAACAATAGAGCAAGAAACATATCCAAAAAGCTATGCAGAAACAATCAAAGGGAATAGGAATATATACAAGGAAGATTACAGGGACACTCCTCCACCGAGAAGATTCAGATTTAAAAATCAACAACAAAAAGATAGGCCTCAAGAAGAAGAAGGATTCATAAGAGCACCTCCTTTCAGAATATATTCAACTCCCAGGTATCAAACTATATTTTTTGGTTTATGTTATGCATGTAATAATTTTTGACATAAAGCTGTGAATTGCAGAGCTAACAACAGGAACATAAACAACTTTGAAAGTCATACACAAAAGGGTTATCCAAGAAGGCCTAGTGAAACACAGAGAAGAAGTTACGACAGGTTTGAATCTTTGAGCACTGAAGTGGAATGTTACAAATGTAACAACTTTGGACACATGGCCAAATATTGCATAATGAAAGTCCCTCCTAGAGAACTGCAACATAATAAAAACAATCACAGACATGAACCTCAGAAAATGACATGGATAAGAAAGAAGAATCATTATAGCAATGAAGAATGCACACTCGCTCTACAAGCTAAGATAAATAAACGTGGTTGGTATGATGACAATGGCTATTCAAAACACATGACATGTGATAGAGACATGTTTCTTACATTAAGAAAGGAAAGAGATGGACTAGTCTCCTTTGGAAATGATGATTGAACTAAAATCATTGGAAAAGGCACAATCGGAATTGGGAACAAGAATACAAAGGCAAAAAAAATTCTACTAGTAGAAGATATGAAACATAATATTCTAAGTGTGAGTAAAATGTATGACCAAGGTCATAAAGTTACTTTCGATTCAAAAAAGTGAGAGATAAGAAAAGAAGGTTCAGGAAAATTGATTGCTACAGCTGCAAGAACTTCAAGCAACATATATGTGTTAAGTGAAATTGGAAATGAAAAGTGGTGTCTAGGAAAGGAATATGAAAGTTGGATATGGCACAGAAGAATGGGTCACATAAATTTTGATAACCTTGTCAAAGTCAACAAAAGAGAAGAAGTCATAGAAATGCCCCAGATCATGAAACCAACCAACACTTTATGCAAGCATTGTCAACAAGGAAAGAAAACAAAGACCAAGTTCAAATCAAAGGAATATTCAATGACAAGAACACTGGAAATCGTGCACACTGATCTAGTTGGACCAAATACAACAAAGGGTTTAAAAGGTGAGAAATACTTTATGTTATTAGTTGATGATTATACAAGAATGACTGCAGTTTTCTTTCTCAAGAATAAGTCAGAAGCTTTTGAAAACTTTAAGATCTACAAGGAAATGGTTGAAAATTAAATGGATTAAAAAATCAAATGCTTGAGATCTGATAATGGAGGAGAGTTCACTTCAAAGGAATTTATGGATTACTGCAGCAGTCATGGAATACAAAGACAATTCTTCGTTGCTAGGACACCTCAACAGAATGGAGTTTTTGAAAGAAATAACATGACAATACAAGAAATGTCTCGAACAATGCTAATGGATTCCAAATTGACATATTTATTTTGGACACGGATAGTGAATACAACAATTCACATTCAAATATAGTAATGCTCAGAAACAAAACTGACAAAACTCCCTACGAGCTATGGAAAGGAAGACTAGAAAATGTGAAGCACTTTAGAGTTTTTGGAAGCAAATGCTACATCAAAAGAGAAGATGACAGAATGGGAAAGTTTGACTCTCGTGTGGACAAATGAGTATTTGTTGGTTACTCAAGTACAATGAAAGTATACAAGTGTTACAATCTGAGATTGAACAAAGTTGTGGAAAGCATCAACGTAACAATTGATGAAATAGGCAAACCATAATCAAAGGAAGAAGACAATGAATCAATGGAACAACCTTTCAAAGAAGAAGCAGAAGATGAAAAAGAAGTAGAAGAGGAAGATGAAGAGAATTTGACAGAAACAAAAGAGAAATTTTAGCAAGTGTCTCCAAAGACACCTAGCAGACGAGTATAGAAGAATCATCCTTCAAATCTGATTATCGGAAACAAAGATGTAGGAGTTGAGACTAGAAGAAGAATTTGTTCACCAAAACAAAAACACCTAACACTCTTATCTACAATTGAACCAAACTGTTTTGAAGAAGTTAGCAATGATGAATTTTGGAATAAGGCCATGGATGAAGAATTGGATCAAATAGATAAAATGACACTTGGGAATTGGTTCCAAGACCAAAGAATAAGAATGTGATGAGCACAAAATGGGTTTTCAGGAATAAATTGAATGAAGATGGATAGGTTATAAGGAACAAATATAGATTGATATGTAAAGGATATGCACGGATTGAATGAATCGACTTTGAAGAGACATTTGCCCCAGTTGCTAGAATGGAAGCAATCTGATTTCTGTTAGCTTATGCATGCTCCAAAAATATTAAAGTGTATTAGATGGATGGAAAATCAACTTTTCTGAATGGGGAACTTGAATAAGAAGTCTACATTGAACAAACTGAAGGATTTCAGTTGTCAGAGAATGCAGACTATGTGTGCAAATTAAAGAAGGCCTTGTATGGTCTAAAACAGGCTCCTAGAGAATGGCACTCTAGACAGGATAAATATCTACAACAGGAAGGGTTCAGAAAAGGAAGTCCAGACAACAACCTCTATATCAAGGTAAGTCAAGGTAATATTTTATTAATTGAAGTTTATGTTGATGATATTATTTTTGGTAGTGATGATGACAGGTTAAGCCAGAAATTTGCAAAGGATATGCATAATGAATTTGAAATGTCATTACTTGGAGAACTATCCTTATTTCTGGGACTTCATATATGTCAAGGAAACCAAGCAATTTTTATTTCTCAAACCAAGTATATCAGAGAAATGCTAAAGAGGTTCAGAATGGAAGATTGCAAACCAATTATCACTCCCATGCAAACTAGTTGCAAGTTCAGAAAACATGATGATTCAAAGTCTACAAATAAGAGGAAATACAGGTCAATGATTGACAACCTACTATATGTGACAACATCCAAACCAGATGTAATGCAGGCAGTTGGATAGGTGGCAGGATTTCAAGAAACACCAAAGGAATCACATGTATTTGCAGTGAAGAGGATTTTCAGATATCTCAAAGGAAGAGAAGAGTTTGGATTATGGTATCCAAAAAGAAAGGATCTATCACTTATTGCCTACACAGATGCAGATTGGGCAAGTTGCATTGATGATCGATGAAGCACCAGTGGAGCAACGTTCTACTTGGGTGAGTGTTTAGTATCATGGCTAAGCAAGAAACAATCATAAATATATTTATCTATAGCTGAGGCAAAGTATATTGCAGCAACATCATGTTGTACACAGGTTCTTTGGATGAAACAAACTCTGACGTATATACAGGTTGAGTAAGATGAGCCCATTTTAATCTATTGTGATAACACAAGTGTCGTCAGTATCTCAAAGAAATCGGTGATGCACTCCAAGACGAAGCACATTCCAATCAAGTATCACTTTCTACGGGAGTAGGTTGCAGAAAATAACATCAGAGTTGAGTATGTGGGCACAAAAGAACAAGTGGAAAACATCTTTACAAAACCACTTCCATGGGAAGCTTTTGAGTATCTTCGCCTGAGACTGATCGTTATTTCTACTCCAAAATGAATGATTTTGAATGCTTATCTTATATGTCTTATATGTACACTAGGAAGTACCATAAAGAGGAAAATTCAGTCAGGGGGAGCAACCCTGGATGGAAAGATACATTTTCCATTGATGACAAAGGGGGAGAGATTCATCAAATGCAGAGGATAGAGGCATGGTTCCAGGGGGAGAAATGGTCATAAAGATGCAGAGGACATATGCATGTTTCTAGGGGGAGCATGAGTGATATGAATTTAGTATTGCATGACATAATTTCATTTTTGCATCAGAGTGTTTCCATCAATACCAAAGGGGGAGATTGTTGATTAAGGTTGGTTGTCATTGATGTCAATCCTTGAAGAAATCCTGGTAGCACAAAGGTTTGGGTAATGGAACCAAGTTTGTTTTATGTAAAGATGAATCATTATTGTCTTGTCATGGTTGATAATAAGTACAAATGGATGAAATCCAAAGTGGTCCCCTTATGGTGAAATCCCTCACGGAAGATGCTTTGTGGATTGAGTTATCCTAGAAGTATGGTTAGAGAATCCATGCTTATTTGTGGAATGATGAGATGAAGACCAGTGAATTTTTCAGTGAAACTATATTATATTGATAGTGCTTGTCATTCCATTTCCATTGGTACATGGAACGCCACATAACTCCTCACGGTTAGAGAGTTATGGCCATGAGAAGTTGGAGAACCCAGGTTTAGGTAATGGACCCAAGTTTGTTTGATGGATAATGGTATGAGTTTTGATATATTTCCAGGTAATACTATTCTATATGGATATTACATGTCATTCCATTTATTTTGGTATGTGGAACGTCACATAACTCCTCACAGTTTGAGAGTTATGGCCTTACGAAGTTGGAGGACCCTCATATGTCATCTAGAAGCCCCAAAAGGTCAAAGTAGTCAAAGTGATTTAAGAGATTTTAGAAGGTAAATAATAAAGTGAAGTGATGAGTGTACTATAATTCAAATTGAATACAAAATAAATTATTTAAATAATACATTTAATGGAGAATTAGAAGTGGGTTAACCCTAAAATAAGGAAAGTGGGCAAAGTGACCTAGAAGATGTTTTTAAGGAAGCTTGGAGAGTATAAATAAGAGGAAAGGATCTCTCATTTGAGATCAAACTTGAGAATATTGAATATTTATACGTGTCTGAGGTAACCAAAGGATATATAAGCCGAATTTCATAGGGAAGGTGAAGAAATAAAGGCCGGAATTCAAGGGAGAATAAATTCTTTTGATGATGCTTCTAAGGTATGTTATTTATAGGTCATCTCACCATTTTTGCAATAATTATTTTTATAGAATGATTCAGACCGTGAAATTGATATGCCATTGAGGAAACATATACAAGTATCTATGGTAAACAATTCATCTTGTGGTTCATTTTATTTTTGGATTTACACTCCGTGGATAATAGGGTTTGTGGCGAGTCCTGGAACTAGTCTAAAATAGGTGTTTCAGGTAAAAACGTCATAACTTCTTCATAATAGATCCAAATTCAGTAAGACTAAATGTGTTGGTTATATTATAGTTTGTAGTGTTTTTTTCAATAGTTTCATATCTATTCAATAAATATTCCATGCGGGGCATGCTCTACAAGATTGCTCTCTAGAATAAGCCAGAATTCATCAAGGTATGCCATTTTTGCTATAACTCCTTTTCTGAGAGGTTCCAAGTAGTGACACCTGGAGGAATTGCATTAAACACACTGAAGAACATTTTTTATTAGTTTCAAAGCTTTATTCATTACATGTACAAAGTTATGATTATTTCAAGTTAGGGTTGTTGACTAATCCAAAACTAGTCATGTGAGACTAAAGAAAAGTTTGATGAAAATGCTAGTCTCTTGTTGTTAATGTTAAGGAAGGTTTGCAGGTATGTGATCATATACACTAGGTCTATTATAGATTTAAAAATCATATTTGGATGATGAAATTGATGAGGGATTTTGGTTTAGGTACATGTTGGGTACATGTTTGAGACAAGTATTTGATGAGTTGGCATATACATGAGGTGTATAGTTGATGATGTTGGTACATATTGATGAGTCATAGTTGATGAGTAGTTGACGCATGATTGGTACATACTTGGTACATGGTTGGATGCACTTGTTTATGGTACAGGTTGATTACGGGTTGTTTGGTACAGGTTGGTGCATGGTTGATGCACTTGTTTATGGTATAGGTTGACTACAGGTTGAGGTATAGTTTGATGCATGGTTGATGCATGGTTCAGGTTTATTGGTACAATTTTACAACGACATATCTCACAGTGATAGTGTGATAGTGGTTCCATCATTCTACTTCTACTTTAGGGTGGTTGGATGGGGCAAGGACAAGTGGTTGTAGCCACCTTCCGGTTGTAGCCGGAGAACATAGGGGGTTGTAGCCTCCTTTTGGTTGTACCCAAGGAATTGGGGAGTTTGAGCTTCCCTCAGGTTGTAGCTTGAGAAACTAGGGGGTTGAAGCCTCCTTCCAGTTGCAGCTAGAAAACAAAGGAAGTTGGTGCTTCCAATGAATGTAATTCTTCAAGACATATAAGAAAAAACATTCTGTGGTTTTCTCCCGCTTTGGGTTTCCACGTAAAACACTGGTGTACTGTGTATGTGTATGATTGTTCATTTGTTCATTGCTCATTATTGGATGATAATTCTGCATTGATATAACACTTGGATTATTTGTTTAAAAATGATTACAATTTCTCTATTACTGATTCACCCCCCCGCTCTCAATAATCCAATAGACCCTTGCTACTCTGCATTTCCATTCTACTTATCTACGCACCATTGATTCCTTTTGCTAATCATCTTCCATCCAAGTCCAACTTGACTATTAAGCATTTCCAACCAATATGTCTTATTTTCAACTGCTCCCACTCATGAAAAAATGCCCCAACTTTACCATGCTATAATTCTTCCCACACAATGGAATGATGTAATTTCTATCATTCCACCTTCTAATGCTGCAATATTTTCTAACCTACTTAACCCTTTAGAAATATAGTAATTTTCTTGTGAAGCTCTATTCATCTGCTCAAGAATAAACCACTTCAAATGGAATGTTATATTTTTCCATTGATACTTAGAAGTGAAATTGATCCTTCATTATTCCATCCTTCCTTTCACTTGTACCAAAATTCCACTGCACACTCTGATAAAATAAGTGAATTTCTTCCTTTGGGTTATTTTAGATGTAAGTATCTAAGCCATAACTTAACCATTTCTCCTTCTTGTATTCCTATGCTTGCACATAAAGATGACTTATCCACTCCATGAGTCACACCTCACCTCATGAAACCCATTTCATTTCTCTTGCAACAAAATTTTCCACCTTCACCACATCTCTACCTTCAATACTATGGAGTCCTCCTGAACTCCCTATGCATGCTACTAAAATTCTTCACCTATTGGCTTCATGTTCGTGTGAGAATATCTATTGATTTTCCCCTGCAATTCATTTAGAATTTGTTGTAGATGAAAACTAATATTTCTCTCACCCTCTTGAGTCCTTTGTCAACCCTTCAATAATTTTTCTGCAACCCTGCACTTCCCTTTGCAACTCTTTTATTCATCAAACAATTGCACAATATTTGACCCGATTCCTTGTCCAATGGACCTTGGGGTTACTCTGAAATATACCCACACAATATTTATTTATGGAATCTTATCCTCTTTCTAGTAGTCCCTTCACACAACACTCTTTGCTTGAGTGTTTCTCTGCTTATTGACAATGCCCTACTATTAAGCTCAACCTCTTTTATTGCCAAGGGGGATTCCACTTCCAAAGGTGCCTTACACCATTGCATAGGCACTATCATAGGAACCAATACTCTTATTTTAAACTAGTACTCACCCTTGTCATTATTGAATTTTTCTGATGTTTAGATCTGATAATTATTGCCTTATGATACTGTTATCATAGAATAATTACACACTAAAAATCTCAACAAGAATTAGCGAACTTGATGAGAGGTTGTTGTAAGTAAATGTTGTACAAGATTATTATATTATAATTGAGGGCCCCAATATATACTTGGGAGGAGTGCCCTTTCGTTAATGCACATGTCTTTTCCATTATTGTCTTTCCATTAATTGATTATTTAAACCTTTATACATTATATTATAAATACATTATTTATATATTATATTTATGTTGATTATTTCCTCACATGCACATCCAATTAATATAGATCACTCCATCCTAGAGCAGGAAATGTAAGAGCACCTCGATTCTATCCACTCCTCTTCAGGAGAAAGACTACGCCTGGGCCATTCACGAGTAGAAAATATCCATGAGTGAATGAGTCACTTCCCTTGGTCAAATAAGCATGACCAATTTGGGAGAATGTCTACCCTATGTTGCTAACTGGAGAAACATAAACATCCTGGTCCATTCACCACTATCCAAATCAACATGGCCACATGAGTGAATGTATCATCCTCCCTTGGTCAAATCAACATGACCAATCTGGGAGAATGTCTACCCGATGATGAAACATCAGCACTCCCTTTCAGGGAGGAAGACATTCTGCATCACGCCAAACTTGTCTCTGAATTATACAAACTTCTCCCTAGACAGAGGCTTGGTGAGAATGTTCACAATATTCTCATCTATGGATATGTACTGGAGATTTACTGCTCCCTTCTGTACCATATATCGGATGAAGTTATATTTGATCTCAATATACTTTGAACTATCATGAAATACTAGACCGTTCGAAAGCTTGACACAAATTTGATTATCACAATGTATCAAGGTCATCTCTAGCTCTTGAACAAATAGTACTGCAAGAATATTCCAAATCCATATTGCTTCATGACTTGCAACACTAGTTTCGATATACTCTTCTTCTTCTGTACCGAATGCTACAAAAGTTAGCTTCCTGCTAAACCAGTATATCATAACTGATCCTAAGTTGAAGCAACACCCCGAGGTGATCTTTCTATCCACTGCACTCCCTGCCCAGTCATAATTAGTATATCCCTGCAACCTCACTTCACCATCTGAGACATATATTAGATCAAATCCAACTGTACCACGCATGTACCTCAACACATGCTTTGCTGAAACCTAATGGAATTGCCTCGGCTCAACCATAAACTAGCTCATGTTGTTCACTACAAAGAAAATATCTGGCCCGGTGTTAACCAAGTACATCAAGGATCCAATCAACTACTTGTACATAGTGGGTTCCACCCAATATGAATCTGAAGTGGAGTCACTCAACTTATTCAGATTTGTCATCATAGGTGTAGCCATGGACTTGCAATCCATCATACTGAATCTGCTCAAGATCTCAACTGTGTACTTCCCCTGTCTGAATAAGATCTCACCTGGTCTCTTCCACACCTCCAATCCCAAGAAATAATGCATCAAGCTAATATACTTCATCTCTAAATCAGAGGCCAACTCCCTCTTGCACCTATCAATGAGCCTCTCTACCCCCGTAAGGAACAACTAATAAACATACAATACCAAGATCAAAGGATCACCATAAAAAATTTGTAGTAAAGGTTTAGATCCACATCACTCTTGGTGAAGCCAAAACTCATCAAGTATCCATAAATCCTAGAGTACCATGCCCTAGGTGTCTGCTTGAGTCCGTACAAGGCCTTTTTCAATCTGCAAACACGAGACTCCTTCCCATGTATCATGAAGCCATGTGGTTTCTCTATGTACACTTCTTCCTCAATCACACTGTTGAGGAATGCAATCTTCACATCCATCTAATGCAATATCCAACCAATAACTGAGGCAAGAGAAATAATAGTCATGATGGAAGTGTACCTGGCGATTGAAGCAAAATTCTCCTCATAGTCCATTATCTCTTTCTGATAGAATCCTCTCGCCACAAACCTCACTTTGTCCTTCTTGATGTTTACATATACTGCATACTTGATCTTATAGATCCACTTGGTAGTCACCCTTGACTTCCCCTCTGGTCTCAGAACTATCTCCCACACATCATTGTTCATGATGGAATGATACTCTTCCATCATGGCATCCTTCCAAACCTGTTGGTCTTCTGCCTCCTCATAACTAGAAGGTTTGGAATCAATGATGTGACTCATCAATGCCATATAACTCGAGAACCTATAAGGTTGTGTTCTCTCCCCTGAAAGTATGACTGGGATTTTCATTCCCCTTTGCATCTTGCAAAGTGTCACAAAGCCATGCTGGCCTCTTCATGATTACTACAACATCATTATGATGAGGGTTGTAAGGAATTGTCAACTCCCTCTTGATCCCTGCTTCCTTGCAGAAATCACTGAAGTCATTGGAAGTATACTCTCCTCCATTATCTAACCTCAACACCTTGATCTTCTTCCCTGTCAAGTTCTCTACCTCATCCCTAATATTTTGGAATCTGCTGAAGACTTCATCCTTGGTCTTCATGAAGAAGATCCATGTCTTCTAGGAGAAATCATCAATGAATATCACATAGTACAAGAATCCACCCAAATATGCAATTGTCATAGGTCCACATACATCTGAATGGACTAGATCCAATATCCCCTTGGACATGTTGTCACTGCTAAAAAAATATCCCTTGGCATTCTTTCAAAGTGCACATCCTCTGCAAATTCCATCATGCTCTACCTAAAACTATGGAAGTTTTGTGACCATCCTCTTCAATGCTGATAAAGCCCTATAATGTAGGTATGAAAATATTCGATGCCATAGCTCAAACAAACTTATGCTATCATGTACCAATGCCTGGTATGGTCGTCCCAACAATTTGTATACCTCCCTCTCGAACAACAATAATTATTGCATAGTCTATAACAACTATGTTATTTATCACAGTGTGACCGGTCATAGCTTGCGGAGAAACAAAGAGTGAACAAAAGATCTAGTCGCACTACGTAGTGCAATATTTAAGGCGGTCACACCCTGTAATTAGGAAAATCAAGACCATAGGGAATGTGGTCAATCTGTGTGCACATTCTTCTCGCGACCACGACCATACAATTACAAATAAAATAAAATATGAGAGAAGATCTATCATATCTGGCATTGAAAGCTTTTAATAATCTTTGGAAATGACTTATACTAGCTCTGACACTGAAATCTTTTAACTAGCTCTGATGCCATGTTGATTTTTATTTTATTTTTAGATCTGATAATTATTTCCTTATGATATCGTTTTCATAGAATAATTACACACTAAAAATATCAACAAGACTTAGCGAACTTGATGAGAGGTTCTTGTAAGTAAATATTGTATGAGATGATTATATTACAATTGAGGGCCCCGATATACATACTTAGGTGGAGTTCCCTTTCATTAATGGACATTTCTTTTCCATTATTGTATTTTCATTAATTAATTTATTATTAATTATTAATTATCGATTATTTATATATTTATAATTATATTATTTATATATTATATTTATGTTGATGATTATTTCCTCACATGCACGTCTAATTAATATAGATCACTCCATCCTAGAGTGGGCAATGTGAGATCACCTCGATTCTATCCAATCCTCATCAGGAGAAAGACTACGCATGGGCTATTCAACACTAGCAAAACTCCATGAGTGAATGAGTCATTTACCTTGGTCAAATCAACATGACCAATCTGGGAGAATGTCTTCTTGATGTTGCTAACCGGAGAAACATCAACATCCTGGGCCATTCACTAATAACCAAATCAACATGGCCCCTTGAGTGAATGTATCATAATCCCTTGGTTAAATCAACATGACCAATCTGGGAGAATGTTTTCCCAATGATGAAATATCAACAAGCATGTACTTCTAACATATGGACTTTTTTTTCTCAAAATTTACTTGTTTTGGAAAGCTTTCACATTGAGCAATTGTATGGCTTATATAGTCCAATTACCCTTTTTCCTATAGACTTATAACACAACTGGATGCCTTCTAGGAGAAACTACTCCTATCATGTTTTACCTTGAATTACCTTTACAATGGTTATACTCATACCTCATTCTGATTTATGAGCTCCAAGTTATGGCTTCTTGGAATTTCCATTTCTGCTCTATTGTGTCCATCAAGTCCACTAGTGACCTTCCTTCTGATTCCTTGATAAATATCCCCCTGAAAGCTAAAATATGAGTGGATATTTTGATTCTCCTATCCAATATATTTCCAATGACTAATTTCTTGCTCAATTCTGAGCAATGAGAAGAAAGTTGTAGCTAATTGAATATTTCTAATTCACCCCTTTTGCGCACCTTCTCCCAAGTGCAAAATAATCTCAGACACCAACTTTGGCCACCTATAGAGGTAAACATATTAGGAACCAAGGAAACTTTTATATGAGACCCATATAATAATGATGACAAGGAATTCATAACAACTCTTAGATTGTCAATTTGATGGTCTAGTCAAAATATGCAACTATATGGAAATGGCAATTTTCCCCTTTTCACTCCTTTTTCCAAACTTTGATTTTTTAGCCAATTTACTGGCTATCTCCCACACTGTGCACTTCTGGAAACACTTCAATAAACCAAATTTGTCTATATTTATGAGTACATAAAGTGTTGATTAAATAAAAAATTCCATATTTTCCATCCGGGGACCTTTTCCTCCTCTAAAAATCCCCAAAATCCCTAAAAAGTGGCCAAGAATAGTGGATTTTCCCCTATTTTGGTACCTCGACTCCAAAATACTTGGAATCCAACCAATTCCTTCACATGGTGTTTTCATGTATACTTTTCTGACACTTTGTACAAGTTTTAGCAATAATTTTGTCCTTTCCACTAAGTTTGACCACGATCTTTAAAAACATGTAATTTGTATTTTTCAGAAAATTAGAGCATAATTGGCTAGTGGCCCTCTTTGGAATTTTTGTAGCCCCTAACACTGTGGAAAAAAAACTTGAAAAATATTATCCTCTTTTGAGTTATTATGCCCCCTCTATTGTCAAAATATGATTTTGTCTTTAGACTTGCTTTTTAAAAAAAAATTATAGGACAATTTTGCCTATTTGGCATCCTTGCTGGCGTGGCTGCTGATGTGGTCTTCTAGGTCCACATGACACCATCAAGTGATTCCATATCATCCTCCTCACCACCGTGGTCCTTCCCTATCAACCTATGACACCTTCCTCCTTCTATTCTCCCCTTTTCAAAGCCTATGCGCACACCAATTCTATATTATGCACCAATATTCAACACACACAAGTTATCCAATGTGTAGCATCAATATTTAGCACATGTACCATGTACCAATATTTAGTGAACATAAATTATATACTACGCACCAATATTCCACAGACACAATGCTTGTGTTGTGCACTAATATTCAACGAACACAACTTTTGCACCGCACACTAACGTTCATCACGCGCAAATTATACAATGCACAGTACCAATATTTAGTACACATACCACATACCAATATTCAACATGCACCACAAATTGTACACCATGTAGCAAAAATATTTAATGTGCATACTACACACCAATATTCAACACACACCACAATTCTGCACTACGCAATGCCAATATTTAGCACACACACCGCACACCAATATTTTGCACGCACCACCAATTCTGCATCGTACAATACCAATATTTAGTGCACACACTTCACACCAATATTTTGCGCACACCACCAATTATGTACAACATAATTCCAATATTTAGCGCATGCATCACACAACAATATTTCGCGTGCACCACTTTTATACTGCACACTTATATTCAGTGCGCACACCTTTTATATCACGCACTAATATTCAATGTGCACAACTTCTATACCGTGCACTAATATTCAATGCACACAAATTTTATACCACACACTAATATTCAGTGCAAACACCTTTTGTGTTATGCTCCAATATTCCGCACGCGCTTCCAATTCTGCATCAAGCAATGCCAATGTTTAACACACACATTGCACACCAATATTCCACGCACATCACCAATTATGCACTGGGAAGTGCCAATATTCAATGCGCAAACACCACACACCATTGCGAACATCGCAAAAATTCTCGAATCACCTATATAATCCCTATTCAGTCGCTTGGAAGTCAAAACAACCTCTCCATAACAGCCATTTCAAGTGCAATTTTGACTTAAATTTTCCTAGAAATTTGGGAATTTCACTCATATTTTACTGTTTTTTCCAAATTTAGCACAAATCGAATGTTGACATAGCGAATTTACCAACTTCATGTTGATATTATTCCCATACAAGCCCGATGTTGAACCAAAAATCTATGATACTATTTGTAATTTACCCATCTCCCAAGCTGAGTTTCGTCACTGGAAAAATGACCTTGCCTACTAAATACAAATTTGAAAATGCCCCATACATATAAAATAAAACCAAGGGGCGAAATGCCCACAAAAATTACAACAAAACAATATGTTTATTTACTCATGCATATAACAACATTTATAAAAACATCAATGCATCCAGAAAGCACACAACAAACACACAACATTCATATATTCATTTACACAATAAAATAATAATAATAAGATAATAAAACACTTATCTATTCATAAATATAACCAACTGACTATATACGAAGGATGAACCTCCCATCCATAAGCATTGATTTTCATTTTGTCTCAACAACATGCCACCCTCAAGCTAAGGCTATGAGTCCACAAGGAGTTTTGTCCCTCTGGTTGTCCACTCTCCACACGCAATAACCCAAAACCTATGTTCTACTCCTACAACAGTTCCAATCCACCAACTCTCTTCCCCACAACTTGCACAACCTGAGGAATGTACCCCCTTCATTGTTCAAATCCCTCAAGTTGTAACATTAGTTTATCAAGGCTTCTAGTGCACTCGGTTGGCCATGAATATATCAGCTGGGGACTCCATGAATTCTTAGTTTCTTTCAGAGTACTTACAACATCCTTCACAAGGCTCTTGAGCCATTTCCTCGACATGAAAATGAACTACAGGCTTACAACCCATTTTACAGGCACACATACCACATTTCAAACATAAAACACAACCAAATAATGGATTCCTTCAAGAACAACATGGCTAGTACTCTTCCCGACAATTTTCTCTCTTTTTGCTTCCCAAAATATCCATGTAAAAACTGCCCTCTTTTTGCATACGGATTTTCTTCTCTTTTCCTTGCTTGCTTGACTCACACTCTTTCCAAAGATGATTGTACTTCAATCCCATGCTCTCAGTTACTATCGTATGTGACTCCTCACACCCACCCTCTTACATGAGTTTAATGATTGGAATTGGAGACACTCAACAACAAATAGAAGGTTATACACAATGATAATAATAATTTTAGGAATGTGTATTGGATTAATACCCTTGAATATTCCCCTCTTGGACCCCTCTCTCTTGTGGAATCATAGCCCCCCATCATTTTCATCCCTCTCATATCACATCCAATAATTACTACTTTTATTAATCATTTAAATGTACATAATATACAATTTCCCCCCCAACCATATTAATCAATATGGGCTCTTTTCCCCAATCATATTGGCTCACCAACCTAATTCACATTTATACGATAACATTATAGTTGTGGGGATTAAAACTGGGGATGTTACATAGGGTAAGATTCTCATTTGGAGCTGCAAGAACAAAGAGAATCTCAGAGTTGGTAGTGATGTGTCTGGACCCGTGCCTATTCGATCACTAGGTAAATATATGTACTGTGTTTCATTCATTGATGATTTCTAGAGGAATACATGGATTTACTCATTTAAAAAAAAATCCAAGGTCTTTGGTAAATTTAAAGAGTTGAAGGCTCTTGTGGAGAATCAAATAGAAGAAAATAAAGGCGTCGAGGAGATATAATGGTGGAGATTTTTGTGATAATGAATTTGAGGAATTTTGTAAGAAGTGTGGTATAGCAAGGAAAAATAATACTCCATACACACCTCAACATAATGGAGTTAGGACATGAATTCTAGGTAGAGGCGGTGGGTACTTCATGTTATCCTGTAAATAAATCACCCTCATTAGAATTGGTGGACAAAAATCTACATGAGGCATGTACTAGTAAGAAACCCTCTTTTCAACATCTCAGAGTGTTTGGTTGTGATGCTTATGTATATGTTTCAATGAAAAATATGAGTAAATTGGATAATAAAACTTGAAAGTGTATATTTATTGGTTATAAAGATGTTATAAAAGGATATAAACTTAGGAACCCATAAACTAAGAAGAATGTTTATAATCGGGATGTTGTGTTTAAAGAGGTTAAAGATCTTCCCAAATAGGAAGTCCTATCAAAGGAAAAAGAACCAAAGACAACAGAGTTTGAGTTGGAGGGTGAGGAATCTAACTCAACAAAAGACCATGAATAATAATAAGAAGATAAACCTCATACTCTAGTATTGAGGAGATCGGATCGGTAAAGAAGGAAACTAGAAAGGTATACTCCACTTGATTTTGGTTCTAGTTTTTCTTTATCTATTAATGATGATGATCCCATGATTGTTAGGGAGGCAGTGCATCAGCGGATGCTAAACTAACAAAGTTATCAACTTAACGAGAACTCTCTAGAGTTCTCATTTTTTTAGAGGTGTTATTTTTACCTTCGAATCAAAACGTGGTGCTATTGAAAATACCGCCCTTTTTTTCTGGGGGCCGGGGGTGGGGGAATTGTGACTTATTTGAAATAACAGACTTTACAAGATGAAAAAACCTTAAAGTTGACCCTCAAATCAAAAAGTGATGTTATTTGTAGCACCAACTTTATTTTTGGAGTTAAAACTATGACTTGATTGGAACTATGGCCTTGACAACATATACCATTGCCAAAGAAAACCTTGAAATCGACTCCTAAATCAATAGTGGTGTTCGCTGAAAATTAAATAATTAATTTTTAAAATAAATTTACATTAAAAAACAAATTCTTCGGGCCTTGGGTGCCTATGGAATGTAATTCTTTCTTCAGTGAAATACAAATTACTATTTTTTAGGGAAAAAAATTACACTAAAAAAATTGAAAAATTAACAAATGAAAACAAAATCCATTTTTCCATAAAAAAATGAAAAAATAACCAATATTTGCACAAAAATGCAATTTTGTTTTGATTAAAAAAAAAAAATTTAAAAACAAAAACAACAAAAAAAAAACTTTAGAATAAAAACACAAAAATTTAAAATAAAAAATATTTTTGTTTGTTTGCTAGTTTGTCCGTGACCTGCGGGACTAGCCTATGGCTAAGAAACCGTGACTCATGGGCATCTAAGCCGTCAAAATCACCCAGGGATTGCACCTAGACTGAGCCACACCAACCCTTAACATAGATGGATTTTTTGTCCCCGTAGGTTTTGAACCAGTGACTTTAACATCACGGAGTGCCTTAACAACACACTCCATCACCAACTATCTTACACCTCGGGGAAATTTTTTAAAATAAAATATAAAAATAAACTAAAAATTAAAAGTATATGCCTTTAGGGGTGTAAGGAAGTCGGTGATGGAGTGTATTGTTAAGGCACTCTGTTATGTTAAGTCATTAGTTTGAAATCCCGACTTACCTTGTGGGTTGCGTATGGGGCATACCTGGAGGTTATAGTTGTAGCAGCCGGATAACACGACCCTATGTCACATGAGTACATGCCCGACTAGTTGCTAATTTTGCCAATAAAGAAATAAAATAAAATAAATTTAAAAACATCAAAATTTAAAATTAAACAAAAATTAAATTAAACAACATTTTTTTTTTCGTTTCTTTCAAATTTTTCATTTTTTTGTTGTCTCAACAAAACTATGGTAATCTTGGAAAGTTTCTCTTAATGCTTTTCAAGCACATAAACATAATTCTAAAGAATTGCAAGTAAT
The DNA here is from genome assembly GCA_009831015.1 of Picea engelmannii. Lineage (NCBI taxonomy): Eukaryota > Viridiplantae > Streptophyta > Pinopsida > Pinales > Pinaceae > Picea > Picea engelmannii. Next base: position 280,880 of record ML788194.1, on the reverse strand, counting down.
CCCTTACCCTCTTAAGGTTTGATAAACCAATTTGGTCTCAGTGGACGTTAATCATCATCATCAATTTAATTTTTGTTTTATTTTTATTTTTTAACGTTTTAATTTTTGGTTTTTAGTTTTTTTTTTTTTTTTNTTTTGTTTCTAAAGTTATTTTGTTGTTATTGTTGTTGTTTGATTATTATTATTTTTTTTATTTTGATTTTTTTTTGCTAGTGATTTTAGGATTTTTTTTCTTTATTTTTTTCAAAAACGTTTTTGTGCTTTTTTGAAAATATTGATTGTTTTTTCTTTATGAAAAAACGTTTGTTTTGTTTTTACATTTTTGATGGAAAATCATTTTTTTTTCGTTTTTGCCAAAAAAAATGGATTATTTTTCATTTGTCAATTTTTCAATTTTTTTTAGTGTAATTTTTTTCCCTAAAAAAATTTGTAACTTCTATTGCACTAAAGAAAGAATTACATTCCATAGGCACCCACGGTGCAAATAACTTGTTTTTTAATGTAAATTTATTAAAAAAATTATTTAATTAATTTTCAGCTAACACCACTTTTGATTTATGAGTCAATTTCAAGGTTTTCTTTGGCAATGGTATATTTTGTCAAGGCCACAGTTCCAATCAGTCATAGTTTTAACTCAAAACTAATGCTGGTGCTATTGATAACATCACTTTTTCGATTTGAAGGTCAATTTGAAGGTTTTGTCATCTTGTAAAGTTCACGATTTCAAACAAGTCGCAATTTTGGCCACCTCCCCCAAAAAGGGTGCTATCGGTAGCAACCCTTTTTGATTCTGCAGTTCATTTTGGTGTTTTTTATGCAAAAATATAGGTTTTGGGGGCTAGAGTTCTCGTTTTGAGGTCACAGTTCACGTTAAGTTGGTAACTTTGTTAATTATTGAAGAATGCCATGGTTGAAGAAATGGTGGCCTTGTATAAAAATGAGGCTTGGGATCTAGTTGATTTGTTGGTTGGAAGAAAGCTTGTTGGTAGCAAATGGGTGTTTAAGCAGACGTTGAAAGCATAAGGTAAAGTGGATAGGTATAAATAACACCTAGTAGAAAAGGGATATTCCCAGGTAGAGGGAATTGATTTTGGTAACATTTTTTTTCTTGTTGCTAAATTGCCTTCTATTAGATTTATTTTGTCTATTGTTGTTGCTTTTGATCTTGAAGTAAAATATATGGATGTAAATGTTGATGTTTGGACAACATCGGGAAGACATTATTCCATATATATATATATATATATATATATATGACATGATATTTATAGTACAAAGTATAAATATATATAATAAATAAGTAATTATTTATTATCCAAGGGACGCATCCTTTCATGGATGGTCACCATTTGTTATATATATATATGGAACACTCATCATTGTAATAATATATTCATATACAATATTATCTCATATGAAAAATCAACATGGTATCAGAGTAGGACTGGGATTGACTCCCTCATGGGAAGGCCCAAGAAAAAGAGAGATTTTTTTGCGCATATTAAAATCATGAAGGAAGCACACAAGATTAATCGGGGTATGAGAGGCTACAAGCCATGTTTTCTGTCCACACACACAGAGAGATGGGTCGAGCACATGGTTGGGAGAAGACGCAAATGCATGAAGAGAAGTTGAGTGATGGCATGGGTTCTAATAAGATTCAATGTCCTCACGTTTAGACTGAAATTCAATGACCCTCTATAGGTCATTCAACTTCACGATGGACGTGGGGGCAATGGAAGAAGGAGTAGAATTTGGTGATGGTGTTGCTGGTGATTGAACCAACCATGTATTGAGTGTTGCTACAATGGTTGGCGACACCAGTGCCACTGCGAAAGAGGTTGATATCATCAATCCCAGGATAAAAATGAAGGCATTCAATCCAACCATGGTACAACCATATTCTCTAGATACGAAGTAAATCGTCATTGTCAAAACTATGATTTAAAAGTTAAGTTGGAAACTAAGAATCATCGTGATGTACACCTATTAGGCCATCATGGAGGCATTAACATTCATGGAGGGAACATTTCCATTGGGATAACCATTGTTATTTTAATCCCTTCGATTTCATTCAACTTTATCAACATTTTTGAATACCAATATTCATTGAATTCACACTGCTCTGTTAGAGTTTTGAATATGACAGTAGTGGTAACCCTCTATCTAGTTCTACCGGGGTACAGTGACCCAATCATCTCAAATGTTCATCACTAGGATGGCATATGTGCATGGATCCGATCGCCACGATAGCCATTAAGTGGGAGTTCGCTGTGATGGGCATGGAAGTCTAGGATGAAACGTGTATGATTGACACAGAGGCCGGGGAATTATTGTAGTTTCTATATGTGGTGCATTCACATTGCATCATTGGTTTTCCAAGTTGGAACGCTTGTTGACGGTTTGGTAATCCACTATGGGGATTCCTGTTGAAAAGTGATTAAAGAAGACTGGTTTTTTTCTTAGGAAGATAACTTGATAGGGAAGAAGATCAGGGTCTTAAGGACAAATAATGGAGGAGAGTATACTTCCATTGACTTCAGTGATTTTTGCAAGGAAGAAGGGATCGAGCAAGAGTTAGCTTTAGAATTTGATATGAAGGATATTGGTCTCATACATAACTATTTGGGACTAGAAGTATGGAATAAGCATGGTAAAATCTTCCTAGGTCAAGGAGAGTATGTTGTGAAGATCCTTCAAAATTATGGGATGGTGGATTTCAAATCCATGGCAACTCCCATGGTGATAAACTTGAAGAACTTGAGAGACTTAGGCTCTGAACTTTTTGATCCATCCATGTATAGACAACTGATTAGATCATTGATGTATTTGGTGAATACCAGGATGATGTATTTGGTGAATATCAGGCCGAACATATGCTTTGTTGTAAACACATCGAGAAAGTTCCAGGTGGACCCTAGACATGAGCATTGGATAGTTTCAAAACATATCTTGAGATACTTATGTGGGACACTAAATTATGGTTTGAGATATGTCTCAAATAGTGATGTACAACTGCAAGGATATACATATTCCAATTGGATAGGGAGTGAAAGTGACAAAAAGAGTACTTATGGTTTATGTTTTAGTTTGGGCTTTGCTATGATCTCTTGGAATAGTGGGAAGCATAAGTCTATCGCACTCATCACTGCAGAGGAAGAATATATTGCAACTTGTGATGCATGTATAGAAGCAATATGGCTCTATAAACTGGTATCTGGACTGTTTGATCAGGTGCTGGAATCGACTGTGATATATTGTGACAATAAAAGTTGTGTGAAGATTTCAGAGAATCCCATGTTCCATGAAAAGTCTAAGCACATCGAGATCAAGTACTACCACATCCGTGATAAATTCCAGAAGGGATAAGTAAACCTCTGGTACATCTCCACCGATGAGAAGATAACATATATTTTGACAAAGCCCTTGCCCAAAGGGAAGTTTGTATACTTTAGGGACAAGTTGGGAATTGTGGAGATTGCTCTCTTGGTTGAGAGGGAGTGTTGATCTATCATGCTAGTACAACTTAGATATGATGTTTTTGCATCATGCTAGTACAACTTAGATATGATGCAGTAGCATCATGCTAGTACAACTTATAGACGATGCAAAGGAACTAATCTACACCATGCTAGTACAACTTAGATATGATGCAGAAGAATCATGCTAGTACAACTTAGAGATGAATTAGATGATACTCCACATCATGCTAGTGCCACTTAGATATGATGCATTAGCATCATGCTTGTACAAATTAGATATGATGCAGTTTCATGACTCACATATTGCTAGTACAACTTAGATATGATGCAGTAACATCATGCTAGTACAACTTAGAGATGATGTAGAGGAATTGATCTACATCATGCTAGTACAACTTAGATATGATGCAGAAGCATCATGCTAGTACAACTTAGAGATGATATAGATGATACTCTAAATCATGTCAGGACAACTTAGATATGATGCATTCACATCAAGCTAGTACGACATAGCAATGATACAATGGATGATATGACTTGATGTGCACCATGCCAAATGAATTATGGGTCAGATATGATGTAGTTTATGATATGTCATGATATATTTGATGTAACTTTCTATTAGATAAAATTGATCAACTTGAATAAATTTAGTTGGTTGTTATGAATACCTCCCTAGTTAAGAGGGAGTGTTGAAATTGTAACTATGGTCGGTCTTCATAATGTATATATTCGAAAAAGAATATTCTAGAAAAGAATATGTGTACTTGTAAAATTCATCCCTACCTTTGGCATAGATGGTGACCTGATCAAGAAGAATGGTCCTTGTAGTCATGTGACACTTTGTTGAGTGTGTGAAAACTATGGGACACATGCGTAGTCATGAGACTATGATAGAGACTATGTGTCTTTGGAAAATAGTTGTGTGCTACTATGGTGGTTGTGTACCACTGGCAGAGATTGTGTGTCTCTGGAAAACAGTTGTGTGCTACTATATTGGTTGTGTACCACTGGTAGTGATTATGTGTCACTAGACAGTAGTTGTGTTCTACTATGGTAGTTGTGTACCACTGGTGGAGACTATGTGTCTTTGGACAATAGTTGTGTGCTACTACAATGGTTTAGTACCATTGGCAGTGACCATGTGTCACTAGACAGTAGCTACATTCTACTAGAAATGGTTTTGTACCACTGGATAATAGCTGTGTACTACTATGGATCAACACAATCATGTTCTATTGGATGGCATTGTAGCAGTTGTGTGCTACTAGCTGATTTCCATGGAGACTAACAAATCACTTGGAAGTAGCCACGTGTTACTGCTTGATCACATAGAATGTGACATATTATTTGAGCTACTGATGGTATGGTACTAGTTGTGTTCTACTAGTTGATTATAGAGTAGTCAGTGGACTACTATATGAAGACATTGTGGAAAGATACATTGCTAGTTAAGAGGGATCATTGATGTTTGATGCAACAAGCGAGAGACATTCTTCCTAGAGGGTCATGTATGGACTAGTAGGGGGGAATGTGGACTTCATACTGATGTTCCTAAGATGGTGAGATAAAGGAACCAAGACATTGGTTTCATGAGGAAACCTCGATATGTCTTGGGGGACATTGGTTCCATGTGGGAACCTAGATGTGTCCTAGAGAAGACATTGTTTCCATGATGGAACCTTGATATGTCTTAGACATGTGTTGCACGAGGGAACCACAAGATGTCTAGTATGGACATAATTCATCGGTGAGCTAATACATTGGTTTCATGAGGGAACCTCGATATGACAAGTATGGTCCAAGATGACTTAGCTTGATCAACCCCAAGGAACTAGCCACCCCTTGTCAGATGAGCTAGATCAAGTCTTGAGGATACCAACTACATGATGTGTATACACACATGTGAATGGACCTAGTAAGCATCGAGAGGAACTTCTCCTATATTGGGCTGCAAACCAATGGAGATAGGATACATTTATCACAAGGGTGTACTTGTGATAAATGGAACCAAGCGTAGTCTTTCCTTGATCATGACAAGGAGTGATATGGACTCGAGGTGCTTGAGGTGATTTCCATGTATTAGATAACATTGGTATGATATTCACTCACAGGGGTGTACCTCTGGTAAATGGCCTTGGTGTGATGTTTTTCCTTAGTCATGGTAATTTGACTTGGAACGATAAAAACTTAAAGATGTTAGATGCTATCACATGCGGACCCAGAGTGAGCCTGATCTTAGAGAGAGTCAATTGGCTCAGAGGGAGAGCCGCAGAAGGAGTTTCCCCTTGGTTCAGGTGGGAGAGAGACATCTCCCAAGACTGACAAGTGTCATGAGTCTAGAGTGAAGTTTGTATACTTCAGAGACAAGCTTTGACATGATGAAGAATGTCTCCCTCGTTGAGAGGGAGTGTTGATGTTTGGACAACATCAAGAAGACATTATATATATATATATATATATATATATATATATATATATTTAATATCATATAATATATGACATGATATTTATAGTACAAAGTGTAAATATATATAATAAATAAGTAGTTATTTATTATCCAAGGGACACATCCTTTCATGGATGGTCACCATATGTTCTATATATGGAACACTCATCATTGTAATAATATATTCATATACAATATTATCTCATATGAAAAATCAACAATAAATACAACATTCCTACATGGGAACCTTGAAGAAGAAATCAACGTGAAACAACCAGAAAGTTTTGTAGTGAAGGGTAAGAAAGAGTTGGTTTGCAAGGTGAAAAAGTCCCTGTATGGGTTAAAGAAATCTCCAAGGATTTGGTATCAAAATTTTGATACCTATATTTTGGGACTTGGTTTCACAAGGAGAAAATATGATCACTATGTGTATTTCAAATTAGTTGGTGATCATTTTATATATGCGGCTCTATATGTTGATGATATGTTGTTGATCAGAAACAAGAAGGAAATCATCAAGGAGGTAAAAACTCAATTATCTTCTAAATTTGATAAGAAAGATCTTAGTTTTGTAAATTTTATTTTGGGCATGTAAATTCAAAGATATCGAGCAAATAGGAAACTTTAATTGAATTGGAGAAAATATGTTGAGACAACATTGCAGAGGTTTAATATGCATGAATGTAAATCGGTCAAGGTCCATGTTCATGTAGGTGTAAATTTATTTCCAAATAATTGTTCCAAGGCATAGGAAAAATAAGAGGACATCTATCATGTTCCTTCTACTAATTCTATTGGAAGTTTGATGTATGTAATGGTCTATACTAGACAGAAATTGCACATTTAGTGGGAGTTTTGAGCAAGTATATGTAAAAACCACGAAAGGAGAATTGGACAGTTGTAAAGAGGGTTTTTAGGTATTTTTGTGGCACTACATATTATGGACTTTCCTACCAAGGAATACCTAGTGTAGATAGAGTGTTGGACATAAATGGATTTGTTGATGTAGATTGGGTTGGAGATATGGAATGAAAAAGTTCTACAAGTGGTTATGTGTTTAACCTATTTGGAGGAGTAATCTGTTGGATGAACAACAATTTTTTTTTAGTGGCACTCTCAAATACATAAGTTGAATACATGGAATCTACTCATGTGAGTAAGGAAGTTGTATGGTTATAGAGTTTGTGTCTAGGTATTGGGTTTTTACAACAAGTTATAAGGTTAGATTGTGATAATTAGAGTGCATTCTTTTTGGAAAAGAACCATGCTTATCATTCTAAGACAAAGCACATTGATGTTCAATATCATTTTGTGAGAGACATGGTTGAATATAAGAAGGTGATACTGGTGAAGGTGGACACTTTGAATAATATTGAAGATTAATTGACAAATTTTGTAAGCATTGAGAAGTTCTCTTGGTGTAGAGAAGCAATGGGCATTGCTTCCTTCAATTGTTGATCATGTAATCCTTTCCCCCCCACCCAATGTAAGAAAATCCAATAACAAGTGGAAGGATGTTGGGTATGTGTTATATTCTTTGCATGGTTAGCTCCACGTTTATACACCTGGTGAAGTGGGCGGGTCGAGGACGGAGCCCCTGAAATTTTTTTTGGGTGGGTTTTTGGTTCTTTTTGGGCGGTTTTGGAATACGTTTTTCTGACTATGGTTTTCTAATTTTGGTTAATGAATTAAGGTTGTAATCTAATCCAGGTAAATGGATTAAGGTTTTGGATGCAACGTACAAAACAATCACTGAGAAATATGGCATCTCTATCTGAGATGTTGATCCTTAGTATCCAAAGCACACCCATATTTGTTCAAAGAATATGTTTGTTGCTTCTTATTCTTTGATGGTGTTTTTATAAGGAAAAATAATGCACATCTTGTTGAACCTATCAACTACTGCAAAAGTATAGTCATGTCCCTTCCTGGTTGCTAGCAAACCACCCACAAAATCCATGGAAATGATTTCCCAGGGTTGAGTGGTTATAGGTAAGGGATGGTATAAACCTTACTTTCTATTAATGGGCTTGTGATGCAAGAGCATCACTCCATGTCAGCAGCGTGCCATCCAACCAACACATCCAGCACACATTAATGGAGAAAGGGAGAGGCGCAACCCTCTCAATTTTGAAATTTGAAATTTCAATAAATGTTGTAAGGCTTTCAGTGCCAGACCACACAGTTATTCAAGAAGTGGTTGAGGTTGCCTTAAATGGTTACCTGCAACTAAGTCTAGATCTTTCAGGACTAGATATCCATTTATGTAATGTAGCCGTAGGAGCTGCTCTATGATAGTGATAGCTCAGAGATGGTGAGGTGGAGGATAATCTTGAGAGAGCCCCATTTTGTAATTAAGAAATTTGAGTAGAGAGAGAGAGAATTCTTAGGGAGAGAGGTATCGAGAGAGAGTTGAGACTTGTGACAGTCCAGTCTTTGTAAACATTTGTATAGGCATTTTGAAATTAATACAAAGAGAAGTTTTTCCTACCCATGAATTGTCTGTGTATGTTTATGCAGTCGAATGTCGTGTATATTCATGGATGAATGTATTTATTCTTTTATGCTATGTTGTAGATGTGTGTTAGTATGCATTTGCAGGGACATATAGGTTCTGCTATCTGTTGGGTGTTTTGATTTCAGGTTTGGGGTTCTTTGAGGCTTCATGCCAAGAGGGTGTGATATAACGCTGCGGGTTCTGAGAGCCAATGCATCGATGCACTCCTGAATTCTGCGGAATTTGGGCAAGGACGTGCCAGGAGGGTGCACCAGCCGAAGTCATTGGCCCAAGGAGGAAACCTCAAGGTTGTTGAACACCTTGGAGGAGGGACTGTGCAGAAGAGGGCACAATAAAACTCTTGTTTGAGTTCAAGGAGATAGATTCACTGAGGGGTTCTGTAGAGCTCTGTTAGGTGGGCATTGAGCAGATGCATGGGTTGCATTGAGGAGGAGAGCTCTAGTTCAAGTTCAAAAAAGGGACAGGTATACTGAAGAGACTCTTCCAGGAGGGAATTGAGTGGATGTGCAGAGTGCACAGGAAATAACTCCTTTGAGTTATGGAATAGAGAAGAGTCCATGAGAGGATCTTCATAGGGTTTCTAAATACCCTGCAAACTCAGCAAAGAGTGGCTTGAGTGAGAGATTGCCAAGAGGGCATCAGATTCTCCATCTGAGGGAGAAGAAAGAGTTGAGTCCCTTAGAGGTCTGAGCAATAGAGAAGCTCAGGACCGATAGCTCCTTCATGTGTGCAGAGGCCCTGTAGGAATCAAAGAGGTCGAGGAAAACTTTCAAGGTTTCAAAGGAGAGAAGCTCAGGAAGAAAAGTGTTTTTGAGAACAAGAGCGAAAACTACAAGGAGTGCAGAGGTCGAAGAATCCTTTGAGGATTCAAAGAGGACAAATCTCAGGAGGAGAAACACTTTCGCGCACAGGCCATAAGCCGAGAGGTGGAAGAGGCTAATGAAAACCCTTTGGAAGGTTTGAGTTCGAGAAGCTCAGGAGGGACAACGTCCTTAGAACACAGACGAGACCCAAAACTCACAGGGTTCGTAGAGGGGATGAAGGCTGAGGTCTTTTGGAGAAATAAAGTCTTCCAAGGAAAAGGAAGAAAGCGTAAGCTCAGGAAGGAGCTACAGCCGCGTCAGATTTGGGTGCACAGACCAATAGTCATCAGATCCAGGAGGAGTTGCACGAGGTTTAATCCTTGTATGAAAAGGAGAAGAGCTGCTAGATCATTTCGGCATTTCGGAGATTCGGGGTTCGACATTTCGGGAATCCCGAGGATAAGAGACCGGGGCACTTCACAGTGAAAACCCCGAAGTTGCGAAACAGGACTTGCCTTTGGAGCAGAACTTCAGTATTTCGGCTGTTCGAAGTTCGGGAGATAGAGGAGGTAGAGATTTTGGTACCGAGAGTTTCAAAATCCTCGTGCGCAAAATAGCGAAAGCATCAGGACCGTCCACTTTAGAGGACATGTGACAGAGGTCCGAACACATCGGGGTTTCAGATACCGGGAGTATGAGAGGGCAAGGAATTGTTGCACCAGGATTCACAAAGTTTCAAAACGTGAATTCCCGAAAGAATAATGAGGAATAGTGTCGGGTCATGAAGATAGGATCAGATTTCGGCATACCAGGGATCGAGATTTCATAAGTCCCGAGGACAAGGAGTTGGGCAACTTGACATGAAAAGTCCCGAAGTCGTGAAACAGGACGTATTGTTGGAGTGGGGTTGTTGTCTCAAGATTTTAGGATTTCGATATACCGGGGTTCGGGATTTCAGGAATCCCAAATACAAGGAACTGGGGCATTTTGGCGTTGGAAACTCTGAAGTTCCGAAAGTGGCATGTGGTCACGGGGAAAAGTGGAATTTCACCATTTCGGCAGATTGACATTTCGGGTGTCGAGAAATTTAAGAGTCAAGGAAACTTGACATTAGGATTCACGAAATCCCGAAGACCGAATTTCCATTTTGCAAAAAGGGTCGCGTTTATATCTTGGAGGCCGTTTGAAGGAGAAGGACCCATGGATTGAATTTGTTTATGGGTTTCTGAGCAAGAGCCCAAAGAGCTATTGTAGGCTCAGTGAAGGAAGAACTATCCTATAGTGGACTCTGCCCCGAGGGCCTGGGGTCTGCATCAAGTGGTATCAGAGCTTATTTTTGTCTGTAGATTTCAGACAAAAGAGAAAGAGGAGACCGTTACTTTGTTCACAGACAAGGGAGAGACGGTGGGAGAAATTCTGGGGACATCAACTAGAATCAGAAGCAGAGATTCATCTATATACAGCAGGTGAAAGAAGCAGGGTATTAAATCTCTATGGTGATTGTTGCAAGGTGTGAAACAAACAATAGGCAGCCAGGCGAGCTGTAGGATGACATGGAGATGCTCTCAGTTGCAGAGTGACAATAACAAGTTTGCCATGAGGGAAGACAAGAACAAGAAGATAACTACTGAAGGCCATGAGCATAGTGGAAGAGGAGACCACCAGCAGATGAGTAAAGCAGAGATGGATAAATAACTTGCTAAGATGAGAGCGATGATGGAGGAGCTTGCACTGTGGGTGCAGCTAAATGGAAAATCACGATGGGTATATGAATGGCCCATGAAAAAGAAGGTGAAGTGGCCAGTCAAGGAGTTGTTGGCCAAAAGACAACAAAGGTTGTTGAAGAAGTGGCTGAAGTATACTGAAAGCCTCAATGACGCAAAGCTGGTTTGCATCTGTGAGCCAGAAGTTGGAGAAACTCTCAGTGATGAGGAAGAGAGATCAGTTTCAGGTCTCATAAACTGCCAGGAGGGAAGAGATGAATTTTTGAATTTCCAGGTGGGAAATGAGATGAGATCATTGGAGGATCTCATAGACTGTTGGGAGGACAGTAGTGGAATTTCATATTGCCAGAAGGGCAATGGTATGAGATTAGCTGAAGATCTCATAAACTGCCAGGTGGGTAGAGCAGAAATCTCATATTTCCAAGTGGGCAAGGGAGATCAGATGAGACTGTCTGAAAGTCTCATGAACTCAGGGATGAGTTCGGGTCAGCAAGAAGTGCTGATGAAGATGGGATCGATTGATCTCATAAACTGCCAGGTGGGAAGAAGTGAACCTTCGATTTGCCATGTGGGCAATGGAAAGAGATCAGTGGAAGGTCTCACGTACTTCCAGGGGAGCAGTGCCAAAAGTTCAGATTGCCAGGTGGGCAATGAGATGGGACCACTGGATCTCATAGACTGCCAGGTGGGAAGCAGAAAATTCCCAAATTTCCAAGTGGGTAGGGGAAAGGAGATGAGACTGTCTAAAAGTATCATGAAATCAGAGGAGAGTTCAGATCAGCAAGGAGTGCTAACAAGAGAGAATTAGAAGAGCATTATGATGATTGGGGGAATTCAAGTATTCCTACCAGGCATTCCAGTTGAGGCCAAAGAATGTGTTGCAGATGCAGCAACAGAAGAGAGACAACCAACAGAAACTGTCATGGAGGAAGAACTGGAGTAGACACTGATGTTTTCCCAAGGAGAAAAGGATGAGCGTTCAACAAAATGGCTCAAAATTTTCAGCCAGGAAGCTGAAACAGAGATGATTGCAGCACTAAAACCTGCAACAGAAGAAGAAGCAAACAACACGGATTTTGTTGATCTGTGTGAAGAATTGGAAGCCCTGGAGAGAAGGGTGATGGTGCAAGGCTTGCACATCCAACAAGCTAAGTTGGAAGAAGGTAGTGGAGCATACCAACCCCAGGAGAAGCTGGAAGAAGATGAAAGTATGCCAATAGAAGAAATGGAAGCAGCATAAGTGCCACAGGAAGAAGCTGAGCAACAACTTAGTAATGAGACTGCAGAGCTGGAGTCTGCAACAGAGTGGCCACTTAGTGCCACAAAGAGAGATGAAGATGCCATGGGATATCTAGTTGATCTACCCATTTGCAGGGGAGAAGTGCAGTGGAACATACTGCATACAAAGAGCCAGCCACTGAAGCAGCTGGACGAGATAATTGAGGAGATCATAAGGCTAATGTTGAGTTCAGCAGTAGAAGCGGTTAGCAATGAGAAGTTGAGCAGAAGGGAGCCTGCAAGAGCAACAGGGAAGAAGAAGCAGCAAGAACAACAACAACATAGCTGGAGAGGAGCAGAAGGACAACTCTAAGGGAAAGTTTGGGATCCAGGTGGATTTCAACACTGGAGAAGAGGAGCTCATGAGCAGGAGCTCAAGATTTTTCTAGTTGAGAAGTATGATGCAAGAGCATCACTCCACGTCAGTAGCATGCCAACCAACCAGCACATCCAACATGCATTAATGGAGAAAGGGAGAGGCGCATCCCTCTCAATTTTGAAATTTGAAATTTCAATAAATGTTGTAAGGTTTTTAGTGCCAGACCATGCAACTATTAAGGAAGTTGTTGAGGTTGCCTTAAATGGTTACCTGTAGCTAATTCCATATCTTTCAGGACTGGAAATCCATTTATGTAATGTAGCCGTAGGAGCCGCTCTGTGATAGCGATAGCTCAGAGACGGTGAGGTGGAGGATAAGCTCGAGAGAGCCCCATTTTGTAATTAAGAAATTTGAGTAGAGAGAGAGAGAGAGTTCTCAGGGAGAGAGGTCTCGAGAGAGAGAGCTGAGACTTGTGACAGTCCAGTCTTTGTAAAAATTTGTATAGGCATTTAGAAATTAATACAAAGAGCAGTTTTTTCTACCCATGAATTTTTTGTGTATGTTTATGTAATCGAATGTCGTGTATATTCATGGATGAATGTCTTTATGATTTTATGTTATGTTGTAGATGTGTGTTAGTATGAATTTGTAGGGACATATAGGTTCTTCTATCTGTTGGGTGTTTTGATTTCAGGTTTGGGGTTCTTTGAGGCTTCATGCCAAGAGGGTGTGACAGAACGTTGCGGGTTCTGAGAACCAGTGCATAGATGCACTCCTAAATTCTGCAGAATTTGGGCAAGGACGTGCTAGGAGGGCGCACCAGCCGAAGTCATTGGCCCAAGGAAGAAACCTCAAGGTTGTTGAACACCTTAGAGGAGGGACTATGCAGAAGAGGGCACAACATAACTCTTGTTTGAGTTCAAGCAGACATAATCACTAAGGGGTTCTGTAGAGATCTGTCAGGTGGGCATTGAGCAGATGCACGGGTTGCATTGAGGAAGAGAGATTTGGTTCGAGTTCAAAAAAGGGACAGGTATACTGAGGAGACTCTGCCAGGAGGGAATTGAGTGGATGTGCATAGTGCACAGGAAATAACTCCTTTGAGTTCTGAAATAGAGAAGAGTCTAGGAGAGGATCTTCACAGGGTTGTTGAATACCCTGCAGAATCAACAAGGAGTGGCTTGAGTGAGATATTTCCAAGAGGGCATCATATTCTCCATCTGAGGGAGAAGAAAGAGTTAAGTCCCTTAGAGGTCTAAGCAACAGAGAAGATCAGGACCAATAGCATATTCATGTGTGCAGAGGTCCTGTAGGAATCACAGAGGTCGAGGAAACCTTTCAAGGTTTCATAGGAGAGAAGCTCAGGAAGAAAAGTGTTTTGAGCACAAGAGAAATAGCTACAAGGAGTGCTGAGGTTGAAGAATCCTTCGAGGATTCAAAGAGGACAAATCTCAGGAGGAACAACACTTTCATGCATAGGCCATAAGCCGAGAGGTGGCAGAGGCTAATGAAAACCCTTTGGAAGGTTTGAGTTCGAGAAGCTTAGGAGGGACAACATCCTTAGAACACATGCAAGACCCAAAACTCACAGGGTTCGCAGAGGGGACGAAGGATGAGGTATTTTGGAGAAAGAAAGTCTTCTAAGGAAAAGGAAGAAAGCGTAAGTTCAGGAAGGAGCTACAACCACGTCATATCTGGGTGCACGGACCGATAGTCATCGAATCCAGGAGGAGTTGCACGAGGTTTAATCCTCGTATGCAAAGGAGAAGAGTTGCTAGATCATTTTGGCATTTCGGAGATTTGGGGTTCAACATTTCGGGAATCCCAAGGACAAGAGACTGGGGCACTTCATATTGAAAACCCCGAAGTCACGAAACGTGACTTGCCTTTGGAGCAGAACTTCGGCATTTCAGCTATTTGGAATTCGGGAGATAGAGGAGGCAAAGATTTTGTTATTGAGAGTTTCAAACTCTCGGTACGCGAAACAACTAAAGCATCAGGACCGTCCACTTCAGAGGACACATGACAGAGCTCTGAACACATCGGGGTTTCAGATACCGGGAGTATGAGAGGGAAAGGAATTGTTGCGCCGGGATTCACGAAGTTCCGAAACGCGAATTCCCGAAAGAATAACTAGGAATAGTGCCAAGTCATGAAGATAGGATCAGATTTCGGCATACCGAGGATTGGGATTTCGGAAGTCCCAAGGACAAGGAGTTGGGAAACTTGACATGAAAAGTCCTGAAGTCACGAAATGTGACGTATTATTGGAGTGGGGCTGCGGTCTCAAGATTTCAGGATTTCAATATACCGGGGTTCGGGATTTCGGGAATCCCGAATACAAGGAACTGAGGTATTTCAGCGTTGGAAACCCCGAAGTTTCGAAAGAGGCGTGTGGTCACGGGGAAAAGTGGAATTTTTCCATTTCAGTAGATCGACATTTTGGGTGTTGAGAAATCGAAGAGTCAAGGAAACTTGACACCAGGATTCGCGGAATCTCGAAGACCGAATTTCCATTTTGAAAAAAGGGTCACATTTATATCTTGGAGGCCGTTTGGAGGAGAAGGACCCATGGATTGAATTTTTTTATGGGTTTCTAAGCAAGACCCCGAAGAGCTATTGCAGGCTCAGTGAAGGAAGAACGATCCTGCAACGGACTCAGACCCGAGGGCCTGGGGTCTGCATCAGCTTGTTGGTACAACAAAGTAGGCATCCTCTAATATACCAAGATACATATTCTTTCATATTGGGCCAATACTTATACCTTTCTAAGTTGGAAACTGTCTTCCCAACAAAACAATGTACTACAACCTTGGAGGTGTGATACTCTTTTATAATTTGCAATATTTCACCTTTAGGAAAATAGATCTTGTCTACCTTGTAGAGAAACCCATTTTGGATATGATAGTCAACCTTACTGAAACCTTCTACTCAATGAATTTCGTTATGTAGCTGCTAAAACACCTCTTTAAAGTTCTCATTTTCTATGTATGCCTCTTTGAATTCATCACAGGTAAAAGGATCCATGTGAATATGTGTTTCCAAATTTGTAATCTTGGATGTGGTTGGCCTTGAAATCATTCCTACCAACTTATTAGTTCCTCCCTTCTTATATTTTATGAATAGATGAAATTGTTGCCCAAACTCCATCCACTTGTAATGCTCAACTTGCTTAATCTTAATTTGGGATTGCAAATACTACAATAAATATTGATCAATGTGGATGATGGTTTCCTTGCCCATCAATAATGCTTCCACTTCTTAACAACTTGAACCAAGGCATAGAGTTCCTTATCATATGTAGGGTCATTCAAAACTCCCCCATGAAATGTTTCAAAATGATAGCATATTGGCTTACCTCTCTACATCAAGAATGCTCACATAACATATCCACTTGCATCCGTATCTAATTTGAAAGGATTCTACAAGTTAGGTAATTCAATAATCGATGCTTAACTAATCTTCCATTTTATCTCATCGAAATATTTCTGCTGATTATTTCCTCACTCTTACCACTGGTTGTTATGGCATGGAGTGGTGCAACTACCACTAAAAAAGGATGCTATGAACTTCCATAGGTACTGTGCTACCCCAAATAAGCTCCTAAATTTAGTGAAATTGTTAGGAACTGACCACTTGATTATGGCCTCCATCTTTGCGGGATTTATCTTTAGTTATCCTCCATCAATCATGTACCCCAAATACACCAACAATTATTGAGAAAACTCACATTTCTTAAGGTTAGAAAACAATATCAGAGTCTCGAACACTTGCACGAGATGTGAGATGTGCTCTTCCTAGGTAGATCTATAAACCAATATTCCATCCAAATATACTATTACAAATGCATATAAATAGGGATACAATACATCATTCATCAATCACATAAATGTCATTGGTGCATTACATAAACCAAAAGGCATTACCAACCATTCATATAGGCGTTGCCTTATCTTGAAGTTGGTCTTCCAAGTGTCTTCTTCTTTAAAACATTCTTAGTGGTATTCCAATTTGAGATCCAACTTGGTGAATTACTTGGCTTACTGCAATTGATAAAACAAATCATTAATCATGGGAAAAGGGTATTTATTCTTGAGTGTGATCTTGTTCAAATATCTATAGTCAATACACATTCACCAAGTCCCATCCTTATTAGGTATTATGATGATTGGTGACCCACATGGCGATGTGATTGGTCGAATTACTCCTTTCTCTAGTAGTTGTTGCAACTATTTCTTCACTTCACCTGCTTCTAGAACATACTGTCTATACAACCCAATATTTGGTAATGGGAAGTCAGACAACAACTGTATCTCACATTCCAATTCCCTCTTGGGCGGTGACCCTTTAGGATACTGGAGCAATACTTTGTATACTTGCAATAACTCCTCCAATTGATGTTTTTGATATTTAGTACATCCCTCTAGGGAATCCTTTACTCTTATCTATTCATCACCTAACCAATTCTCTCTTAAGAATAACAATACATACTTCTTACTATAATTGATCAAACTTTTTGGCTTGGTTGACACTTTCTAGAGAGATATTTGACTTACCTTTGTATGCATTGATGATGTAATATTTCTCATCCTTGATCAAGAAATACTGGTTTTCTCTCCTCATGAAGATCAAATCTTTCATAAACATGTAGGGGCTTCCAAACACTACACCACACATGTCAAAGGATACTACATCTAACTCCACTTCATCAATAAAATATTCACTTATAAAAAACTTGATCTTACATTGTTTCTTGACCTCGAGCTTTGCATCCTTTTTTACCCATCCTAATGGATATGAGATAGGATGATCATGAACTTATAACTAAATCTTGCTGACCAGATCAACTGCTATGAGGTTGGCATGTGAATCAAAATCGAATAGAGCATCTACCTTGGTATGTTTTACTTGGATATTTAAGTGGAAGAGTTTAGTCATATCCTTTTCCACCTTGTGATGAGGGCTACTTATATTCAACTCCTTTTACACTAAGGTGCATACAATATTCTCATCCACATCCGAGGTTCTTTCTACCAAGTTGCTTGAATCCATGGCTAGTAGGTTCTTCTTGTTGGCATCCTTCTTATGGTTCTTTCGATTCAACTCTAGATGTAGCTTCCAAATTTTGAGTTAGATCCACCACCCACCTCAAAAGGTTTAATTTTTTTTTCTAAATCCATCACGAGGAGGGACATTTTATGAGATATATCAGTGACTTTCTCTTCCATTCTTGCAAATATTTATTATA
>ML788194.1:188566-209942 GCA_009831015.1 Picea engelmannii | reverse complement strand
TTTATATTTATGTCTATATTTGTGCTAAAAACTTTTAGTATGTTATTTATATTTATATTTATATCTGTGTAAAAATAAATGTGTGCTTGGCTTGCAGGTTAGGTGGAGGTGGCGCTGGAACTTGGAGTTGGAACTTGGCCCTCAGGCCCAAATTTATCTAATTTTATCTAATTTCTGGGTGGGTACAATTCCATTTCTAAATTGGGTAGGTGGGTAGGTAGGCCCTTAAGGCTCTAGCACTTAAAACTAAAGCTCTGATACCATATGTAGGGACCGTAGATACAAAATTAATTATAATTATTTTATTTAATTACACAAATAATTCAATCACCAACATATAAGCAAATATTCAGCAGAGATTAACATTTAACTACAGCATAAAAAGAACTTAGCAATTTCATAAACAAATTACCTGCTTCTGATGCTAATTTCTCTGTTGACCTGGTTGTCTAGCCTGCTGCTTTGTTGTTTCCTGTTGCGCTGACCAACTCTGCCCAAACCGTGTTTCCTCCCTGCCAGCTAGGAGCAGCCTATCTGGCTTCCTAGCTCCAGGATACCGTAAGGCTATCTTGGCCCCCATGCCCAAAAACCCCAACAAACCGGTGCCCCCGTAATGATCCTCCAAGACTGCAGAACTCCAATACAGAACCAGAAAATCCAAGCCCCGAAACCAGAACTCTCTCCCCCTACAAAATGCTTCCTCCTCCCCCTAAAAATCATTCTCCTCCTCATAAGACTCCTCCTGTCATATGCCCCTTCACCGACTCTCTTCCTGCTCATTAATATCTTATCCCTTCATTATTATCTTATCTCTTTATTTAATGTCTTATCCCCTTATTAATACCATATCCTTATATTTAATGTCTTATCCCCTCCCGCATACATACATCATTTAATTAAACAAATTAAAATTATTAACCCTCTTAAATTTATTACCCTGGTCCTTGAATGTGATAGGTAATTAATTAATTAATTAATTATCTAATCAAAAGTTATAACAATTAATTAATTAATAAATATTTAATTAATATTATTATGCCAATCTTTGTTTAAGTAAAACCATGTTAGGACCATTAATTACCTAATTAATTTTGCTTAATAATCCCTAAGCATATATTCAACTAGGGTTGTTACACTTGATAGTCTCACCATCCTTATAAGCGATGTTATTGTACTCCCATAACTGCTCGATTGGGATTTTGGATTGCCCATAGGTATATTTGAACCAATAGAATAACTCCTCCCAAGTAGATACAATATTAGGAGGGAGATCAAAGAAATCATCCGCAACCTTCCCTTCAAGGGAATTCACAAATAAGCGCGTACAAGTATCGTTGTCATTGGATCCTATGTTGTGATAGACATTAGAAAATACCACCAAGTGTTCATTTGTAGTGACAATGTTATTCCCTGAAAATCTAGGGAGATACTCTTTGAATTTAGGAAGTGGACGAGCAACAGGAACTAGGTTAAGAGGGGAGGAAACATGCCATAGGGTAGTTGTAGAATCTTATTCAAACTGAAAAAGCCCATAATTTTTAATGACTTTGGCAGGGTTTGTGGTAGATTGGACAGGGACTTGGTGACTATACAAGATACCAATCACTGACGAAGCTGAAGATTGAGATGAAGAAGCACCTCCAGTGCCACCAGAGCCACCACTAGATGCCATCTTGTGAATGGTAGGTAAGGGAGAGAAAGATGAACTAGATGAATTAGACAAAGTTCTCCTTAGAGAACTTTTTGGGGTTGACAACACAACATTCCTTCTTCCTATTTCAGTAATAAGATTAATTTTCGGTGATAAACCTCTTCTTCTCCTGGAAATATGAGGGTCTAAGGACATGAAAAGAAGATCAAAACTGTAGGAAAAAGAAAGCTATGGTTGATTCCTAAGTTGTCTTTGCCTATCTTTCCAACTTTCTTGGGCAATTATCTCTTGTTCAATTGCTTCCCATGAGCGATTAAGCTCAACCAGGGTATTAGCGATATCGAAGATGGTATTAAACAAGTTTAAAGCAATGATGGTTTGATCTTGAAGACTGGGTTCAATATTGATTTGCCTTGCAACATGTACAATCATTAAGAAATGAAACAGTCAAAGAATCAATATTAGAAATGTATATATATTCAATGATAATCAAGAATGAAAACCAACCAGAGAGATATGGAAGATCTCCCCAGTATGGTCGCCAAATAAATGTTGAGGAAAATATATGAAATAATCTTACTCAAGCATTTTTAGATCTTGCTTGGCTAAGGCAATATACATGGGAATATCACCCTATGTTTGTAGACTCAAAATTTGTTTCCTAATCCACAAGTATTAGTTACAAAGGCTTAGGCAGTTTTTTTATAAACAAAAGATTGTTGTAAAATTCAACATTTTCATAAAATTTTCTGAATATAACATATGCAAAAGTAAATGTGGAGACAAAAGAAAAAATATCAAGTCACATATTAACACATATGAGACAGAGTAACAATCGCTTATTTCATTCCAAGAAATCAAAATAATTGTTCTCTTTACAGAAACCCCTGAGGGAGTTTGGACCAAAGTCAACTTAGATGTCCCCGATGAAAACCATACAAAAGGACTTATGACAGAAAGTAAAAAATCAAACTTTAAAATCTCGATTAGCTTGCCACATATTTCTTCCTACTCGACTCTCCACAATATCCTTTATCAATCATGAAATTTAATTCATAAACATACAAGTCTACACAGACTATCAAAGATAGATCAACACCTCTGAAAAAAAAGTGTCTGAATGATGCAATTCATCCATGAATCTTGTTGTCTACAATAGGACCCTCTTGTCATAAAAAGAGAATTAGGCTTTTAATGAATTAAAGAATGAATGAAAACTGAACTATCTCAATAAAACTCAAGAGCATACGTTAGTATGCTTTCTTCCTTCTCTTTTTTCCTTTAAGCAATCAAAATTAGTTCAAGTAGTTCAACTACCTCTTTTAGTTAAGTTAACTAAAACTCAACTAACTTTTAGTTTAGGGAAAGAATTAACATAATAATAATAAAGGTATTTAATAAATAATAACTAGTAGGTGGGACCCCTTGTGACTCCCTTTAGTTTTTTAACAAAAATAAACATAACTAGTCAATCAAACAAACACATCCCTCCTTGTGGCTCCCATTATCATTCTCATAATTTGAAAATTAAATATCAACGATATTTTAAACCATATCCAAAAATAGTATGTTCAAAAAATTCAGCAGTCAACTGTTCTCAATAATCAATAATAAAATATACTCAAAAACCATATTTGTTGTCTCCCTTTGAATTTTCTAAATTAGCCTTAGGCTGTGTGGAGCCTTTAGGCTTGATCTCACTGACAACATGAGAGAAATCATATCTCAAGTGCATGCAGGATGAAACAAATTCTGCTAAATCACTTGAGGGAGAGGAGGGGGCAACAACAACTTTTCCTTTATCATGCGTGTGGTGGGCTTCGGTTTTGATTCTCTTGCTTGCATGGGAAGACTGTACAAGTGAGTGTGCAGGGGAAATTTAGACATTTGGGTTAACCGGTGGAGGAGGAGCAGGTAGAGACAAATTGGGCCAGCCATAATGTTGGGAGACTGCTGGGTGAACAATCTCTTGGCATCCGTCATTTTCAGGGACTTTAGGTTATAATGAAACATGAGGGGGAACAGGGATACTGGGGACATGTTGGGGTTGGAAGGGAGGCCTTTCTGGCCTAGGTTGGACTACCCTTGTCCAATCTAATTTAAAAATCCAACTTGGAAGAGTTGGTTTAACTCTTATGGATCTGCATCAAAATGTATCGAAAATCTAGGCCTTCTAGGGCCTCTGTTCCAATTCCCTCTTCCCCTGTTATTTCGGCCATGGATTCCTCTGCTGAAGAAGCTCATCCTATATGCATTGTTTATTAGAAACTAGCTTCTTAAACAAACAATACATGACATCTCTTTAAATACGAAATAAATGTTGGCTCAACAAACACATCAGATTCATGCAATCCAATCCATAAAAATCATTTAATACTTGTCAATGAGCAGGGCGTGAATAAGGGTTATGGGATATCTGAGGGGGTTGTATTGAGTGAAAAAGTGATAAAATGAAAGGGAGTAGAACATGATTATTTCTCAACAAATCATTAAATAATCAACTGTGTTGCTATAAAAAAACATATCAACTGTGACCCATCTCTGTGTCATCCTTTAATTGTTGTAATACAAAGTTTCCATTTAATTTTAATTTAATTTTAAGAACATGGCGTGCAAAGTGAATCTAGGATTATGAGGGGATTCGTAATGTGCGAAAAAGTGAGAGAATGACATGGAAAATAATGGATACTGTTCATAAAACAAATTAAATAATCAATAAGCATAACTCTGTATTAGAATCAATCCAAAAAGCACCAACATTCACTATTTCTCAATTTTATATCAAACTGTCTGTTGTTCTAATAATTAACTTCCCATAATTTCTCAATTCATAACAGTCTGTGCAATCATAACTTATAAACAAAACAACCTTCCCATTCAATAGTCTCGTTTAACCAATCGCTGAACCTTTCTTTATTTTCTTTTCTTTTTTAAAAAATAATCAGCAATATGCTCGACATCTATCCCTGATTATCCATAAATAATCAACATTCCTTGTCTACCAATTTAAAATATACACAGGTCTTTTTTCAAATACGAACAAACGTTCAAAATATGCCTGATTACACACAATCTTCATCATATCAATTGACAAGATCTTGCAATGAAACAACAAACAACCAAAACATAAAAACCGAGCCTTATCACCGTAGATATAACTTCCTTTAAAAACCATTGGTAACTTGTATGGTGATCCAATATAATATATGAAGCGAACATAACCAATTACACACATGCATAATTTTAAAAACTAGCCATAACCCTGATCGGGCCTAGCAAAAACACATGGGTGTTTCCAATTGCAATCAAGACCATGCTGGTAAAAAAACAGTGAGTGAAACCATAATGAAATAAGATAGCTCTCGACTGTATGCAAGCGCATGTTTCCATTTGTAATTGTTCAACCAATTTTATCATAGAAGGACGAGACAAAGACTCAACAAAAAACCTCCATAACCATTTCACTGATAAACCGATATTTGACAACCTACAGGGAGACAACAAGAGAATGTTCATATTTTAACCATAACACAGAGAGTTAGAGGTCTTCCAAGACTTATCAACCACATGCATAATACCTTTCGAAAAAGATACAATAGTGAGCCACATAATCTTCTTATTACTCCAAGTCCTGGACGAGACCAATGATTAACACTCGAGGAGAGAAAAGGTAGGCGAATAATAACCCACTGCACATGACATGTTTAACAATTTCAGAGGAGAGACGAAGTTTAATTGAACAGTGGCAGTTATTAAAAGAAACACATGGATATAACATCTCTACCCATTACTTAAGAGTCGAACAACTTGACAGAAACACTAGTGAGGACGCAAACATCCTTTTGACATAACGTTGAGATATAACTTGTATCAACCCACAACCAGACATGCATATATTAATGTTAGGGCCACCCAAGACTGGATCTTGGAATACTTCAGTGAAAAGACAATAAGAATGGGCCAACGACCATGACTCGGGGTTTGAATAAATAACACAACAACTGTTGGCAATCCCTCTACGACTGGGTAAGGGTTACAATGATGATTGTGAGGGAATGGAATAACCGACGGTAATACATAGAACGATACCCTCCATCATCAACACATAGCCATATGTACCATCATTCACTTATTATTCCACAGAGATCCATCATAATATTAAACTAACTGAGCAACCAGCCAATGCACAACTTAAAAAAACAATTCTTTTTCTTGCAATCCGAAACATTTTACAGTCATCATAGAGAGATATAACACACATCCACACAGTCGAAATTCTCAGGAACACACAGAATCCAAGCATCACTTAGCCATCATTTTTTCATACAATAGAGAACACTTCATGGATGGAGAGAAAAATAATCATACCTGTAGAAAAATGTTTAAATGGTGAGTTGGCCGAGCCTTCTTCTTTCCAAGAGCTTGAAATGCGGAGCTTCACAGCCAACAGATCGAAAAATGAAACAAAGGAACAATGTTAGGGTGACGGTCGATAGGGGGAGTATGGAGTGACGTGCAATAAATGCACATCGCTTCCATCACCTGGCCTAATAAATTCGAAGTACGAGACAAACCAACAAGCATTACATTCACCAATCAATTAAACCATGTATTCAATGCTAAACCATTTGAAATCTGCAACGATATCCCTTGCATAGTGCACCACCCAATATCTTTTACACGCTAACCCTTGCCATAATTCTATGACATCATACATATTGCAATGCTATATGCGCCCCAGTTAAATCTAATGAAATTCATATATCCCACTAACCAAGAATAGCATAATAATTAGGACTAACATTAATATGTTTTAACTTTTCCATTTGCATATAATCCTTTATCATAGCTCAACATACAGCTCCTTTCCCTTTAGGATTTTTTCATAGGTTTTTCTTTCTTTTCTTTGATTATGATATCACTAAAACATCTCTTGCATATATGTGGCTAGGTAATCAATCACAATGATTAGTGACATGGTTAAATCATAGAAATTGTAAATAACATGTTCCTCATAACCATAAAAAAGGTTTTGGATCGCAAAAAGCATTCCACAAAAATGCTTCATCCACCTGTTACCATGTCAAAATGAAACCAAGACTGCATTGTCAACCATGTAGGACTGTGTAGGCAACATAAAAAACAACAACAAAACATTTATAATATGTCTATCCTTGCACCTCTTGTCTACAAGGGGGTCCCACCTACTAGTATTATATTATTAGCATAGTTAAATAATAGGGCTTTAGCAATACTTTGCGGGTGAAATTCATCGTTACGATTTTAATCGTCAACACATCGTATTGTTTAATGAGAACCAAACTCTTAATGAATTGCACAAAATTAAAAAAAATTAAAAAATATGACAAATTTAAGATAAATTCTAAATTTTAATCAACTAAATATGTAAATGAGGAGGTAACAAACAATTTACATGCTATCTTCCTTTTCAAGGAGGGATGGTTACCATGTAGATAAAAATGATATTAAGGAACCATTTTACAAAATTAAAAAAAGAAGGGATTGATGAATTTGACAACATAGCAACACTGATGATGGGGTGATTGTATAGGGATGCTAAACATACGAACCGATGCATTACTATATTTCAAGTGCACTATATATTTTATTATATAAAATGAACATCTCGGTGGATGATTTATTAAATAACCCTAGTGCGGGTATTTATAACTAAAAGCACTGGTTTGTTTTTTGAATTAAAAAAAAAAAACAAATATCATAACCTATTACGATACACTCGATTGTCATCCGCCTCGATGCAGTTTTATGTTTCTCGCACACAGTTTGATTTTTTACAAATGAATTTGTTATTGTGATGTATATTTAGGTGCCTCAGTGCATTTGTTCACAATTAAATACACTAGTTAATTTTTTATTTTTAAAACACAAAATACGATATTTTATTATCAAATATCTTAACCTACTTTGGTCGTCTTAGAATTATGATGCACCAATGCGCTACTATATCCCTAGTGTATCTTTTGAATCATACAAAACTATAAACCAATGTGCCATTTGCACCAATGCATGTTTTCCCATTTAAATGTACCTTTAGTTTTAGAATTTTTAAAAACAAAACCTATATTTTATTACTAATTTTTTTTAACGTGAATCGATATGTTATTCATGGTAACACCCCAATGCATTTGTATGTTTTGGATGCACTGAAGGGAGTTTGTTTAAAATTTAAATATAGAATTTTTTTTAATGGATTGGGTATAATGACATTTGGTGCATCAAATGTGGGTATGCACATGCACATGTGTGTTTGTACAATTTAGGAGTAGCAGAAAAGCACCTCTCCTAAAACCTTTGGCCATCCTTTGCTATAAATAGACAAGGGAGACATTTTTTGGGGAGGTTTCACAAAAACCTACACCAAAAGGTGTTTTTCTTGTAGCAACATCTATAAATCTATATTCAACATAATGTATGACAACCTCATGTAGTCACCCAAAATATCATGCTTGTAATGATTCATAATAATCTCAAGGACAATCTCAATCAAGGTTTTTTATACTCCTAGGGGAACACATTACACTTTTAAACCATTCCTATGAACATATACCTTTTCCCCATATATTTTATTGATCATCTCATTTTTTTTCTAGCTTGGAGGTTTTCTTGAAGTTAAACATTGGTGCCCCCTCCAAGTGGAATTTTTGTTGCTCTAGTAACCAAATCAGGGTCTAGATAATCCATCTTTCCCAAATCTGTAAATTCCATGGCCCAACATCATAACACCATAATTAACAATGACATCATCTATTTCCCAACTTTCAAAATTGAATTTCTCAAACAAAAAATCATACACATTTGCTTTTCTCAAGATATTTAGCATACCCATTGGCCAATAATTTTTATCTCTCCATGCATTAGCATACTCTTGGATGTTTTTCAATGTAAGCCCATCATATTTACACCCCTGTATTTCATTTGTACAATGGTAGAGGATGCTCCTATTTCAACTATGACCATGGTAAAGGATGCCCCTATTTCAACTATGGCCATGTTTGTCTAGGTTTAGAGTTGAAATCATGGACACCAAGCCAATTGAGTGCAATTTTGTATGTCTATTATGATTATGTGGGAATTGGTTTAGATTATGTATGCTAAAAAATGCACACTAAAATGAATTTTTTTAATGGGTTTTAGGTATACGGGTTAATGAAGTGAATGTGAATATCAACACTCTAGCTTATATAAAATACATATTATTTTATAAAGTACTCAAACTTTTATAAAGAACAATAAATTGAATAATCTTTTTAATAAACTACTTTAACTCTCTCTTTCACACACACATTAGAGTAAATTTGGGGTTTAGAATGGATATCATAAAAAAAATCCATATTGACGAGTTGGGATTCAAAAACCAATAAAGTTTCAAGAAATTGGATGAATAATCATTAAGTTGGATCTATAGAAGTCAAATATTATTATGTGCTATAATTTTATTTAGCAATATTTAACTACATATAAAACTCACTTTGATTAAGATCTTGGTAATATCATCTCAAATTATGATAAATATTCTTGAAATACTAAATGTAGAATACTTTATATTATTATACTTTGACTCCTTAAAAAAATAAATCAAGCATTAATTAAATTCAAATGAAGTAACCTTAAATTATAAATTTTATATATATATATATATATATAACAGCTAACTAATATAATAATATTATATCATTTATTGTGTGGGGGAATATACATTTTTCATTATTATTTTTAAGCCTAATCTCATAAACCTATACCAATCCAATTTACTTAACAACTATCATTAATGAGAAAATGTAGATTATCCTTTACTAAACAACACATCTAACTTAATGTGACATGGAATATGATTAATGTGACACTAATCATATGCCATGTCACACTAACCTCCTTAACCATTCTACATTTTTATAATTTCAATCCCATCTCAAAAAATACCTATTATATAAAAATACAAACAAAATGCCTTTATCATAGAGTACGAATCAAGATAGAGTGCTTCAAGAAAATGCACTTTGACCCTATAAAAATGAATTCCTAAGGTAAATCAAATATTATATGATAGTGTAATTAAGAATTCATAATAGTACTAACATGTCATATTGATGCAAGCACATACATGGTTAAGCAATGTATCCTACATGCATTTGAATTCATAGATAGGCGTGGGAGAGTTATGAGTACTTCTAGTTCAAATTCAAGAACTTGGGAATGTCTAATTTTCCCCGGGTATGCATTTTTTAAGCTCTTATCATGCATTTGCATTTTTCTAAATTGTGAAAATAAGGATAATTTTGTTTCAAACACAATATAATGCAGGAGTGGAGACATGACACAAGGTCAAAAGGGCTTATAGATAATTAACATGCATTTGCATTTTCCTAAATTGTGAAAATAAGGATAATTTTGTTTCAAACACAATATAACGTAGGAGTGGAGACATGACACAAGGTCAAAAGGGCTTAAAGATAATTAAAAGTAGAATTCATATCAACTTTCAAAGCGTGTTTTGGATCCTCAACTTGCCATCAATGGTAATTTTAGCTAAGAGTGTGTGCATTTTCTTTCAATATCAAAAATAGTAATAGAGGGTAGTTTTGAAGGAAAACTATGTGCATTTAGAGATGAATTGAGGAAATGTAAGACATGGGCTTTGTGCTGAGCATGGAAAATTACAAATCAACCAGGAAAATTTCCTTATATCATTCATGTGAAAGATATGGAAAGCATATTTGTTAGCCTTCACAAACTTTGCACATTGTGTAAAAAAAAGGGTAAAAAATGATTATTTTTTCCAAAAAAACAACTTTTAAGACTCAAATTGAAAATATAAAAATGGAGAAAGGTGTGAATGAAAAATATACATTCTCCAATTTGAATCACTCAATTTTTCCAATAAATAAACCTCAGGAATGCATTTTAGTGGAGCAAGACAACTTTTATAAATTTTAGTGAAAAATACAAAAGTTGTTGACTTGGTAGATTATATGCCAACTAAATGAGGTGAATTTTGGAATTTTGATTTATGGGTTTTTTCAGAAACAAAAAAATGTACATGCATCAAGCATCATTTTTTTAAAAGGACACTTTTATGAACCTTGGTGTGCATTTTTCTAAGCCCCATCACGTAGATTTGTAGCCTGTTTTAAAAACAAACTTAGAATTTTTGAGAAATTATTGTAAATTTTACATTCTCAATTAATCTTTGTAAACCTTAGGAATATCAAAGGTTCTAATTTGAATTTGAAATGTTAGGCTAGTTGAAAGTCCGAAAACCAATGAGCACAAGCATAAATATGAAGTTTCTAAATGCGAAAAAGGCCTTTGACTCTCTTTTTTATTTGGATTTTTTTAGAGTTTATTGTTATGGGATCCAAAGATTTATGCATAGGATATTTTAATGTAATGAAGCCTAAGAACGTTGGTCAATGACTCAATAAAGTTGAAAAGGTTTTTGTTGAAGGTATTTTCTATAATTTACTTGTGGTAACAAATTATGTGTGTGAATTGTTTGTTTAATTTAAAGCATTTATAGTTTTGTGGTTTGTTGTAAGTGTTCGTGTTGCATGAATTTAATGTGCAAGACCATAAGTAATGCATCACATATTGATGCATAATCATATCTAGCTAAGAAAGATATCCTACATGCATTTGAATTCACAGATAGATGTGAGAGACTTAGAAGTACGTCCAATTCAGATTCCAGGACTTGGGTATGCTTGCTTTGTTGTAGGTGCACATTTTTTAAGCTCTTAACATGCATTATCCTAAATTATGGAAATAAAGACAATTTTGTTTCAAGCACAATAGAATGTAGGAGTGGAGCCATGGCATAATATCAAAAGATGTTATTGATAATTTAACATAAAATTCATATCATATTTCTAAACATGATTTGGATTCTCAACTTGGCATTGGCACACATTTTAGGGATGATTGTGTGCATTTTATTAAAATGTCAAAAATAATGTCGGAGGACAATTTTGAAGGTAAACTATGTGCATTTGGAGATGGATAAAGGAAATTAAGACATGGGTTTTGTATCTAGAATGAAAAATTATAAAACAATGATGATATTTTCCTTATATCATGCATGTGGAAGATTTTCCATGCATTTTTATTAGGCTTCAAAGACTTTGCACATTGTGTAAAAGAGGGTAGAATTTGAGTATTTTTGCACAACAATTTTTAAGACTCAAATGTAAAATATGGAAATCTAGGAAGGTGGGGAATGAAAAAATACACATTATTGAATTTGAATCACTCAATTTGGCCAAGAAAGAAACCCTAGGCATGCATGTTAGTGAAGCAAGGAAACTTTCATCAAATTAATGAAAAATAGAAAGGGTTTCTGATTTGGCAAATTGTATGCTAGAAAAATGAGGTGAATTTAGGGATTTTGAAATATCGATTTTGTCAACAACACAAAAATATGTGAATTTTCAAAATCACTTTTTCAAAAGGACACTTGTACAAACCTCGACATTCACTTTTCTAAGCCTTTGTAGCCTGTTTTAACAATGGACCTGGAATTTTTGAGAAATTAATGCAAATTCCACATCCTTGGTAGATTTTTATAAACATTGGGAATATCAAGTGTTGTAATTTGAATTGAAAAATTTAGGCTAGTTGAAAACCCAAAATCCAATGAGAACAAGAATAAATATGAAGTTTCTAAATGAACAAAGGGCCTTTGACTCTCCTTTTGATTTGGTTTTTGGAAGAACTTATTCTTGTGGGATTCAAAGACCAGTGCATAGGCTCTATGAATGTAATGAGTCCAAAGAGAATTAGCCATTGACTCAATAAATTTGCAAATATTTTTGTTGAAGGTATTTGCTGTAATTTTTTTGTGATAACAAACTATGTGTCTAAATTGTTTATTTAAATTAATGCATTTACAATTTTATAATTTTTGGTGAGTGTTCTCACTATGTCACTTTGATCTACGAGCCCATAGACATTGCGTCACTTATTTTCCCAAAATATATCCACCATCAAAATATAATCCTACTAAAGTTGTTTTTCATTGATTTTACATATTTCAGGAAGTGCAAGTAACTGTCACTAAAATGCATGCCAAGGCTTG
The DNA here is from genome assembly GCA_009831015.1 of Picea engelmannii. Classification (NCBI taxonomy): domain Eukaryota; kingdom Viridiplantae; phylum Streptophyta; class Pinopsida; order Pinales; family Pinaceae; genus Picea; species Picea engelmannii. Next base: position 197,178 of record ML788194.1, on the reverse strand, counting down.
CATATGGTCTCAAATGATGGTTTGAAATTTTCTATGGATTCCTTATGAGATACGACATTTCTATATGGTTATACTTCATGGATCAATCGTAAAAAGTCTAATATTTTAAATGTAAACTTCATTGCCCCAAAATAGGGTAGATGTAAGCCAAAATTCACAAAAAATGCACTCCTAAGGCCAATAAAACTTTTTAAAGAATTATGGATCCTTGTTGGAAATCGATATACCTATATATCCATGTTGTATATCTAACTAAGCCAAATATTCTCCTGCATCATCATTCATGTAGAATTTGGCACCTCAACATGCACCAACAGTTCTAGTTCAAGCTAATAGAAATGTGTGACATATCATGAGTCATCATTTCCAAGTGTCAAATAATCAAGGGAGTGCATATGGAATGGATATATGCAAAGTTGAGTTAAAATTGTAAAAACAACTGAATAGGAATTACCTTGACATGCATTTTCTAGAATTCTTGAAAATGTCAAAAACAACCAAGTAGGCTCTTTGGCAGATCTAGTTTGGAGAATTAGAGACTTTATTAAGAAAAGTGGATATGAGGTATTTCTATCCATGTGAAACACTCCACCCTAGTACATGTTTTTTGCAACAATCATGCATACTCTATATTTGGCATGCATTTTTCTAGACCATATCAACCTGATTTACAAACTTTGTCTAGAAAGCCAATTTTAATGTATTTTGTAACATGAAGATTTTAAGTTTCAAATTGAAGGTGTAACACCGTGAGAAGGTTTGGTAGGTTATGAAAAACACTTACAACGTTTCATTATTAATTTGATTTCTTATGCAAGGCAGGGCATGCATTTTAGTGACAAACACATGTGCATTTTTCTAAAGTGTTAAAAAATAGAAAAAATATTTGAACGTACCATTTTGGAAGATCTTTATCTTTTAAAAGGGGAAATTTTGAGAAATATGGAAATGTAGTATTATGTAACAATTAACATGATATATAAATAAACTTTCTTCACTCATTTACATGCAAATATGATATCTTAGCATGTGTTTCATAGGGACTGTCTATTTGTTAGAAATGCTCTATTTTTGTACCATTGGATTTTTGAGCAATTAATGGAGTTTATAAGCCATGGGAGTAAATTTAGGATCTTTGTTTGACATAATGGATGTGAGCAGGTAAGTATATCCTCAATGAAACTCTATTTCATAAGTTATCATAGGAAAATGGCTTACACGATGAACAAATAAGTATAAAAAAACATTGACAATACAATTGATTTTTAATTTATAACTTTTATGTCCCACAAAGATGAAGACAGTATAAGTTTTCTAAGGTTTTATTTTTTTTGTATTGTTCTAGTCTGCTATTTAAGAAAGTGTAGACCAAAAGGCTAGTTTTGTTGATTTTGGAAGAGTACAATAAATAGTTTGTAGGGAAATTTGAAGATAATATAGAAGCATCTTCTCAAGAGCCTACAAGATGGAAAATATGTATTTTGATTTCAAAATTTGAAATATAAAATATAAAGATTTTTTTCTTGGAAAAGAAAAAACATTGATAACTCAACATCAATATATCATGATAAAAATAATTTTATTTAACAAATAAAATATTCACATATATTAAATAACAAAATAAATCAAATAAATTACACTAAACAATATATACATATATTAATGAAAGGTATAATGTTTACAACTCTAAATAGAGTGCACTAGTCCTCAACCCCAATCCATAACAATGATGAATAGGATTCCATTAATGTGAATCACATGAAAAGTTTACTTGCACATGAAGCTCTAGTTTATTATACAAATAACAAAATCTAAATATCCATCCAAATCTCCATTTACTAAGAGGTTGAATATGATGACTTAATCCTAAAGTTGGATGATAACTATTAAGAAATGTTGGCCATGTATATAAAACAACCCCTGCCTTAGGATCCTTCTGCTTTTTATGATTAACTCTAGTAAATTGCTCTTGTACACAATCACATGGAATATAAAATGCATTACAATAAGTTCAAAAGTATCCATGAAACTTTCATATTTCATATGAATAATAAATTTCCACTGGATATCAGACATTATGTGATTGAAAACTTTGTACAAAATAAAATGAATATTGTGAAGACGTATTCAATGTGGCTACAATACTCCAAGATATGAATCATATGATGGTAATCCATGGTAATTCAAAGATGGGGACATAAAATATTTCGATTTTAAGATTGCTAAAGACGAGCATTGTTCAGATCTGCCAGGTGCTTCAACATTATTGTGCGCTTCTTCTCTTGAACTGAAGTTGCGGTTTCTCCAAAGCTGCCACGGGATTTGCCATTGCTCAAAACTGTCTGGTGAATTCCTAGCCATTTTTTACGAGTCAGCTGGCACACAGCTCTCACGTGAGCTCTCTATTGTCAGTCGTCTCTCTCAGACTTCGGTCTTCTAGTGATGTTGTGTTCCCTAGCTGCATTGTCCTGCATACTCCGCATGGGATTCATTAGCCCATTGATACACATACCGAACTCTTTATTTTAGATGTTGGAATTCTAGGTTTGGCATTGAAACGAAACAGTCACTGGTCCATGTGGAAACGATGTAACAGAACTCAGAGCAACGAATTTGGTTTAAGTTTGGCCTATCGACACGATAGGCTACATGGCAATATGCACTCTCTAAATCTGTCATTTCTGGGTTGAATCAGTAGGAATATTCCATGTATAATAAACGTGTAAATTAAAAAAAATGGTCACGATGGAGCAGGTAGAAACGTGTTATGATTTTTATGCAGATAGTGCAGCCGCCGAGATGTTCTACAAGGTTGAATCGTTCATTCTTTTATCATTCATAATATGAGCGGATCCGAGCACACCTCGACTTGTATGCCCAGAGACTTGTAGATCTCAACAACTACCTTAGTATTGAAGTCTTGGACGATAGTCAAATCCATCAATACAAGTGTTTGGCATTTCTTTCTCGATCTTGGCCAGCTTGGCGTCAATGGATATGGATTTGAGCTTTTGTGTCTGCCTAGTTTTGGTCAAATCTCTCGACATCTCTTAAGATGGCAACGTCTGAGATTAACAGAATTGGGAATTGAGTGAATGGCCAACTTATAGAACCTTCACAACAAGCTTGATTGGGTTTCGTGCTCAAGATCAGGGCCATTCTCATCAAACTATTTAAGGATCAGTTGCCTAACTCTTTCACCAGAAACTGAGCAAATGAACTTTAGGGTTTCTAGCTTCAAAATTTTTCTCTTGGCAGAGTCTTTCTTTGCTATTATAGAAAGAAATGTTCGAGTATTATAGAAAAGTTGGAGTATGGAGCAGAATTCACTGATGGCACTTGAGGAAGACCGGTTCATTGCAGGAGATCAGTTTTAGAAATATAAAGACTGATAATATTTCTGAAATTCTGGTACTTGGCAGTTCATGGGGTCCATAAGATTTGTTCATAATATTATTAGGGTTTGTGAAGCATGAAATTTGATTTCTTCCCGAGATGTTTTAAGTTGATGTTATAGCAAGAGGACAAGTTGTAAATGAAAAAGAATAAGGAAATGAGGGAAGACACTACCAGTCTGCAAATGCTCTTGATATTGTGCATTGTATTGTGGTAAAGAAATAAGCTCTAGATCTATATCCATGCCCTTCAATTGTCTGAAAACTTTGTGCTCATGATCGCACACACAAAAACAATTGCATTGTAACTTTACCTGTGTTTTCCTTTAAACGGGTGCATTTTCGGTAGAAGCGGACACCCTCCATTTGTTGCTTGCATTTTTTAGTGTGCTTGTAAAAGGGTGTAGTTGCAAGAAACCCTTGAGGTGTATTTTTGTCTTTTTGAGTTGAGAAACTATTAGAGTGACCTGACTTCAAATTGAAAATCTACTTCTTCACGAAGCACTTGAGCTAAAGAATCTTTGACAACATTCTAAACTAGTCCTTGTTCAAAATCCTATTTTCGAAGATGATGAAGATGTTGATGCTGATTCAAACTAACAACCAGCGCAGGAGCCAATGAGATCCTTCCAGAGTCAAGTAAAGATGAATATCAACTTCCTCTTTCCAAACGGATCATTAGACCATGTGAAGAAATCACACAAAACAAGCATAGAACAAGTATCAGATATGAAAAGGATGTCACCTTTCATAATCCGAATTACACCAAATTGATCCAGTTCCAAAGTGTTGGATTGCTTCAATATAGTTCATACTCACCTGCTCCAGTTCAAGAGCAGATCTTGAAATGTCAACACTGTCACGGAGTTGGACACGTTGAAGATCAATGCTTCTATCTTCATCCTTGTGAGAATTGTGGAAAGCACAATCATCCTTCAAGAAAATGTTCTTACAACAAGAAAATTGCAAGAGTAAAGAACCACTATGTGTGGATGAATTCTTGGTGATGGTCATCAATAGTCAAGAAGATATGTCATTCATACCGATGAATTCACTCTCGAGTATTGACACATCTTGTAGTGGACAATTTTTTGTCTTCTCACCTTGTCCTTGATAGGGGGGAACAACATCAACAATTGACAGTTGGGATTCCAGTTTTGAAGTCTTATCAATCGAGCAACAACAAGCGAGCATGATTGGTTTTTGGTTTTCCTTAAACCACCACTTAGGAGAAGACTTACAGCTTTTTCTAGACAACGGTTTGTGATTTTCCTTAAACCTTCACATAGTAGAAGACTTACAACTTCTTCTAGATCACAGTTTATGGTCATCTTTAAACCAACATTTGAGAGAACTTCCAATTAGCACAATACATCAACTTCCAACTTCTATATAACTTAAGAAATGTTCTGGGAAGCATTGATCCTAGAGCAAGGTTCCATAGTTTGTGCTCATCCTTAAACCACCATATTGGTTTGTGATCTTCCTTAAACCACCATTACCATTTTAGTAGAAGAAATCGGATTTTTCTAGACATTCGGTTTGTGGTCATTCCAAAACCACCAGATTCAGAGAGCACATTCAACCATCAACAATTGCACACTCCCATATTTTAGCTTCCCACTTTCAGATATTAGCTCTCACCTTGGACTCACATGCACCCCTTCGGATTAAGGGGGGAATGTTGGAAACGTAATCCGTCAGGGTTACAAACTTGACATAATGTGAAAGGTTAAGTCATTGTAATGGTCGTCGAGAATCCAAGAGACATTGGAATTGGAAGTTGAATCCAACGATTACATCATTGTATATAAACATGTATCATATCAATTAATGAATGCATCCATGCTTATCTTTATCTCATGTTCCAACATAACTTTCTCTTGGACCCAAAATATTATAAAACTAAACTTTGAGTTGATAGTCGGTCCTTTGGAGGGGTCATAGAAAGGAGCTTATATATTTTGAAAACACAACAACTCAAAACTCTTCAACCTGACAGACCCATAGTGTCATAGAAGATATATTTTGGTTACAATCAAGTTAATGCAATATGTTATGCAGCTAGTAAACTAAAAGAACCTTGATCCACTTGATACCCTAAAGCCAAAATATGATAAAGCACCATTAATTCAAAGGATGGGTTTTTGAAATGGATCTCTTCAAGCTTGGTAAACATAATGAATGACACTCCATAGGCCTAATAGACCCAAAATTATAGGATCCAACATAAATAACTCAAAATTAAAAAAAGACTAAGGAAATGTTAAAAAAAAGGCCCTTCACTTATCTACTAACTAGACATATGGCACTCAATGGAGCTTCCACTTGTTCCTCCAATCCTCTTTCTAATGTCATGATTTTCATGTGGAAAGATAGGATTGGTTCACACATATGACAAGTCAAAGATGTTGATGTCATCATTGCTATGTGCACCCCACTATTGGAAATCTGTTTCAAAGGGCATTCCCTTGGAAAATTTAAAAGTTCTTCTTGTTGTGGTCAAAATTCAAGGTACTATTGTGGTCACAACATTTGGAAGGCCCTAGAAACCATTAAGTCATTTTTGACCTGGAAGGATTCTACGCTTAGAATTGGCCTCTCATTCAACACTCACTATCTCTGGTGGTCTTCACTTATCTATGTTGAAGGAAATCCCTTGGACAAAACTCCTTTGTTATTGACTTGTAGGCTCTATTCAAAGGTATTTGTGTGGTGAATGACTTGGTGGCTACTCAAACTCAACCCTGGATCCTATAGCTCAAGCTTGAGCATATTCTTCTTTTCTAATATAGACAAAATCATTGTTTATTGTATTCAAAACATGATTTTGGAACACCATATTTTAAAACTTGGCCTCCTTACATTGAGATCTTTGTGGAGGAATTAAAAATGGGATCAAGACATAGATTTCAATAAATATAAGTTAGCCATGGGATACAAATTGATTTTCTTAAATACATCCTTATAGGGTTGGCTAAATAAAATTTATATATTGAAATTTGCAGTAAACCTAGCTCTTCAAATTTCACAATATTTGTAATCCTATACTAGAACCTAAGAGAACATTTTTTTCCTAATGCCTTGTTTTGGGGGATCTCCCTTTAAATTGAAGATTAACGTACCTAAGAGTGCATATCATGTGGTGTCCTCATTGAAGATGATCTAAAACGCTAAATATTTTATTATGGTTCTACCCTCCAACCAAATCTATCTAGGGATGGTAGAGTCTCTATACTAACAATGCCAATCTACCTCATTATCCTGGTGGGATGCATTTCTTGGTGATTGACTTCCTTGGGCTATTGAATTCCAATATTATTGGTTTCTTATTAGGGTTGAAGTTTTATTTTCACTATGGAAAAAAATAATGATGGTAAATTTAATTATATTGCCGCATTAGGGTTCACTTGGTTTGATGGTAGCCTGATATGTTCCAACCTATCCTTGTAGATTGAAGTGCAATCATACAAGGTGTGTTTGGATATGGATCACCTACAACAAATTTTAGACTATTGTCATGGGGATCCATGTACTATGAGTCATATCTCGTATTACCTAGATCATTTCCTTACCCATGTTCTGTGTCATCATATGTCCACTGAATCTTCATCACAAATATCTAGACATGAAGCTAACCCACCATTTCAAAAGCACCATGAGCATGCTTGTAGTTTATCCACAATCCTGCATAGATGTGTGGAAAAATCCTTCTCAACCCTAACACTTGTAATCTCAAATAATCATAGACCCTAATATCCTACTGATGGATGGGATATTGTACAACCCATGGAAATTGATGCAATTATGACTAGATGGGGCTTGGCCCTAGGTGATCATATAACCAATCCCTCCCCCCCTCAGAAATTGGCATTATTGGTGTTGAATGTTTATATTTTATGATGTTAATATTTTACCAAAAATGATTATATTTTGATGCTTTATGGGTGTTTTGTCATATAATCCATCTTATTTTTTCAACTTTCCCGTTTTATATTTTTCCTATCACCACCCTAGGCCAATGCATTTTTTCTTTGCTCATGGATGATATGATTTAAGACCTAGATATTGAGTTATTAAATTTCTATTGTTATATTATTATTATCCCTTTAATGGTTAGATATAATGATTAATTGTAATTGTACCCTTTGTCTCCTACATATACCAACCTAGTTTTAGAGATCATCTCATCTTGTGAATTTTCTATATTGTAAAAGTAGGTTGCACCCTTGAAGAGGCTTCTCATTCATTCCTCTATCTCATTCTCAAGGTGTGAAGTTACTTATATTTCTATTATTATGACATTTGGGTGTTTGTTTCATAACATTTGGTTTTAGAGCATGTGATCCTTGTTGGAGATATTACACACTCACCCAGGTAATTATTTTTATAAGGTTGATAGTCCAATGTTGAGAACGCTTCCTTAGATGAGAATATTCTCTCTACAGAATATTCCCCTACAAAATAGGGCGCTCCTCTTCGGGTCAGAGTCATTTACACTCAGTTACACTTAGTTATACTAGTAGAAGTCACTCATGCATGGAAACCTTGATTTTATCACTAGTAGTTGCAGGTGTTTCTCTCACTTCCACAGTTGTGACTCATTTAACTAATGATTGCATGGATAAGTTAACTAGGACTAGGCAACAATTCACTCCAGTGTCTATCAGTGAGTGTCTAGATATCTTTAGGTCACTACTATGGGGCATTAGTTACTCATGTAGCATGTATCTATTGTAAATTATTCACTCTTTGAGTGTGGAATACATTGAATACAATTCCATTGATTCTTTTCTCACATCTCTTCTCTCCTTGTCTCAATTTGCAAGCTTTGTACGAATTGTGTTAGCTATATTCTTTGTGTAGGTGTGACCACAATTCTACATGGTATCAAAGCCCACATGTTGGTAGGAGCAAGGCGCATAGTTATATTGTTTGCATGTCCATAAGGGAGATGCAGTAAAAAAAGATGGATTATTCACCAACAATTATCCTCACGCCTCATAACTATTTGGAGTGGAAGCCAAAAAATATGCTCTAGCTTATATGTAGAGGCTTATACAACATAACCACAACAACAACAATGGATCTTGATTCCACCAATGAGAAAAATCACTTTCTTAAAAAACAAGACATGGCTCTCAAATTTATCTGCATATATGTTTCTCTTGAACTACAATATCATGTAGAGGAGGAATCACTCTCAACTCCAAGGGG
>ML788194.1:159111-188493 GCA_009831015.1 Picea engelmannii | reverse complement strand
GGGGGGGGGGGTTTCCCATGAGGTATTCCTTCTTTCCTCTATTTTTTTAGTGTTTCATTTTTAGATGCATTGTACAATGGGTACCTAACATGGCCTTGGTTGTTGGGACCCATTCATCTTTTACACCCTAGTCGTGTTCAAAGGGGCTGTTGGAGACATTACACACTCACCTAGGTAATTATTTTCCTAAGGTTGATAGTCCAATGTTGAGAACGCTTCCTTAGATGAGAATATTCTCTCTACAAAATATTCCCCTACAAAATAAGGCGCTCCTTTTTAGTTCAGATTCAGTTACACTCAGTTAGACTAGTAAAAGTCACTCATGCATGGAAACCTCAGTTTTATCACCAACAGTTGCATGTGTTTCTCTTACTTCCACACATGTGACTCATTTAACTGATGATTGCATGGATCAGTTAACTAGGACTAGGTGGCAGTTCACTCCAGTGTCTATGAGTGAGTGTCTAGATCTCTCTCTATATCAATAGTATGTGGAATTAGTTACTCATGTATCCTATATCTATTGTAAATTATTCACTCTTTGAGTGTGGAATACAGTGAATACAATTCTATTGATTCTTTTCTCTCATCTCTTCTCTCCTTCTCTCAATTTGCAAGCTTTGTACGAATTGTTGTTAGCTATATTCTCTATGAAGGTTTGACCACAATTCTACATGGTATCAAATCCCACAGGTTTCTAGGAGAAATTCACATAGGTATCTTATTTTCATTTTCATAAGGAAGATGTGATAAAAAAAGATGGATTATTCATTGACAATTGTTCGCATGCCTCATAACTATTTGAAGTAGAACCCAAAACTTCTGCTTCAACTCAAATGTAGAGGCTTATACCAAATAACCATGGAAACAGAAGTGGAACTTGATTCCGCCGATGAGAAAATCACTTTCTCAACAAACAAGAATAACTCTCAGATTTATTTGCATATCTATTTCTCTTGAACTACAATATCATGTAGAGGAGGAATGACTCTCAACTCGAGGGGGGGTTTTTCCCACGAGGTTTTCCTTCTTTCCTCTATTTTTTTAGTGTTTCATTTTTATATGCATTGTACAATGGGTACCTAACATGGCCTTTGTTGTCGGGACCCGAGGGTGTTGGAGATATTACACACTCACCTAGGTAATTATTTTCCTAAGGTTGATAGTCCAATGTTGAGAACACTTCCTTAGATGAGAATATTATCTCTAGAGAATATTCCCCTACAAAATAAGGCACTCCTCTTTAGTTCAAAGTCAGTTACACTCAGTTAGAATAGTAAAAGTCACTCATGCATGGAAACCTCAATTTTATCACCAGCAGTTGCATGTGTTTCTCTTACTTCCACACGTGACTCATTTAACTGATGATTGCATGGATCAGTTAACTAGGACTAGGTTACAGTTTACTCCAGTGTCTATTAGTGAGTGTCTAGATATCTCTAGATCGCTGGTATGGGGCATTATTTACTCATGTAGCCTATATCTATTATAAATTATTCACTCTTTGAGTGTGGAATACAGTGAATACAATTCTATTGATTATTTTCTCACATCTGTTCTCTCCTTCTCTCAATTTGCAAGATTTGTACGAATTGTTGTTAGATAGATTATTTATGCAGGTTTCACCACAATTATACAATCCTTGGGTTTGGTTCCTTGAAATGTGCCATCTTGGAATTTTTTCTATAATGTTTTTTTTCTAGGAAGTTTCAGACATTGAAAATTTTGGGAGCCCGAGGGGACATAGTGCAGTACTCGTGATAACAATTTTTTGGAATCCTATGGAGACATAGTGAAGTACGTGTGGTAAAAAATTTAGGTTTTATTTTTCCATACTTTAGGAAATAAAGGCTATGGAAATTAAGGTTTTTGATTAGTCATGAAGCTAATATCAAACATGTGCTCTTGGTAAAACTTCCATATCTGAAGATAAAAAAATTCCAAATTGAGTGCCACTAGTTCCATAGGAAAGAAGAAGTAGGATTTTATTTTGGGTCGAAATTTTAGAAGTAGATATCAAAAATTGGACATGTAGCAAACCATACAATTTCTCTCTCTGGAAGGGGACAAATTTATTTTTTTCGGGAAAGTTACCCCAACTTTCTCTTGGCACATTTAAATTTGGTCAAACCTATGGCATTGAAAAGAAGGTATATCTAGGCTAATATAGATCAAAATTTCATGCTCAAAGTGGATGAAATTTTAGAGATACTTTAGGAGAAAGGTCAACCAATGAGATAGTCTACAAACCAATATTTTTAAAGGTATGTTAACTTGAAATTAACACAACTTTTAATAGGAAGATCTATTTTTGGTGATTAAAAAATTGTGATATAGAGAAAAAATATAAGTATTATTATTTTCTCACATGGATAAGGGTTATTAAAAAGGTTACACTCCTACTAAATCTATAGACAACTCATACATGATGCCTACAGAAAACAAAGAGTTAGAGTACTAGGTATCCCTATTGAGGAACCAATTTAATGAAATGGGTGATACTGTGTTGAAAAAGGTTGTTTTGGAACATTTGCAATAATTAATTAAAAGGGAAATTGAAAATAAATGGATCAAAAGATGGAACAATTACAAAAATCCATGGAATCCATTCTCTTACATACCTTATATGAGAGGTTCTCTAAAAGTGATATTGTAATGCAAGGAAAACATGAAAATACGGAGAAAAAAATTGTGGAACCCTAGTCACATATGGGGAAGATTTTAACATTTGGATTACAAATATTGAGTCCCATAATCATTATTATCCATCACTCTAATATCCACATCATTGGGGGTTCAACTCAGAACCAAGGAACTACTTAATTCCCAAGATTGATATGAGGAAATTTGATGGTAAAGATCCTATAACTGGGATATTATAGATTGAGAAATTATTTGATATACACCAAGTGACATATTTACAAAATATAATTATTTCATCCTTGTATTTATAACCCAATCAATTTATTTGGTACTAATGGCTTTGTGAACAAAAAATGATTCTATTATCTCTTGGTCTATTTTTATGGATGAATTGATAGCACATTATGGATATATTAAGAGAAACAAATTCTTTAGTCAATTGATAAATCTTTGGAAATGATGTCTAATTACATAGCATATTTAACAATTCCAAAAGTTGAATCTCAGGGTAAAGAACATTCTAGAGGATAAATTGTTAAATCTCTTTTTGGGCACTTTAAAGGATAACATTCAACATGAGGTGCATCTCTTGGAACCTACATCCTTGGAGCATGCTTTCATTATGGTAAGAAAAGTTGGAAGTAAAATTATGGCTACTAGAAGGGTGGCCACTAAAAACTATAGAGATCACCATTTTCCTTCTCCTAATCTCACTCAAACTACAAAGTTGACACCTCAACAAATGGACAAAATAAGAGAACATGGATATGTTTCAATTGTGACAACAAGTACAGTGATGAGCATAAATGTCTCTCATGAAGAAGAAGACGATCAAGAACTATAAACATCGTAATATATATAAATAGAAGAGACTATTTCTATATATTATGATGTTTATAGTTCTTATCATGCATTGGTCGGCACCAACACTCCTCAAACTCTCAATATAGAAGGATATATCAAAAAGAAAAAAGTAACAATGTTGATTTATTTTGGTAGTGCACATAATTTCATTAATTAAAAATTGGTTAGACTTCTCAATTGATTTATATATATCCAACACCAAAGTTTCAAGTAATGATTGCAGAAGGAGGCATCATAAATTTTTCAGGGAAGTGCCATAGTATTAAGTTCACTATGGGGGAGTATTTATTGGATAATCCAACGATTTCAATCGAAATTGGTGGTGTTGATTTTGTATTAGGGTTCCAATGGTTACAATCGTTAGGAACAATGGATATCAATGATCTAGGTGGATATCGGTGGCCACCCACCTTTTCCAACTGGCTCAAAATAGTTTTCTGGCAATTTTGGCAATTTACTATTTTTAGCAGTTTTAACTTCTGGGGCCATTTTGAGGGCCTAAATGAAGGTTTTTCGGGATAGAGATTCTCAATAATATATAAAAGCATTATTGAGCCCCAAAAATGAATCTCCTCGACGATACCTTTCCAATGGGATATCATACGTCTAAAACGGATATCATATGCAAACGTTACGACCCGGGGAAGTTGATGTACTAACTTACCCAGACGGGGCCCACATGACTTTTGGTGCTTCATCTCCTAGGGTTAGGTTTTTGGATGTATAGGGTTTTTTGGCATTCCTATTTATTGTAAAAAGTCCTTCAGAGCCTCATTGTAATCATCTTCTTATGAATGAGCGCAGTCGTCACATCTCTTCTCAGAGATAAGCCGCCACCATTCCAGGAAGCTTGTTTCCGCTGCATTTTACAGTTTCAACTTATTTCCTTATTGAATAGAAAACCAATTTTACTGTATCTCTGTTATTTTGTGTTAAGCACCTGTTAATAATCTGTAGTTATTTCGTTATGCTCATAAAATTTGGATTAGTGGTATCAGAGCGGTCTGCTCCTTGTCGTCTTAATGCATGTCCCCAATGAGGTCGGAGTACAAAGAGTTGGGTCTCGAGCTTGTTTCTCTTGAAGAAAAAATCTCTCGCATGCCCAAGAAACCTCTCATGGTAGGAGAAAATAAATATGATGGGACAGGAGATCCTTTCAAACTGTTGATTGAGTAATTACTCATGCAACAAAGGAGCGAGATGATGGATAGTTTCACACAAATCCTTCGGCAACTACCAACAGGCGATGCATATTCTTCGAGTGGAGGTGTTGCCTCCCTTAAAGGTACATATAAAATTCGATATTCCTATATTTGAAGGTCAGATAGATGCAGATGTTGTAGACAAGTGGTTGAATCTACTAGAAGGGCATTTTTCTGTCCATAAATTTTCGAATAGATAAAATATTACTTTTGCACTCCTCAAAGTCGTTCCCCATGTCAAAGATTGGTGGGAAAATTTCTATGAGAAAAAGGAAATAGAGGAACCCTCATTATTTATAGTCACGACCACCTGGGAATCCTTCAGAGATTCTATTAAGGAACAATACTACCCTGTTGGAATTTATGATGACTTGTATACCAAATGGACCAGCGGGAAGAAAGAGACCAAGAAGTGCCAGATTTCACAAATATATTTCATACCTTGTGCACCAAGCTGGGTATCAAAGATTCATAATGACATCTAGTGCTCAAGTATCGCGATTCTCTACATAGATACATCCAGACCAAAATAGAATTTATGGACATCTCATCCTTGGGTGCGGCCTATCGATATGCCGTCAAAATCGAGCAGAAGATAAAAAAAAAGACGCGACAATTTGGGCCTGGGAACCCCTCACAAAAAAATCCAAGAAAGGATGGCCCCAACCCACAGAACAAAGGACAGAGCAAATATGGATAGTATCAGGACAACTAGTCCAAGCCGCAAGCAAAGAAGGACACTAGAAAGACAAATAAATATACCGAGAAGTGGTGCGACTTCCATAAGAGCCATTGGCATAACACTGTTGAATGTCGCTCAAAGAAGTCGTTGGTGGCTGAAGTGAAAGACTCTGAATCATATGCGGGTTCAGAATCTGAGCCAGAAATAGAAAGGGGAAGACGGATCATTGACGTGGATCCTAGTGCCACCATTTCTACCACCAAGCTCCAGCCTGGTGAACCATACGAGCCAGAAGAAGGAGAACGCCTCTTCCATTCATATATGTGGGTAAAAGGCACCCCGCTGCACTTCATCGTTGATAGCGGTAGCCAAAAGAACCTCATCTCAGCAGAGTTCGTCAAACGGTTAGCCCCGCCAACAACGCCGGACCCACAACCCTACACCATTGGATGGCTCCGCCAAGGAAGCGATCTCCGCGTCAGCCAACAATGTTGATTGTCATACTGCAGCAAGCCCTTCAAAGACAAGGTATTGTGTGATGCCACTCCTCTCAAATTTTGTGATGTTCTTTTGGGCCAACCTTATTTATGGAAATTTCATGCTACATATGATTGTAGGCCTCGTAGTGTTATTATTACATTGAATAGGAAATTGTACAAGATACCCGAGGTAGTCCCACCTAGTGCTATTTCCTTGATCTCTGCTAAGAAATACAGGAATGTCATCTCTCAGATGGGGAAGTTTGTCTTCTTCGTGATTCACTCTCAGAACAAGCTTAATATCACAGCCACATCCAGGGTCTCTGCATCTGACCTCTCCACACAACAGAAGCAAGTAGATAAGGTCGTGGAAGAATACTCAGATATATTATCCTCACCTACTGGGGTACCTCTGCACTTCAAGGTCAAGCACCCCATCGATATGACCCCTGGCACACCGCTACCCAATGAGCCAGTCTATCTCTACTCTCTGTTAGAGAATGAGGAGATCAAGTGACAGATCGGAGAACTACTCCACAAGGGGCACATCCATCCCAACTCATCACCTTGCAGGAGCCCAATTGTGCTGGTACAAAAGAAAGATGGAATTACCTGACGACTCTGCATTGATTACCGGGATCTGAATAAAATCACAGTCAGAAACCGGTACCCGATTCCCCAAATCAACGACCTCCTTGATCAACTCACGGGGGCCAAATACTTCAGTAAGATTGATTTGAAGTCTGGCTACCACCAAGTCTCGATAGAATAGACAGATGTATAGAAAATCACCTTCAAGTCAAAGGAAGGCCTTTTTGAATGGTTGGTCATGCCCTTTGGTTTGACAACTGCTCCAGCCACTTTCATGAGGATGATGGACGATATCCTGTGACCATTCACCAATAATTTTGTAGTGGTGTATTTGGATGACATTCTCATTTACATCAATACTTGGGACAAACACTTGCAGCATATTCAACAGGTTTTGCACACCTTGTGGCAGCACAAGCTATATGCCAACTTGGAAAAATTCTCCATCGGCATGGACAAGGTCCATTACCTAGGCTACATAATTGATCAGCATGGCGTACATGTGGATCCAACTCAGATCCAAGTCATCTATGACTGGCCAACCCCAACCACACTCACTAAGCTTCGGAGCTTCTTGGGCCTTGCCAATTTCTACCATAGGTTCGTGTTGGGATTCTCCCATATTGCATGGGCCCTCAGCCAAATAATCAGGGGTGGAGGTAAGGAAAAATTTGCATGGGGTCGGTCCCAACAACAAGTGTTCGATGATTTGAAGCAACGCTTGTGCTCAACCCTAGTACTTTCACTACCAGACCTGCAACATCCCTTTGAGATCGAGACATATGCTTCAAACTATGTGGTGGGTGTCGTTCTCACTCAGCACAACCACCCCATGTCCTATCATAGTGAGACACTATTAGATGTTGTCCGTAAGTACCCTACTTATGAAAAATAAATGTACTCCATTGTGCAAGCCTTTCGCTAGTGAAAACATTACATTCTTGGGAAGGAGACAGTCATCCACACTAATCATAAGCCACTGTAGTTCATGCAGACACAAGGAAAATTGAAAAATGATCACCATCAAAAGTGGTCCACCTACTTGGAGCAATTCCACCTCAACATCAAGTATAAAACAGGAATCACCAATCGTATCGTTGATTGCATTAGTAGACCACCAATCGCAACACTCACCACGGTGCTAGACTCCTGTAGCCATGAGACCTCTAGATGGCCCCAACTCTATGAGATAGACCCAGACTTCGCCACCACCTACCAAATGTTGGGTGCAAACTCAGTTGTCGATAATTTCCATCTTCAGGATGGGTTTTTGTGTCGTTTGGGCGATATCTGTGTTCCATCAAGCGAGTGAGCGAAGCTGATCTGGGAATATCACTACAGTTGGGACACTTTGGTGTCGAAAAGACAGTGGCGATGCTACAAAAACATTTCTATTGGCTGAAAATTCTACAGGAGGTCAACAAGTATATCAAGTCCTGCACTTCCTGCGCTATTGTCAAACCGACCACTAAGAAACAGGGCCTGTACACCCCTCTTCCTACTCCTGACAAGCCATGGGAATCCATATCAATGGAATACATGTCGGGCCTCTTGTCCACCAAGCATGGAAATGACTGTGTTTTTGTGGTTGTTGATCGCTTTTCTAAGATGGCGATTCTGGTTTCCTGCAAGAAGAACATCACAGCAGAGGCCATTGCCAAGATCTTCTTTGAACAAGTCTGGGTACATTTTGGAATCCCACAAACCATTGTCTTAGATCGGGACAATCGATTTCTTAGCACATTCTGGTCAAGCCTTCAGTCACTACTAGACACCAAGCTCACCAAATCCATGGCCTTCCACCCCTAGACATATGGCCAAACCAAGGTCATAAATTGAATGATTGTGCATATCCTTCGCATGTATAATTCGAAGCACCCTCACACATGGGATGAGAGCCTTCCTTATGTCCAACATATCTACAACCGAGCCCTACATAGCTCAACTGGCCACATGCCCTTTCAGGTGGGGTTGGGATTCCAACCATTGGGTCCCATAGATGTTGCACTTCCCCTTGCGGTCACCTCGAATGACTCATATCCTGCTCCAACTGAAGCTGACAAAGACACTCAGCTCATTGAGCGGATCCAACACATCCACCAATAGGTTTAGGATATCCTACGGAAGTCCAATGACAAGTACAAGCAACGCCATGATCAACATCGGGTGCCACATAAATTTCAAGTGGGCGACAAAGTTTGGTTGCACTTGCAGAAAGAACGCCTTACAGGACCCCATCGGAAGATTTTCCCACTCCATTTGGGTTGTACACCATCACCAAGGCCATGGGGGATAATTCTTTTGAGCACAACATTCCTCCTTTCCTTGGCTTGCACCCAGTGTTCAACGTGGATCTCCTTCGCCCTTATTTCCCTCCATTATTGGACACCTCAGACGTAGTAGAACAACTGACACCAACAGAGCTCAAACCCAACTGCATACAATAGGCATCCATCGATCATATTGTGGACACACAGATCAAGGGCACTCAACAACAAAGGATGCATCTTTACCGAGTCGTCAAAGCAGGGCAGCTCCTGCACCAAGGCAAGTGGCTCACCCGGGGCCAAATTCAACAGAAATGTCCTCATCTGATGGGGGAACTCAACGCAATGGATACATTGCTTCCTAATGAGGGATGATTGATCCAGGTGGATATCGGTGTCCATCCACCTTTTTCAACTGGCTCAAAACAATTTTCTAACAATTTTGGCAATTTACTATTTTTAGCAGTTTTAATTTCCAGGGCCATTTTGAGGGCCTAAATGAAGGTTTTTCGGGATCGATCTTCTCAATGATAACTAAAGGCATGATTGAGCCACCAAAATGAATCTCCTCGTTGATACCTTTCCAACAGGCTATCATACGCCTAAAATAGAGATCGTATGCAAAAGTTACGACCCCAAAAAGTTGATGTACTAACTTACCCAAACGGGGCCCACATGAATTTTGGCGCTTCATCTCCTAGGGTTAGGTTTTTGGATGTCTAGGGTTTTTGGCATTCCTGTTTATTGTAAAAATGCCTTCAGAGCCTCATTGTAATCATCTTCTTGTGAATGAGCGCAGTCGTCACATCTCTTCTCAGAGATAAGCCGCCACCATTCTAACAAGACTGTTTCCGCTGCATTTTACAGTTTCATCTTATTTCCTTATTGAATAGAAAACCAATTTTACTGTATCTCTATTATTTCATGTTAAGCACCTGTTAATAATATGTATTCATTTCGTTCTGCTCATAAAATTTGGATCACTTAATTTTTAGAAGCGTTTCATGATATTTTCCTCGGAAGGCAAGGAAATTGAACTCAGAGGTATCCAATGGAAACCCTCTTAAGTTATAAGCTCTAACAACATGACACAATTTATAAAAATGGGACACCTTGATGTAATTACACAAGTGTTCTCACTAGATGTTCAAACATCTATACCCTCTATTCCCATGGATCTCCAAAACATTATCAACAATCATTCCAAGGCATTTGGAGAGATGCCTAAGGGTCTCCCATCCACTTGAGATAATAACCATGCTATTCATTTACAACTAGGAAGTGTACCACCTAACATTAGGCCTTATATGTACCCATATGCACAAAAAGTGAGATTAAGCATATGGTTCAATAAATGTTAGAGGATGGCATCATTCAACCTAGCCAAAGTTATTTCTATTCACCAGTGGAGATGGTTTACAAAATGTAAGGTTCATGATGTCTTTGTCCAGATTATAGGGATCTTAAAAACATGATCATTAAATATAAGTTTCCTATTCCCGTCATTGATGAATTATTAGTTGAATTGCAAGGGTAATTTTTCTTTACCAAGTTGGATATCCATTTTGTATATCATCAAATCATAATGATGAAAGAAGACATCCCCATACCAATCTTTCTTTGTTCCTGACAACTTGTCCCTGCTCATTCAACTTATTCTTAAATAATTAAACAATGTTCAGAACACATGAAGTTCATTATGCATTTTTGGTGATGCCAGCTCGCCTTACTAATGCACCTTCCACATTTCAAAGCTTGATGAATTCTATTTTCAAACCCTTCCTTAGAAAATTTGTGTTGGTATTTTTTGATGATATATTATTCTATAACAAATCTTGGGAAGAGCATGTATAAGATCTTGACATGATCTTAAAACCATTGGAGGAGAAACATCTATATGCAAATCCTTCCAAGTTTGCCTTTAGGGTTCGAGAACAAGAATATTAGGGTCACATTATATCTCATGAAGGCGTTAAAGTGGAGCCTAACAAAATTAAAGATATGATGGAAAAATTGAAGAATCTTAGAGGATTCTTAGGATTGACATGATATATTTCAATTTTATCAAGAATTATGGTCAAATAATGGCACCTCTAACAACATTATTGAAAGATGAGGTATTTTATTGGACTCAAGAAGAAACTAAATCTTTAAAAAAAGAAAGGAGGTTATGTGTACAATCCCTATCCTAGCCACTCATGACTTCACAAAAACCTTTATCATAGACTGTGATTCCTTAGGGCATGGAAATGGTGCAATTATAATGCAAGAAGGTAGCCCCTTTCCTTTGAAAGAAACCAAATTAAAGGAAATAACTTACTCAAACCCATTTATGAAAATGAAATGTTGGCCATACTACATGCAGTTAAGAAATGACACCCTTAACTAATAGAAATACAATTGAAGGTAAAAACAAATCATGATATTCTAAAGTACTTCTTGGAATAATTCTTATCTTCAAAAGAGAAACAAAAATGGGTTGCAAAGATGCTAAGTTATGACTTTTAAATTATCTACAAAAAGGAAAACAAAATGTGACAGTAGATGCAAATTCAAGGAAAGAAGAAGAGATAGAGGGTTTAGTTTGTTCTATTTCCATTATGCAATTTGATTGGGTTGAAGAAGCAAGGTTAGAATGGAAGAAAGATCAAAAGTTATGTAAGATCATTCAACAACTACAAGAAGACCCGAGCACATTAGATAATTTGTGTGGAATAATGATTCATTATGGTATTAAGATTTCCTATATTTATGTAAGAATATCCAAATCAAATAGAAGATAATTTTGTAATTGCACGCTTTTATAAGAGGACATTCAGGGTTCCTAAAAACTTACCACAGGATGAAGACTATTTTTTTCTAGGAATATCTTACAATTGATGTTCAAAATTTTATGGTTGAATGTTTGGTTTCCCAATAGAATAAGGGAAAGACAATTAATACCTCGGGTCTTCTACAACCATTATCCATACCATGTAGCATTAGGAAGAGGTTTCAATGGATTTTATTACAACTCTACATAATTCCGAAGGAAAGAATGTCATCATGGTAGTGTGGGTTGAATCACAAAGTATGCCCATTTTTTCTCTCTCTCATCCTTTTAACAAAAGTACAATAGTTGCATAATGTATCGAAACAACTCAAAAGATACATGGAATCCCCAAGATTATTGTAAGTGATAGAGATCCAAATTGGTAGTTTTTGGACTAAATTATTTTCTTGTTTGGGTACTCCTCTTACCATCCTCAATCCAATGGGAAAGCTAAGATTGCAAAAAATTGCCTAGAAGGGTATCTTTGTTGCTTTACATATGATAAACAAACACAATGTGCCAAGTGGTTGGACTTGGTAGAATGATGGTACATCAAGTCCTTCCATACTTCCTAAAAAATTCCCCCATTTATGGCACTTTATGGCTATCATCCTCCATCCATCACATCACCCGTGAGAGAAAAAGTGAAGGTTCAAGCTATGGATAACCACATAGAGAACCAAGAAGAGGTTATCCAACTCTTGAAGGACAACTTGTTTATAACACAAAATCGGATGAATCAATAATCATATCAACATCATAGTGACATTAAATTTGAAGTGGGGATTGGGTATTTTTTAGGCCACAACCATACAAACAAATGTCCCTCATGTAAAAAAAGAAGGACAATAAATTATCGACCAAGTAATATGGTCCATGTAAGGTGTTGTATAGGATTGGAAGTGTTAGTCCCTAAAGTTTTCCTTGACTGCTAAGGGAAATCTAGGGCACCTCAGTTATTGCAATGGTTTATGTTTGCAGGTCCTTTTGGATTTATAGGTTGTTTTGTGGGTCAACGAGTGGTTGAATAAGGAAACATAAAATTCTGATTACAAAGTCAAGTTTCCACCACATTCACTTAGCCAATGATAATTACTCTGATCAACTAGAAAATGATATTTAAACAGAAGAAAAAAGAAGTTGCAAGTTTACAATTTTTCCACTTACATAGAAGAATATTAATTTCCAAATATCATTTAGAAACAAGAAATAAATACTTGAATACAAATTCTGTAGCATTTGAGCAAATAGAAAAATCTTTACTGATATTCAACATAAACAAAAAAAATCAAATGCTTTGCAAAGATTTAAATGCATTCAAGTAAAGAGATGAAATTTAACACAAGAATGAGATAATATGACCATCATAATGCTTTTTCCATCGAGTGTAAAATGTAGAATATTCCAGATATACAATTTAGGTGAATATGTCTTATAGCACCACCAAACTCGAACCCCTCACTCTATCAACAAGTTGCCTCTTTAAACACATAGTTGGTTTCCCTAGATCCTAAAATCTAGATACAATTTTGAAATAGTCCTGATATCTGGCTAACAGATAGGGATCGCATTCTATTTCATTTATTACATCACAACAAAATTCTAGAATTTAGGGAAAAGTCTTGATCCTAAGTCTAGGTTATGATTTTTAAATATATCCTTTGAACTGAAAATCCGAATCTGTAATAACTGCTCCAAGTAGATATGCTGGAAAACCCAATCCTCAAACTTGTATATGCTGGCAAAAGAAAAAAGGTCCTTCAACTTCTCAAAACGTTTTATCATCTTATCAAAAGAAGAGTTCCAAAATATGTCACTTTTGAATCAAAATTGTCCACTGTGTACTGACATGGCCCAGGTAAACTTTTCTTTTCTGAATAGAAGACTATCCCTTGGACCTTTCCTGCAAAATAGCGTTATGCAAAACATATTATTTTTTTGTAGCCTTAGAGATTTTCTTTAAGGATTAGTAGAGATTCCTTTGCTTTCTATTTTAGTTTCTGGACTTTATCCTATAATCTGGAATTTTTTAACAAAAGTCTTTGATTTTGTTGTCTCAAGTCTACAATAATGGCCTCATAATCTTCAAGTGTCAGCACATATTTACTCCAAATCACATTTTCTTCTTACTTTACTTGTAGTGCAAGTTCTTCTTTATTTTCTTCCAGTGTAGGTTTGTTTAAGTAGATAATTTTGGATTTCTAGGTTTCCTTTCCTTCGTGTGCATCTTTGCATATTTCTCCTCAACAATGTCTTTTGTTGCATACTGAGGTAAACTAGGTGCTCCTTTCTCCATATAAAAATATGTCATCTCTAGCATTTCCCTCAGGTTATGTATTGCCAACCTTTCTTTCTTGGTGATTTCAAGGATCTTATCATCTGAGAGAGAAGATACGATTTTTGGCACTGGTTACTGATTTTTATTCAACTTTCTAGTCTTCTTATGAATTTCCTCTATGATATCATCATCTAAAATGACCAGATAATCTTTCTTCAAAGAGGGTTTAAAAAGAGCCTTTGAATTAAGTCTCAACTTGTTTGTAGCTCTTGTTTTAGGTGTGTTGGGATAACTTACAGGGTTTTTATCCTTTCCTTTGTTTCCTTTACTCTGTTTCAATTGTGGGGGTTTCTCAACATGTGCATCATCAGTTTTTGTTTCAGGCTCATATTTCACTTCCTACAACTTTTCTATTCTCTGCTTAGCCATTCTCCTTGTATATACCATGTCAAAACTTGTAAGATCATGTTTTTAAATAGAGTATTCTTGATCCAAATTGATTTCTTCCTCTTGTTGTGATTCAAGCTTCCTTTTACCTGATCTGGTTCATCTTTCTACAGGTGGACCTCCTACAATTTTGCAGAGATTCTTGAAGTTTTTCCTTTCTGTGTTGAAGCTTTAGGTTTATTTTGTCTTGGATGTTGTATCAAACCCTAAAGAGGCTAGTAATTGTTTCCAGGATACTTTAACCTCTCTTAATGCATACAGGACCAACATCTTGATCAAACCTTGGTGAAATAAACTTTTATGGGAAATTCCATGATTACTCTGCACCCTCTTGTCCATTTTGGTCAAGCTCTTTAGAAAATAAAAGGGAAATCTCATCTCTGCCTCTCCATTTAAATGCATAAAAATTCTCATATGGTAACAGTAAGCATAAGAATACCCTCCCTCACCAGTTATATACCTTTGGACCATTGTCAAAATGTCCCTCCATTCTTCCTTTAGCCATTTACTCGAGATTCCTTGACTTCGGTTAGGATCATGGTGTTCTGGTACAAAAAATTTCTTGCATAGATCTGCATATAATTCTCCTTTATTCACCCATATTTCACCCTGCATAGGTAAGTGACATGATGCCCCTATCGAGTGCTCTGTAACATAGATTAATACATCCCCCGCCTGAGTTTTAAAACCATCAAAGTTTTGAGTGAACAACAACGAAACCTCCTCATGGTAACCCTGGAAATAACAGCAGAAGTCGAACCAACCTGCATCAACAAATTTCTGCAAAATCTCAGGATATGCCTCCAGTAATTCGCCCCCTATTGGTTCCAAACAGTTAACCTAGCCACTTTTCTTGGGCACCATCGTGTTGACTGCAATTTCTATCACACTCGCAAATGCTAGGGTTTTAAGAGTCAGTCTTAAGAATTCATGCACAAACAACTGATATGGTAAAGCTTCCTCGGTTGCAAAATGTTGTTAGGCCATAATCTAGTTATTACAAATTATTTTCAAAATTAAATCACAACTTTGAATTCTCAATATCATAACTTGAAACCCGAGTTTGATGGATGTACTAGCATGTACAAACTCATTTTCATTAAATCATCATCCCGAGTTGAAACATTATTTAACAAGAGTTGTCAATGTTGCATGATTCTCTACACGATCCTTTGCATGGTCCTCTAACAACTAACACAATTTTCGGGATCCAAAACACGTTCAAAAATAATGATGAGTTTGGTATTCTTGTAGCGATTATGTCTCTCCTTTAAATTTTGGAAAATTTAAATTAACTAGAAATATGATGGTACATACTCAAACCATGCAAAAATTCAAACCGATCTTACAAGAAGCAAATAAATATAAACTCCAGCAAAGCAAAAGCACCGAAAATCATAAAAGAGAACTGTATAGGGAACTTGATACAAGCATGTGTATGGTAAGGCAGGGATTTTGGGAATTGAGAAGATAGGAATGATTTTTTGATAGCATAGGTTAAAAATCAAGGGTAAGAGGTTATAGTATGTTCTGGGGACTAAAATTGGCTCCTTCTAGGGGTAATGTTTTGTAATATAACATTAAGAATCATGCATACCAATGCCTACCTTTCTCACTTTATCAATTTTGAATAACCATCTTTTTTATGTTCCCAATTTCTCTGACCCCTGTTTTATTTCAGATCAATCCTGCATACTGAAATATCAAAAAGAAAGAACTAATTGTAGACTAGTGTCTCCATTGGGCTTGGAGTCTTTATTTGATTTAATTAAACACACCAAAATAAACAATATGTATTGGTGAATCAATCTTGGGTCTTCATGTGAAATAATTCTTTAGAAAACGTCCATTTACTGGACCCCCAAATATCTCTCTGTCATCCAAATTTTGTAAGACAAAGGTGTTATTATTCAAAATTTTGGCTATTTTAGAAGGACCAAACCACAGATTATCGAACTTACCATGTTTTGATTTTTATTCCCTCCCGACATCTCACCTCAGAACAAGGTCTCCTGTTTCAAAATCATCTTTTTTAGTCTTTCTATCAAATACTACCTTGACCTTGCTCTGATGAGCTTCAGATTTATCATTAAGCATTTCTCTCTTTTGTTGGACTTTGATGATTTGAAAAATCCTTCTTTGAATGTTATTTGGTTCTTCCAACCCTTCTTGCAGGAATTTAAGTACAGGTAAACCAAGTTGGGTTGGAAAGATGGCATCTGTCCCATAGACCAGCTGGAAAGGAGAGGTTCCAATTGACTTTTTGGTTCTGATCTTGTTAGCCTATAAAGAAAACTCCAACATGGAATTCCATTATATTTTGTTTTCTTCCAACAACTTCTTAATGATTCTGAAAAGAATTTTGTTTCAGGATTCAACTAATCCATTACCCTATGGGTAATATGGAGTAGAATGGGCCAACTTGATTTTATACTTTTTGCAAAATTCAACCATAGAAGCAAACTTGAATGCCCGAGCATTGTCTGTAATCAATTTCCTAGGGCATCCAAACCTTGAGAAAATATTTCCTTCTAAAAATCTCATGATAACATTATCTGTTGCATTCCTTGTAGGGATAGCCTCAATCCACTTTGTAAAATAATAAGAGGTTGTGAGTATCCATCTGTGTTTCCCAGAAGAAGGTGGATGAATTTCTCCAATGAAATAGTGGACCCATAGCTGAAAAGGGCCATTTGTGATTATAGGTTTCAAAGGAAGACAAAGAAACGTCTATTTTCCTGCAAATATCTGACATTGTTCACATGATCTGACCTAGGAAAACACATCAGAAAATATCACAGAACAATAATATCTTTTCCTCAATATTTTGAAAGTTGTGTCTTTCCAATGGTGATGTCCTCCACAAACTCGCTTGTGTAAATCATTCAACACCTACTTTGCTTATTTTTCATCAACAGATCTCAATAAAACTCCATTAGGGTCTCTCCAAAATAGGACCTTATTAATTATGCAATATGTCACAACTTTGAGTTTCAAATATCTCACCTTAGATTTATCAAAATTAGGAGGAGGTTGAAGATTTTGAAAAAAGTGAACAATATATTTATACCAGGATGAAGAAAGGTATTTTTCCATTACCTGTAATCTCCTTCTTTCAATTTTTGAAACTGAACCATCTGATTGACTAAAAATATAATGCATCCTAAGAGATTTATAATTTGATCCAGCAAGTAGCTTGGAAAGACCCTGTTCTTTGATCAAATTTGTAGGTTTTATGACCAAATCATATTCCAATAGTTTTGTTATCCATCTTCTCCTTTTTCCTTCATTATCTGGTTGTACAAGTATCTCTTTCACAACATTGCTAGGGAAATAAGAAATTATATTAGAATGGAAAACATTAACCTTGAAGGAGTTCAATGCATTAACTAAGGCATAAGCATGCTTTTCCATGATGTCATACTTCAGTTATGCATATCTAAGAGTCTTTATAAAGAAAGAGATAGGTTTCTCATATCCTTCATCATTCCTCTGTAACAGAACAACAACAATGGTATCTTTTGATGCAAATAAAAAAACCAGAAATTCTTTAGAGTAATCTGGACTAATAAGGATGAGATCTTGAATTAGGGTTTGTTTTATCCTCTCAAAGAAAGATTTTGCTTTTGATGTCCACTTAATTTTTGCATCTTTTTTCAGCATATTGGTAATGAGCTTGATGATTTCAACAAAATTAGGTATGAACCTCCTTAAAAAGTTTATTCTCCCTATGAAGGACTGTATAGCCTTTTGGTTTCTTGGAATGTCAATCTTTTGAATAACCTCCACCCTCTCAGGATCTATATTGATTCCTCCTACAGATACAATATGACCTAGGAGCTTGCCTTAATGCATGGCAAAGTGAGATTTATTTGGGTTTAAAGATATGCCATACCTTCTGCACTTTTTGAATGTTTGTTTGACGTGATACAATTGTTCATCATCATATTTTGAGAAAAAAATAATATCATGTAGATATATGACCATGAATTTGTCTTTTTCTCCCACAAACACAATGTCCATGGCCCTTTGAAAAGTGGCCTCTGAATTCATCAAACCAAAGGGCATCTTGTCATACATGAAAGTTCCCTAAGGAGTAGTGAAGGAAATATTATTCTTGTCTTATTCAAAAAATGATATTTGATTATATCCAGAGTATCCATCCAGCATGGAAATCCTTTGATCACCCACTACTTTCTGCAGAATATGATCCATCTTGGGTAATGGATAATTTTCCTTCAGTGAACACCTATTCATATTTCTAAAATCCACACACAACCTTATTTCACCATTATTTTTCCTGACATGTACATGATTGGCCACCCACTCTGAGTATCTAAGAGGTACTATGATATTTGCATCTAGCAGTTTCTTCACTTATTTTTCAATAATGGGCAACAACATAGGGTTGAACTGTCTCGTTTTTTGTCTAAAGGGTTTAGAGCCTACTTTCAGAATAATTTTATGCTGAATAATTTCTTGTCAAAAATCTTAAGGTATTCATATGACCAAGAAAAAATGTCAAAAAATTCCTTCATTAGATTTACATACCTGCTCCTTTTCTCTTTGGATAATTATTTGGAGAGTTTTATAATATTTGGATTGGTATCAGTCCCAATATTACAATCAACAACATCCTTTTCTTGGCTTTGAATTGAAGATTTCTTGAAGAAATCATTGTTGTCAAAGAGCCTTTCAAGTGGTACTAGACCCTTTGGAATGTGGTTTGTCTTCAATTCAACAATCTTATGTCCTACGATTTTATCTTCAAGAGGGACATCAATTTGAATTTATGCATCATCATCCTCATTTTCTTGATCAATAGAGATTGCAGAAAATTCATCAACAATTTCTCAAAACCTTTTCAATTCTCGTTCATCATTGAAAACATTCGAGTAATTGATTTTATCTGGGATGGAGGGTTTGTGCCTTACTTCAATTTCATATCTCAGATTAAAATATATAGGAGTCTTGAAATTACTAATTGCCAAGGCTAAAGAATCTGCTTGTTGGTTTAGACTTCCGTGGACAAAATTTATATCAAAATCTAAAAGGCAAGGTCCCATACCTCATTTCTGTATTGCTTCAACCTTTGGTGCTTTTTCTAATACATATTCTTGATTTGATGAATAATTAATTCAGAATCTCCAAAAACAACTATTTTATCAATTCCCATATTTTTTGCATCTCTTAATCCCAATAGTAAAGCCTCATACTCTGCAATATGGTTGGTTGTGTCGAATTCTAATTTATATGACATAGGTATTCCTTCCTTGGTATGGGAAATGAATACAACCCCAACACCAAATCCTTCTTTTGAACAAGAACCATCAAAGAACATCTTCCACACTGCATGTTCCACACCCTTTACTTGATTATCCATGGATCTGATTTCTATAGGTTCAAAAGAATCATCACTGATATGAAATATCGATGATCCAATTTCATCTTCAACTGCATAGATGGGGTGATTTCCTAGATTTTCATGATCACTTACAAGATAGGCTAGTCTGACTTCCCTGTACAACCTTCGATGTTCTCCTCCAAATATAGGTATAGTAGCATATGTTAGGTCCATATGTAAGGATCCTCCTACCTTCTTAGCCCAAGATCTGGATAGAAACATGCCAAATTTAGGTGGTATATCAACCACTACCACATCCATAACAACACTCTTCATAGGAAGCTATGACAATGTAACAACCAGATCTTTGATAACCCCTAGACATTTAAATTTTTTAGAATCAAAAGAATAGAGGTCTTGTTAGGGTTTTGTGTGAGGCTCCCGAATCCATAAGGAAGTTGTGTAGAATTTTCTCATGAATGTTAAGGGATATGTAAAATAGAGGTGAAGCATCATATCTATCTTCAATACGAGGTCCCACAATGATGGCAGGATTTTCATCTTCTAAGTTTATTGTGTCTGAATAAATGATCTGAGAAGGAGGTTGCAAAACTTTCAAGATTGATTTTTTGAAAGACTCATTCTTCATAAGTTCCGCCAAAGGTACAAGAATTTTTATCTTATTAATTTCATGTTCCAAATTAAAAATAACAAGTCGTTTTTATGTTTCATTTACCTCTATGGTAGCAACCTTGATGGGTTGTTAAGGTTGATCTGACTTGTTCCCTATATATTTGGTTGGACCCTTCTTGGCTAAGACATTAGACTTTTTATTTTGAACTGGTGTATTTTCATTTGGTCCACTTGATCTAGGCATTAGATCATATTTCTTTTGAGGTTCAGTCTGAAAAATTTCCTCTTCTTCACCATCATCAAACTAATTTTACATCAGAGAATATCCATACTCTCGTTGAGTTAAATGGCTAGAAGCAAGTTCAGTATTAGTTAAAAGGAATGTAGAACTTTCATCAATATCATCAATTTCCTTTGTCTCTTCAACTGCATTATTCTGAAATAGTGGTAAGATCCTTTAATCATCTTGATTCCTTCTCTCCCTCTGCATAAATTGAGGAGCATTCTGTGGTCTTTTGAACTTATTGGGGTTTTTATTGCACCCTTCTTGAACAAGTCTGTTTGGATGATTATTCTCCAGTTTCAGTGGGGAAAGCTCTAATGTCATATTTTTTAACATCTTAGCCATGTCATCAATATTTGGGTCAGATGTTGTTGAATGAGAGGAAGATGGAACGTCTTCTTTCTTCTTATTTTTGTCTTTGTCAGATATTTTTTTTAACCTTTCTGCTGCCAAAATGTTTGATTCCACTTCAATGGCTGCTTCCTGCATCAAACTCAATGTAGCACATCTTATTTATCTTAACAAAAGAGAATTATGCATCAAAGGCATTAGAAAAGGTAATTTTTTCTGAAGTTTTTGTAGGTTTGATTTCATCAGGGATTTTACTGTACATTTTTTTTAAATATGAAAAAGTCTCACCATTATTTCTTTTCAAAGCCCAAAATTCAGTAATATAGTACAAATAGTCATTTTTTTCTCCCCACTGTTTTAGAAAAGTATCATCCAATGCATCAATATCAGTAATAGAATTGGTAGGGATACCTCTGAACCACTTCCTTACCTCCACATCCAAACTCTGTACAAATATCATTCAAAAATCCGTGTGATCAACATTGAAATTGTCTACAAATCTATAAAAAGGATTCAAAATTTTCTTTAGCAATGACCTCCCCTTCTCCATTAAATTTAGGCAGATACTTCATATATTCTCAAACTGGGAAATCATATAAAACTTGGGGCAACACTAGGGGTGCATACCTAGTAGCTATGATAACATCCATTCTATTGACAACCATGGTGTGAACAACTCTAGTAGAATATTTAGGAGGAGAGGATGTCTTTGAAGTATGAGGTGAGGGTGGAGTGTGAACCTTAAAAGGTTATGAAGGCTGAGAATGGG
Organism: Picea engelmannii; assembly: GCA_009831015.1. Taxonomy (NCBI): domain Eukaryota; kingdom Viridiplantae; phylum Streptophyta; class Pinopsida; order Pinales; family Pinaceae; genus Picea; species Picea engelmannii. The sequence continues at coordinate 166,848 of ML788194.1, read as the reverse complement.
TCTTTTGGGACTCTAAAAATCCTTCTTTAAAAACTTGAATCTCATGTTCAACTCTTCCAGAAGTGTTTGGCTGAGGAAATTATGTTGATAAAATTTGATTTATTTCCTCCTTAGTATACTCAGGAAAATATTTAATAGGTCTACCTAGAAAAGTTAATTCTTCATCACTTTTACCTTTAATGAGATAAGAGAAGGGGTTCCATTCCTTGATTATTTGTTCTCCTAATTGAAGTGATACATGTTCTTCCAAATAAATATTTCCAGGTTTAACTTTTTCTTCATCTTTCTCTAAAATAATGGGCTTTTCTTCAAGAATGGGAACAAACTCTTTTTAAGGAATGACAATGGATTTTTTAGGAGAATAAGTAATCTCTTTAGATGATGACCTACCTTTAGAAGATGAAGACTGTCCTTGAGTGTCTTTTGGTTTCCTCAATAAATTTTCAAGATTTGATACTCCTGGAGTTGGCTTAGGATCTATGTTGGCTCTAGTCACTTTCTTTCTTGAAGATAAAGATGATACTGAGGATTTGGTAGGCTCATACTTCGGTCCCTTCACTTCTCTTTTAGGATACAAAACTTTTGCAATGGATTCTCCAGGTGAAAAAATGTTCATTCTACTTTTGTATCCAACTCTTGTTCACCATCAAGAGCTAGTATTTCTCAATTTCTTTCTTCCCAGGGATAGATATCTTAATTCATTCGTTCCCCAACAACGACACCAAAATATGTTAGTCCCTAAAGTTGTCCTTGACTGCTAAGGGCAAGCTAGGGCATCTCAGTTATTGCAATGGTTTATGTTTGTAGGTATTTTTGGATTTACATGTTGTTTTTTGGGTCAAGGAGTGGTTGAATAAGGAAACATAAAATTATGATTACAAAGTCAAGTTTCCACCACATTCACTTAGTCAATGATAATTACTCTGATAAGCCAGAAAAAAGATATTTAAATAGAAGAAAAAATAAGTTGCAAGTTTACAATTTGTCCACTTACATAGAAGAATCTTAATTTCCAAACATCATTTAGAAACAAGAAATAAATACTTGACTACAAATTCTGTAACATTTGAGAAAATAGAAAAATCTTTACTCGTATTCAACAGAAACAAAAAAATAAATCAAATGATTTGAAAATATTTAAATGCATTGAAGTAAAGAGATGAAATTTAAAATAAGAATGATATAAAATGACCATTATAATTCTTTTTCCATTGAGTGTAAAATGTAGCAGATTCCATATATACAATTTAGGTGAATATGTCCTATAGCACCACCAAACCGAACCCCTCACTTTGTCAACAAGTTTCCTCTTTATACACATAATTGGTTTCCTTAGATCCTAAAATATAGATATAGTTTTGATTTAGTCCTGATATCTAGCTAACAGATAGGGGTCACATTCTATTTCATTTATTACATCACAACAAAATTCTAGACTTTAGGGAAAAATCATGATCCTAAGTCTAGATTATGATTTTTAAAGATATCCTTTGACCTCAAATGTTAAATATATAGTAATTGCTCCAAGTAGATATGATGGAAAACTTGATCCTCGAACTTGTATATGCTGGCAAAAGAAAAAAGGTCCTTCAAATTCTCAAAAAGTTTTATCATCTTATCAAAGGAAGGGTTCCAAAATATATCACTTTTGAATCCAAATTGTCCACTATGTACTGACATGTCCTAGGTAAACTTTTCTTTATTGAATAGAAGATTGTCCCTTGGACCTTTCCTGCAAAATAAAGTTATGCAAAAAATATTGTTTTGTTGCGGCCTTATAGATTTTCTTTAAGGATTCATAGAGTTTCCTTTGCTTTATGTTTCAGTTTCCGAACTTCAGCCTATAATATGGAATTTTGTATCACAAGTCTTTGATTTTGTTGTCTTATTTCTAAAATATTGGCCTCATAATATTCAGGTGTCAACACATCTTTACTCCCAATCATAGGTTCTTCTTTCTTTACTTGTAGTGCAGGTTATTCTTGATTTTATTCTAGTGAAGGTTTGTTTAAGTCAATAGATAATTTGGGCTATCTAGGTTTCATTTACTTATTATGCACCTTTGCAGATTTCTCCTCAATAATGAATTTTTTCGCAGACTCGGGTAAACTAGGTGCTCCTTTCTCCATATAAAAATATGTCATCTCTGGCATTTCCATCAGGGTATGGATTTCCATCCTTTCTTTCTTGGTGATTTCATGGATCTTATCATTTGAGAGAGAAGATTCGATTTTTGGCATTGGTTGTTTATTTTTCTTCAACTTTTTGGTCTTCTTATGAATTTCCTCTGTGATATCATCATCTAAAATGATCATATTATCTTTCTTCAAAGAGGTTTTAAACAAATCCTTTGAATTAAGTCTCAACTTGTTTGTAGTTCTTGTTTTAGGCCTGCTAGGATAACTTACAAGTTGTTTACCCTTGCCTTTGTTTTCTTTACTCCATTTCACTTGTGGGGGTTTCTCAACAAGTGCATCATCAATTTATGTTTCGAGATTAGATTTCACTTCCTGCAATTGTTTTATCCTTTGCTTAGCCATTCTCCTTGTATATACCCTGTCAAAAACTGTAAGCTCATGTTTTGAAATAGAGGATTCTGGATCCAACTTGATTTCTTCCTCTTACCTAATCTAGTTCCTCTTGCTAAAGGGGAGACCTACTACAATTTTGCAGAGCTTCTTGAAGTATTTAATTTTCATGTTGAAGCTTTAGGTTTCTTTTGTCTTGGATCTTGTTCATCAAATCCTAAAGAGGCCAGTAATTGTTTCCAGGATACTCAAACCTTTCTCAGTGCATAAAGGACCAACATATTGATCAAACCTTGGTGAAATAAACTTTTATGGGCAGTTCCAGGATTACTCTACACCCTCTTAGCCATTTTGGTCAAGCTCTTCAGCAAATCAAAGGGAAAGCTCATCTTTGCATCTCCATTTAAATGCATAAAAATTCTCATATGGTAATGGTAAGCATAAGAATACCTTCTTTCACCAGTTATATACCTATGTACCATTGTCAAAATGTCCCTCCATTATTCCTTTATCCATTTACTCGAGATTCCTTGAGGATCATGGTGTTTTGGTACCAAAAATTACTTGCATAGATCTGTAGATAATTTGCCTTTCTTCCACCATATTTCACCCTACACAGGTAAGTGACATGTTGACCCTATCGAGTGCTCTGCAACATACATTAATACATCCCCCACCTGAGTTTTAAAACCATCAAATTTTTGAGCGAATATCATTGAAACGTCCTCATGGTAACTCTGGAAATTACAGCAGAAGTCGAACCAACCTGCATCAACAAATTTCTGCAAAATCTAAAGATATGCCTGCAACAATTTCCCCCCTATTGGTTCCAAACGGATAACCTGAACACTTTTCTTGGGCACCATTGTGTTGAATGCAATTTCTATCACACCCACAAATGCTAGGGTTTTAAGAGTCGAGCTTAAGAATTATTGCACATACAATTGATATGGAAAAGCTTCCTCGATTGCAAAATGTTGTTAGGCCACAATCTAGTTATTACAAATTCTTTTCAAAATTAAATCATAACTTTGAATGCTCAAAATCATGACCCAAAAACTGAGTTTGATGGATGTACTAGCAGGTCCAAACTCGTGTTCATTAAATCATCAACATGAATCGAAACATTATTTAACAAGAGTTATCAATTTTGCATGATTATTTGCACGATCCTTTGCATGGTCCTCTAACAACTAACACGATTTTTGGGATCCATAACACGTTAAAAAATAATGATGAGTTTAGGCACTACAAGAATGGTGTCATTCTTGTAGCGATTCTATCTCTCCTTTAAATTTTGAAAAAATTAAATTAACTAGAATTATGGTGGGACATACTCAAACCATGCAAAAATTCAAACCAATCTTACAAGAAGCAAATAAAAATAAACTCAAGCAAAGAAAAAAACACCCAAAATCATAAAAGAGAAGTGTATAGGGAACTTGATACAAACATGTGTATGATGAAGCAGGGTTTTTTGGAATTGAGAAGATACGAATGTGTTTTTGATAGAATGGGATACAAATCAAGGGTAAGAGGTTATAGTATGTCTGGGGACTAACAGGAATTATGTACTACAAATTAGAGTTGCTTCCATCTTCACGTGTATGTTTAGTCTTCCACGTTTCTTTCTTAAAAAAATAAATTGGTGACAAGATCCTAGTTTAGACTATTTTACCATATATTAGTGAAGAAGAGAAAATCATACTAGAACTAGAATCAATCCTTGAAATATGGATCAAGAAACTATGAAATTGAGCAATTACTGAGTACCTCATCAAGTGGAAGAGCCTACTAGTAGAAGGGGTGTATGGGAAGATGAGTTATTCATGCAAAAACATCCACAACTAATGAAGTGTTCAGTAAAACACTTGTTTAAAGGGGAGGGGCATGTTAATCCATAGATATTGAGTTATTATATTTCTATTGTTATATTAGTATCCCTTTAATGGTCGGCTAGACCCTTTAATTACAATTTTACCCTTTGTCTCCTATATATACCAAGGAGGCCTAGTTTTAGATATCATGTTATCTTGTTCATTTATTATATTGTATAAGGAGGTTCCCCCTCAAAGAGGCTTCTCATTCATTCTTCTATCTCATTCTCAAGGTGTGGAGTTAATTTTGTTTCTATTTTTATTCTATTTTGACCTTTATCGCATAACAATATTTATGCAACCCGCTCTTTTTTTACTTGTATTTATACATATTGATTCCACTAATAGTAAAAAAATATCCTTAAAAAAATGTTATTTGTACCCTTTTGAAGTTGATTGATATATTTTGATCTTTGTTTAGTTGGGTGACATTTCAAAGAGAGTTATTTCACTAAGCCTATTTCCTTCATTATGCATGTCTAAGCATAACTCATTAAATCTATGCGCCATTGTTTTGATCTTGAAATTCTATTAAAATAATTTCAAGTTACCATATGGTTTCATAGGAGAAGTCATATAATTATAGAACACAAGGTCATAGTCTACCCAACTAGCATACCTGAAATGTTAATGAAATTCAATAAAATCCCATTTTGAATATAAATATTAAATACTCACTAAAATTTGATGAAACAATACACATTATTGGACTTGGCCACATCTTCAACATTGTGACATGGTGCATCCTAGATCTACTAGATATCCTCCTAACCATAAATTATTGCATCTGTAGTGCCACTTGAAACTCTTGATTGGTCCAAATATCCCTAGATTCACTCTTGATGATGTCACCATGGTGATGTGGAATTCTTCAAATTTACCATGTGTCCTTATAACCTCTATTAAACTTATAACCTCTATTTTCAATGTTACCATGTGGCATCCCTCTTATATTATTGTTTATGTGAATCATAATGCCTCGCAACTCTTTACCATTGTTTTTTATTTCTTTAATCTCACTAAATCCCACACTTCATTACAAACTTGAAATATTTGGAATCACGTCATAATGGATGGTCAATCCAAACTTGAAATATTTGGAATCACATCATAATGGATGGTCAATCCTACAAGTGTAGTTATGTTGCATGTAGACCATATGTTCCAAGGTATGCTCAATGTGATGGACCCAAAAGTATTTTATAATTTGCATGAGTTCCCTCATTGAGTCCATGGAAAATCTTATAACATAAATGCCTGAAAGATCCTTAGATTCTTGGACCTAAAAATGATTTCAAATACAGTTCAAAAATGATTTCAAATATAGTTAAATGGTACATTATGTAATCCCAATAAATAATAAATAAGGATAAAATCCCCTAACCAAATAGACCCCAAAATTATCAAATACAACTAAAGTAAAATTTTGAAGTCTAAAAGAACCTCAAGCATTGAACCCTTGACCTATTTGATCCCAAAACTTTATCACATTTTCAATAATTAACAATCCATTAAGCATCTTCAAATCTAAAGAGAGGAAATATAATAGAAGAATTGTATCAAAGCTACTTACTTCTCAATGAGAACCCAAGTACTTAACAAATTCATGTACAAACTACTACTTTACTAGTGTATAAAATATAAATTGGCATAAAATATTAAATTGCAAGAATAGATTCTAGAAATGACTTTGATGAAGCTAATAAAGCTAGTAAGATTCAATTTTATAATTTCTTAATAACAATTAAAAAAAACATCAATGTTTAACCAAAAAATAAAGGTAGATTTATAAAATAAATCCTAAAATATTTTTGGCTAAAATCTTCCATGGAAAAGCCAATAAATAGGATAATATTAACAAAATTCAAGATTCAACAAAAAATCAAGATAGACCTATAAACTTAATAAAAAAAAACTTGAAATATTTTGAGCCAAGATTATCTTTAGAAAATATAAAGAACTTGGTAATATTAACATAAACCATTGTGACTCATATCTTAACAAATGTTATGTTTCTCCTCAAATGTTTAAGGACATCCAAGTCACTCATCATTGCATTGAGGTTTTCTCAATTAAGGATATAAATCAAGCACTAAGTACCTCACTAATAGTAAAGATAAAGAGATCAAGGGATACCAAAGATGAGATCTTAAAGCTTGGGAGTATAGCCTTGGTGTCTCATATTAAGGATATTTTGTTTTATTGATTTTAGAAAAGTATTCAACGCTATGCTTAGAAGAAGGCTATGGAAAGACAAGAAGAAATTGTTATCCCTCATGAGCTCCAAAGAGTAGTGATTAGGCTCTAATAAAATTCTATTTCTTTAAAGATGTAATGAAACAATGAGTGGCAATTCAATATTAATTGTTACATCGATAAGCGTCCCTATGTCAGAAACAAGGTGCCAAATTTTATATTTTTTTATTAAAAGTATTATGTGTATGTTATGGATTCAATGACAAAGAATATTCTTCATCATCACAGTTTAGTGGATGGCTGGGATTAAATTTATTTACTTGATTGCATTTTATAAATGGGTAGTTTGTGATTATTTGGGTGATTAAATAGTCTCTTGCCACTTAGCGTGCTTCTATTCACATAGCAAAGTCCATTTCCTATTCTGTCAGTTGACGGAGTGTGGAGAGACTAAGAATATCAATAGAGGTTGTGAGTTTTTAATAGTATCCAACCTTTTTTCTGTGAGCATAATTTAGATTGTTGGAAGCTTGGTTGTCATTGATGTCAACCCTAGAAGAAGCCCCAAAGCAGGTCCAGAAGCCCCTAGAAGTGATGGGTTTATTTGAAGGAGTCTCCAAAGTGGTCCCATTATGGCATAGCTCTAAGCATATCCCTCACGGGAAGATGTTTGAAGAAGCCTACAAGAAACCCTAGTTATTAAGAAAATAAGTTACAATTTATGGTCAAGAAGCCTTGAAAATATGGTTAGGAAGCCCTAAAGGTATGGTCATGAAGCCCGAAGTTGATTGAAAAAAAGAGTATGGAGGACATAAAAAATGAATGCAAATCCCTATGGATTAATAGTCACCATCAAGTTGTTTCAAATGGTAGGTGGCACACCACATGGTTCCTCACAGTTGAGAAGATATGCCTTCTTAAAGATGATCATGTAAGATATGATCAAGAAGCCCTAAAGAAGCCCTAGAAGTTGTTGGAGATATGGCTATAACAGAAGACTGACGCAGATGGTTAAAGTTGTCATTGATGGCAATCGGTTGGTTATGGAGCATGCACAAGTGCTGAAACACAAATGCTGGAACGCAGATGCTGAAACACAGAAGACGCAGACTGTCAAGGTTGTCATTGATGGCAAT
>ML788194.1:92199-147758 GCA_009831015.1 Picea engelmannii | reverse complement strand
GGAAAACTCAACAGGAACACTCCCAAAATTTAAGAAACGGGAAACTGCAGAGACAGGCCTGTGAAAAATCTGAGGAGGAGAAAAAGGAGCTCCAACAGAAGGATATGGTGGATTACCTGGTTCGGTGATGGACGCTTCTTCTTTGGAGGCCTTTCCCTTTCTGAGCACCGCCTCTGGATCCGTTTCAGGTGTAGCTAGAGGCAACTGTGGGTGAGACCGCGTATGCCTGCCTCTGAAAGCCACAATTAACAGAGCAGGTTCTCCCCAGCGGAGTCATCACAATGGAGTCGCCAGGTGCAAAATTAGCAATCTAAAAGGATCTGATGATCCTATGCACCTTCGCATTCAGAGACTCAATGTCATTCTACCCAGGGAAAATCTCCAATTCCGTCCCCGGCAACGGCGCCAGAAATGTTAGCATCAGAAGTCACTCCTGGATTTCTTGCAGGAGCAGAGCCCAACGCCCATCAGTTTTATGTCACGATTTCTTTATGAAGGGTGATCAAATGGAGATAACGGCTCTAGGAGGTATCACTCTAACTCAGGGAATGAGTCTGGTACATAAGGATAGAGGAGGTCTGGAATCCTAACTTCAGCCAGTGGGTTGATTAAAGATGAACAGGTGGAAGACTTAGGAGAAAGTGGACAAACAGCTCTAGGCATCAGGCTTGCAGCAGTTTGCAGAGGAAAAACTCTGAAAATAGGATCCTCCTGGTTTAGGGCTTCAAGAAGCTGAAAGAGGACTTGACTGGATCCTCCAATTCCGAGCTGCTCTAATACAGTGTAAACAAAGATATGATAGAAACTAGCATTCATAAGGCAAGAAGTCTCCAAAGCTCGTACATAACCAGAACAACAATGCTTCATTAAAATTTTACAACCAGGGAGCTCTGCTCAACCATCGATGCTTACAAAAGTGGCCAAAATGCCCACATATACTTGGAACAAAAAAACTGGAAGCTAAATCGAGGCATTGTATTGAAGACATTACGGCTTCACATTTCCTGCGCCTGCAATCTCTGGACGTTCGTGAGCTTCATTCAGACGCAATCGTGTTCCAGAGGCCCTGTGACTGAATTGACCAGCTTGCATTCATTCCTTGGCTTTCCATTTATGGAGGAAACGATGTCCAACTACCCTCAGCTGTTGTAATAACTGTTTCATTGGAATCGGGGAAGGCCCTAGCCAATTCTGTGCCTACAGGCCATGGAAACCTTCATATTCTGCCATTTGAATCTTGCCTGGAGAAATCATGGTAGGACTGATGAGTGACGTGGAGTGGTGAGTGGACAGTGATTGGGCAGGAAGATGACAGGACAGATACAAGTGGCAGGATCCATAGGTGTCGAAGTGTGCGAGCCAGGTGGAGGAACATAATGGCCGAAAAACTGTGGTTAGCATGATATGGAAAGAATACGTGGCAGCAAAGGATAGATGATGGATGTATGCGATGAAGCTCTAGACTTGTCGAGAATTCAGGATTTCGGGATTCACGAGTTTGGAGTGCGCGAGTTCCTTGCCTCCGGGATCCCCGATATGCGATGAGCTCCTTCTCCCAGGGATTAGCCTCTACCAACTAGACCACAGTCCATATGACCTGTCCCTGTGCGACCGTGGTCCAACTTTCCATCAGGATTTTGGCACCCTTGTTGACACAATGTTTGTGTCCACTAAACTTGCGATTCCCTGAAACCCGATGGCATGCGGCCGTTGACTCGTTGACGGTCAGCTCCTTGGTGCATAGGCTGCTGCCTGTCTTCCACTATTGAAAGCTTCCCCCGATATCGGGAAATCGGACATCGGGACATCGGGATTTCTGCTACCATGAGCGCGAGACTTTCAGTTTCCCAATCCCCGACTCTGTGGGATCTCTCGCCACGTGTCACGATTGACGGACGGCTTTGATTCAGTCGGGAAATCGCACATCGCGATTAACTCAGGTAAGAGTTCTCTGCCTTTAGAAACTTCGATCCTCCGATGGACTGAAATCCCGACTTTCCTTTGATGTATGACACGCGTCCTGCCAAAATTAATGGCTAGGATCCCATTGGTTTTTCGAGACTCGAAAGTTCTCGGCCGTCTTTCCCTTTAAAATCCCGATACCAATAATGTTACTAACAGGTTCTTCCTGTGAATGTAATCTCCAAGATATATATATTAAAAGCGTTATGTGGTTTTCTCCTATTTGGGTTTCCACATAAAAATATCTTGTTTACTATGTTTGATGTTATGCATTGTTGAATGACATTGTTGATAAATTAATGTTTATATGTTGTGATTAAAAATGGTAGAAAGTGCTCAATACTAATTTATCCCCCCTCTCAGTATTGGTGAATATTCCAACATAGATTTCCAATTTCCAACTCCATTTAAATGAATGCATATATTGTGTTCAAAGTTATTTTAGAATAGCGATGGACATGAGCTATCGTAGTGATCAACACCACTATCAAATTATGATGAATTATTCTGATTAACAATGGCGAATATTTATTTGCTAAGGGAGTGTGATGTACGAAGATATTTATAGTTGTTCAACTTTCTGTCCAAAATCAATTTCCTACAAATTGTGGAGGTATCCCAAGTCTTGAAAGTTCAGTCTACATTATGGTTGACATTGTTGGCACAAGATCGAGACTAGGGTTCTCAAAATTTACTAACAAAAGGAACCATTGTAGTCTAGGGACATTGGCATATTCAACCTTCCACAAGGGAAGGAGGTCTCACCCAAAGAATAGCCAAGACTTATGTGGTGAAGGGATTTATAGAAAATACATCATCAGATCTATTTGTAGATTACGTAGATCCATTGATTTACCATGGAGATCAAGTTAAGATATCATTCAAATAGTACTATAATAGAAAAAGGAATAAACAAATATGCAACAGTACCATAGATCCATTCAAAGTAGGACAAACTATCATGCAAAAAAAAATTGTATGGCCCCAAATCACACCATTATATTAACAGCAACAACATCTCAAACTTCATACAAAACAGATCTAATAGATCTCCCTTCAAAATGCATGAGTACTCTACAGCTCATCTCACATAGCAAGATATTTTCCCTGACAACCCATTGCATACTCAAGACTCTACATAGTTTCAATAGAAATATAGAACCCAACCCGACTCTAGAGATAGAAGTATTAGCCTATTGTTGCATGAACATCTTAACCTTTTTCCTGTTACATTGATTTCTTATTTATACTTTTCCTGTCTAGGTCGAATCCACTCTTTTCTGCTTCTTGGATTCATTTTTCGCCCGTTGTATTCTATTTTCTTCCATTTATAGATGACATGCATTGATTTTTATCTTTTCTGCTATTTTTAGACTTCCATCTAGTCCGCAAGACTTTTGACCGTTTCCGCTACTTGCAAAATTTCAGTTAGCCCACAGTTCTTTCCCAAAATCAAGGTATCCTCAAAATGAATGGCCTAACAGACCCCGACCAAAACCATTGACTCGCCCTGAGTCAACCTTCTACTTCCTTACTAGGGCCTCCTTCAAACGAAGGGCCCAACTCTGGGATGCTACTTGCTAGTGGAAACTGTCATAATGCTCCACACAATCTTGCCACTTCCTTACTAAAATTGAAGCTCCTGCAACAAACTCTTGGGTCACTGCAACATCTATCTCCGTAGTCTTAGTGGTAAATAATGTGTTCCATTATGTCTCTGTAATTGAATCTAGTTGATTCATTTGGATGTACACATCTTGTACTGTAGGTTGGCAGTCTCTAAACTCTTTCTTGGCGCTTGAGAAACTTCGTACATTGCATCAAGTTTTTCATCTGCTTCTTGGATTTCAAAAAACATGGCTTGTTGCTCAATGGGATCAGTGAGGGTTGATGCTTTTGCATTCATCTGATGAAGATGAGCTCTCAACTCTTCTACCGTATTAGTTCTTTGTTCTAACAAACTGACCCAATCATTGACCATCGTGAATAGTTTGCTACATTCTCTCGTTCGATCATGGAGGGAAGACTGAATGAGATCCCCTTCCACCACTACGTTGGTAACCTTCTCCATCATAGCCTAGGGATGATCTCTTTCCTTCAACTAATTTGCGCCAATTTCTTGTTGAAGACTATCAGTCTTTGTAGCCAATTGTGACCAATCATAGGCAATAATCTCAACCCGTTGCGTTGGCACAATCAGGGTAATTTCTTCAGGAAACTACAAGGAAACCTTCCTGAATGTGGGACAAACTTGAGAAAACCTCATAGAGACAACTTCCATAATTGATTCTACGTGTTCTTGCAATGCATGTTCATGATCATGATCTTATGATACTGCAACCAATTCCCGACGTAATTGGTGTGTTTGTTGCACTAGTTTTTCATTGGCATGCTCAACAGAAACAATTCTATGCACAATTTGACCATTTGATGCTCGCATGAGATGAAATAATTATTGGGTGGACCATGCTACAAGATATTTGTTGTTGATAGAGGGATCCATAGACAATCTTGATTGAAGTGGTTGGTCACTTGCAATCGATCTCTCGGAGACACTAGGAGTAGTTGCATCATCAGGACCTAGAGACGTAGCCTAGAAGATACTGGAAATCCTTTCATGTATAGATTGAGGGAGAAAATTAACCACTTATGTACGCTCCAGACACAATTCAAGAATTTCACAAAATTTTTGAGGATATTGAAGTAAGGTCACAACCTGCTCCCGAACAGAGCTTGTGCTATGGGTTGAAGTAGCATCTTCCTCAACATACATAGGGTCATGTAGAGGATATTGACCCGTATGACCTTGTACTCTTGTCAATTTTTCTATCCCTAGATGGAGGCTAGTTTCTTGGGGAGTCTTAAGGGGGACATTGACTTGCGGAATCTGGGGAAAAGGAAAAATAATATGGACAATGCTTCCTCCTAGTGTAGCATATGGGTCAAAAGACTCTGTCTTGTCCAATTCAGTATGAGTGTGGGGAGGGGATGAAGGAGGGATAGGAGGGACATCCATGATAGAGGTAGTTTGATGGTGACTGAGGTCTTAAATGATAAGGTTACTCTATAATTTAATTGCAGAGTCATCGAGTATGGTGATAATGGGAACGAAGGATGGAATAGGGGGAATAGTCCATGTGTGTGGTGGAAGTGAAGTGAGAAGGACTGCATTAGTGATAATAGGGGGAGTGGTGGATGAATACAGGGAATCAATGTGAGGTTTCCTGGTAAAACCAACCTCAAAAACTTCACAGAACCATTTACATGAGAACCTAGTAGTATCTGGGATTGATGTAAATGACACCAACAAGATAGACCTTGGAAGGACCTCTTCTTCCTTTGAGTCTAGGGGTGTACATTGTATTTTCATTGTTGTCGTGCTAGAACCTGGAACATCTACCTATGTTGGAGCCTCTCATTGTGAAATTATAGGAAACTGATATGATATGCTTGATTTATTTTTCTCCCTCTTTGCTCCTATAACACCCCTGTTTCCTAAGTCTGTAAATACAATTATTATTATGACCAAAATTATAGACATGTCTGTTATGTGATCATTGAAATACAATGGATCTTTGATAAATTATGTAATAGAAATATTTGGTTATTAATGCAATAGGTATATGTTGAACTATTGTTGAAGGGATGGCCTTCACAGGTTACGATGTCATGAGATGAATGGTGCAAGAGGAAAACTATTACTAGTTGAAATGACCCTGCCAAGAAGTACCCTGTCAAATTAAAATCAAGTGCAGTCCTTGAACTATCCTCAACCCAAAAATTTGATTACCAGTTAAGCTGGTAGTTGGGTAGTCTACTTCGAGAATCAATGAAGTATGGGTAGAAGTACCCATTGGGAATATTCTAACATGACCCATGAGGTCTTGGGAAAGAATACATGAAAAATAAAGGGACAAATGATAGAAAGAGAGGGAAACGAGACAGACATAAAAAAATTGGGGAAATCTTGAGCACTAGAGAAGAGATAAGGAGAACTCTCTAGTGGAAGGAAAGAGAAAAAAAAATTAGTTATCCTCTCATGGTATCGTATCCTGGCTCAGGGGTGGCTGGATGTAGTAGTGCATAATGCAACCTTTCCTATGGTTGGGTGGAGAGTGGCACACCCTTCAATGGTTTCCAGTAGATCCCAAGTTATATATGAGTAACATGTTTAACCTTCTATGTATTGAACTGAAATATTGTGATTATGGATATTAATATTGGACTTGTGAGCATGATTGTGTATTTTGGAGATGACCTCATATTTGCATGAAATATATCTATTTGGATATCTTGGTGTTCTTGATTACAGACTGTCGCGGTCTTTATTAAATTAGTTTCTAGTTTATGCTCGTGACAATATTGCATGATGTATATATTTATAATAGCTTGAGTATGTAAATAACTCAAATCTTTGTCATATAATAAGTTGAAATATGACCCAGCATCCATACTGACTATAAGTTCGTTGTGGCTATTGATATGTGTGTGTGTGTGTGTGTGTGTGTGTGTGTGTGTGTGTGTGTGTGTAAGCGCACATGTGTGTCTCTGTGGTTGGATCCCTGCAACAAAGAAATCCTTGTGGGATAAGACGATGAAATATAGGCACCCTAGGTAGGAAATGGAATGCATTGGACCCATGCAAGAGCTCTCAAAAAAAAATAAGTCTTGAAAAGGACAGGAGAAAAGCCTTGTGAAACTTGGCTAAGTCTTGGAATGGAATGTTAAGCCTAAGAAAGACCCGTTTTTTGCCTCTTGACCCTTCATCGGTGTAGGGGTAGGATTACATCTAAACTATTGATTTGGTGAGATTATGTATCCTAACCATTCATCGTAGGGTGCCACTTAGAGTAAGTTGTGGATATGATCTCCAACGAGGAAAATTCGAGGGGAGATATGGACTGTTAAACAAAGCAAGGGTGAGAATTGATCTCAACCATCAATCTCGTGAGATAGATAGATCCAGGCCACTCATAGGAGAGGATGATTCTGAGTAAAACAAAGAGGCGAGCTCTAGTGGGGAGAATCTAAGGTGAGATATGGACCCTCAATCGGAGCAAGGGATTAATTATTGGTGGTTAATCCATCACAAGGACCCCACATATTCTTGGTGAAGGATAAGAACTTGTTTCGCCTTGGGAGGATCCTAGTCATTGATTTGGTGTGGTGATGAAATCCCGACCGTAGATCGGTGTAGAGGCAAAGGATGGGATGATATTTAATCTCAATCGTCGATATGGTGAGATGAATAGATCTTATTCATTGTTGGAGGAGGTTGTTTGGAATAAGATCCGGAGATGAACTCTGACAAAGGAACCCTGAGGGCATATCTAGACCATTTTTTTGTCGATATCAAAGGATCTCCTAGATGAAATCATGACCATTAATCTGTCGAGATCAGAGGATCTTAAAGAGGATATATGAGTTGTCAATATGCCAAGATCATAGGGACTCAATGTATGATCTATATCATTGATATTTAATTTATGGCTCAATAGGATGACGTGGATGGTACCATGTGTCGAGCATAGAAGGTGCCACATGGCATAGTGATTTGGCACCTGTAGGTAACCTTTTGTGGGAAATATGAATGCCACATGTCAGGTGGAGATGGTGCCACATGTCATGCAGAGATGATGTAACGTGTCAAGAGGATTTGGCACATGTTGGTGGTTGAGAATATTTGGGCCACTCATTAGAGTTTGAAAGGTTGGCAAGGCTATGTGTTGGAAAAAAATGTCGATGATGATGAAGGCATCAACAAGGTGATGATAGTCGTTGATCGATGGTAGGTCAGAGTTAATCTCCATTGCAGATTCTTGAAGAACCCTTATAAGTTATAGAATGGGTGATGATGTCACAAGTGACATGGCATGCCAACGTGACAACCAGTTGGACCTTGGGGTGACATGTGTCACTTGTTTATTGGTCAGAGGAACCGAAATGGTCCCGGAGGGCCAAGAGGCCCTTAGGTATTTGATCATAACCTAAATTGTTGGATCTTCCAGCTGAGATATCTCGAACATATGTTGGTAGAGGGTCGATAGAGGTCTGGAGATGGGTATAAACCCCAATATATGATGACGATGAAAGCTGGATGGAAGCGATAGTCGTTGATCAATGAGTAGGAGGGGTTGTATCTTAGTCGTGGATCCTGGTGGGTCCCACCCCTGTACCGTAAGGAACATCAAATACTAGATGTTAACTTTTTCACCAATAAGTATCATTGAAACGATTAGAGTCATTGGATGATTGGAGCGAGGACCATCAAATATAGAATAGACCCAACTAACAGATCATCGTCAGATATTTTGATTGGGGTCATTACGACCCATGGAAATAAAATCCTGACAACGACGACCTGAGGTTCCATGGGATCAGAACCATGGTTCGACGAATCGTGTGGCAAGCACCATGTTGGAGCTATGATTGTGCCATGTTAGATGACACTTGGAATAGGAAGCCACATGGATGTCACGTGCAAATGAGGTGGCACCTAGCCAATGAGGCCCAATAAATTTGGAAGGCCATAACTTTTAACTCTGAGATCAAATTTGGGCATACTTACAGTCATTGGAAATATCTTGGTGAGTAGGAGATGATGGAAGCCTTTAGAGGAGGCTTTGAGGTGATTGAGGAAATGATAAATTTTAATACCCCATCCCTTAAAAGGTACTTAGGGGGTTGGGTGTGTTATAGAGTGGTATCAGAGAAGGTTACAACACTTGGCCTACTTGGGCTCATGAAAGAGTCAGATAAAATTTTAATAGATAAATTTTAAAGGGGAGGGAACCCTACCCTACCCTATCTAACGACCTAAAAGGTCAATTTTCCACAGTCTTGGAAGAGTTATTGTACTCTACTCACAATTCTGCAATCAATTTCCCTGACACCTATGATCGGTAGCCCATAATATTTTTTCTTGAATTATGCCAAATTCCACAAACAATCAATTATGACCTATGCACAGACCAATAATCCCAACATTATAGGCAAGGCACTAATCTCCTTTCCATAGAACCAAGCCCTATGACCAAGTGCTTATTCCTTTGATCGCTTTACCACTTTTTACCAAGTGGTATTTCTCCTTAGTGTAATATCCCTAAGGCCGAACCCAATTGTAAATTTAAATGCAAATGTACTTAATCTAGTGAGCTGCATGACATCATTTTATATGCACATTCCATGGTATAGTGCGCACATGTATTGCACAGTAAAATGAGGAAGTGTGCACATTCCTGGATATCGAGCGTAGCAACTTGAGTGCCCGTGATTGTGAGGCCAACGAGCCTTTTTGTATATGCTATGTTTTATAGGCTGGTGAGCCAGCTATTATAAGCTAGGAAGATTATGTTTTTATTAGGCCAGAGAGCCTAGATGTTAAAGGCCAATGCACTTGTTTTTGTACATGTCTCATAATTAATATAAATACATTGTTGCGCGTAGACTGACCACGATAAAAGAGATGGGGGACTAAAATCCACTAGTTACGAAAGGGAGGGGCCTAAAAGTTAATAAAAATGGATAAGCTAAGGAGCTTAAGCCAAAAAGGAATATTATATTAATATTTCTTAAAGTATAAAGTATGGATAATTATTTTATCCTAAGTTCTAAGTTGGGGACAAGTGGGCCAAAGTAGCTCCCAACATGACAACTGTCAAGTTGGGGACATGCATACATATTGAGGGAACTTAGCTCATTTTCCATCATCTTTTCCATCATATTTTCCATCATCTTTTCCATCATTCTGGCCATCACTCCTTCCATCCTGGAGTCATCCAGTCAATCATCCATGAGCATGCATTCAACCATTGATCTATCTTTTATAACTTCATGACTGTACCTGAACCTGTATTATGGCCATTTTGTGAGGGCGTAGCGTGGTTATCTTGGGAGCTAGATTGAAGAAGCGGGTTGTCAAGCCCATGGGATATTGAAGAGGCAGGTTGTCAGGACCATGAGCAATTCTCTGAGTGAGAGAATTGTTGGGAATTGATTTCCTGACGGTGCTAAACTGCAGCTACAATGCTTTGAGACTTTTTGTCCATCCTGTTGCTAAAGCCCGGAAAGGAAGTGGGGCAGCCGAAGGACTGTTGAGAAGAGAAGGGGCACACTTCCTGGGTGGGATAAGCATGTGGGGAATGAGGGATTGTAGGCTATTAGTTTGAATTGGCACCTATGATAGAGTCTTTCCTGTTGTCCATGAGCCTTTAGCCTAGTTAGGAATCCCTTTACCAGGGTAGAGTTTAGTCCCAATTCGAGGGTGACTCACTGTTGAGAGTGATGAACAGTGTGGTCTAAGGCTGGGAGGTTCGTGGAATTTCTGCATGTAGTTGGTGATATTCTCACAAAGATAAGTGTCAATTGTGTGATAAATTTACATGTTGCATTGTTATTTACGTGTTTATTTTTATGGGTTTATCCTATGCGTGATTATATCTATCTATATGTTTATGGGTATTTCCTATATATGTTGCATGTCTATGTTTACTATTATGAATCCATGTATTTACGAAATGTATTTGTCTATTTACGTTTTACATGTAAATCTTCCACAAGAGTTATGTGTGTATGTATCTTAATTGCATGCAGTCCTTCAAAGAAAAATTTATGTAGCATAGCTTAGTTGGATACTGGGTATGTTATAGTATGTTCCACAAAGAGAATAGTAAGAGTTCTCTGGCATAGCCTGGCCTGACATGGATGGTCGGGGAATTCACAACATGGTATCAAAGCCTCAGTTTTCAACACTAAGCCTGAATGGGCCAAACAAGTTGAGTTGAGGCGAAATTATATAGAGGATTTATTTCGAAATGGCCAAATTTCAAGTCATAGAGCATCCACGGTAATATTTGGAAGCAACAACGCGGAATTGGGAAAAGCCCCAATTTATGTTGTTAAATTCATGAGAAAATGGAGAAATTCGGCCAAGTGATGAGATATTCCCGATTTGATATATGTTCTAGCAAATTTGGACCCGGAATTGGTTGGATTCGAAGTCACAGTAAATCCATGATAATTGGAGCGAGTTTTATAATAAAATTCTCAATTCGTGAATTGATTTTAGGAAAATTCGTTCCAGAAATGTCAACCCACAACGATTTTTTGTTGTAGAGGTTGAATTGGTGTTATCGGGGTGAAATTGAATGAATTCAGTGGTTGCATAATGTCTATGGTAAATTGGGGAAAAAGTTAGGAAAAATCCCCAATTTCTACAATGGAATTCACAAGGATTTGATGCGCATAAAGATGAATGCGCACAGGTGGGCGCACTAAAAATGCATGATGCGCAATGAAAATATTGTGATAGGTAAAATTCGACACTACACGGCAAGATATTGGCATGTTGGTGCACGCACTAAATTCCAGTGCCGCACAGAAAATGTTAGTGTGCAGGTGTGCGTGCTAAATTTTGGTACCGCGCAGAAAAATAGTGGTTTTTTGGTGCGCGTGCTAAATTTTGGCGCCGCGCGGAAAAATGTTGGTTTGCAGGTGGATACGCTAAATTTGGCATTGCCCAGTGTGAATATGCTTAAGAAGTGTGTGTGGTGTGGACATTCATAATAATGGTGCACATTGTGTGCCCAGTATTGGCACAGAGTAGTGGAGTTTGGTAGCTGTGCACATAATGTGGGTATATGTTGTCGCGCGACAACTTACTTAGTGGTGCACGCAGAGTTTTAATGCATGTTGGAGACGTACCAAACTCTGGCATGGTGCAACGCATCGAGTGAAATGCACATGGAATATCTGCGCGCGGTACAAAAACTGTGCACGGTGGATATCAGCGCGCAGTACAAAAACTGCACGCGGTGGATATTGGTGCACGACATAAAAGTAATGCACGCAAGTTAGTGGCGCGACAGAGAAGTGATACACAGTGGTTTTAAAGTGCACAAAGCATGATTTCCCTTGTTCTTTTGTTGCGCATGGTAAATATGGGTTTACAGGTTGAAATTTGTGTGTGCGGAGTCATTTGGAAGGTGAATAATAGCAGAAAATTAGCGAATTCCTACGACGTTTTCAGGGATGATTTTAGGTGCTAAATTTCGCTCATGGGATAATTTTCCATGGTTTTTCCAAAAACGAGATTCGCCATTTTAAAAATGATTCACCCAAATTCTATAGGATAAAATTATTTTACCTTACAAAACACCAAAATTTTATAAAAACTATATAAAATACTTAGAAATTTGAATATTTTTACAAAAATATCGCCAAACATTTATAGTTGACATATGACGGATTAGTAAGATTCTCCAAGCTTTCTACATTTTAAAATAAATTTCCATCCTTAAAATCATCCCTAGACGTTTTATATCATTTGAACATCATCTTTTTGTAGAGTGTTTTTGAGGGCCTTAAGAGCGTTTTTAACAACTCAAAAACCACAAGACAGAGGTGTATCGAAGGCACACTCTATCTATATCGCTCAAATAAAAGCAGCTCGGCTAGATCTTTCTAATGGTGCAAATTTTTCGTCAAACAGAGCTTTTTTGAGAAAGTTACAACACAAACAGTGAAGGGTAAATTTTATGACCCAACTAACTTCAAAGGGCCATAACTTCCTGCTCTAGAATCAAATTGAGGAGAAGGAGCAGTTAATGGAAAGATATTGAACCATAGAAGAAAGTCCCAGAGCTTAATTAAATTTATGATCATGTTAAAGGTGTTTAATATAGAAAATAAGGTGTCTGTAACATTCCAGTCCAAAAACACAAATTGGCCTAGAACTTTAGCAGGCTGTAACTAGCAGCCCATAACCCAGAATGAGGTGAAACTTGGAAAGAATGTCTATAATATGTTTATGAAGAAACCCAATTTAGCTCATACGAAAATTTCAATGGAGTAGGTGTGAAAATTCATAATTACAGTGCAGAGTTGCGCCAAGTTGAAAAATGAACAGAAAATTAATGGAAAAATTTTAAATGACCATAACTTTTTGCTCTAGACTCGGAATTGAGAATGTGAGCAAGCGTTGGAAAGGTATTGGATAGAAGAATATAAATATTCACCCAGAAAATTGATCAAGGATTTCAATGTTTCAGGAAATCAGAAGAATTTTTTCTGATATATTATCGAATCAAAATGGTTCATAACTTTCATGAATTGTTGAAACAGTTAGCCTGACAAAGTTTTGTTGGTTGCACATTTTGCAGAGTTAACAAAAAATAGATCAGATAAGAATCAACACTGAGTCCATAGTAATGGAAGAGGCATAGGGGACTTATAGCCAAGAATATGAAATCAGAGGAATGAATGTCCATTTGGGCATTGAAGGAACAAACTCCAATGGGCATGGAGAAGGAAGGGATGAAAACGTGAATATGGTAGAGACCATTAAGAATTTGCAGAAGGATGTCCAAATCCGTAAAGATGATAATGAAAGACTTATGAGATCAGAGGAGCAGCAGGATGACTTCAACATGAAGTTATCGGGGAGCTTGAACAAAATACAAAAGAAATTGGATAAGGAGAGTGGCTCAAGAAAATCAGGAATTCACGGACCTTCTAATGAAAAAAGAAGAGAAAGAAGTGTTAGCAGACATCACCATCACTCCCCGAGGAATTCCAATAAGAGAGCACACAACAGATCAAGTCCATCCTCTGTCAGGAAGCACAAGAGGTCTGGGGTGGATGAGCTACGAGGAGAAATGAACAAAATCAAACCTCCTACATTTGATGGTGAGCACAAGAAGGATGAAGATTCAGAAACATGATTGTTGGGCATGAGAAAGTCTTTTCAATTACACTACTATTCTTCTCATGTAGGAAGTATAATTTCCATCTATCAACTCAAGGGAAAGGCATCCATGTGGTGGGATCAACTTGTGCAAGTGCAGCACATTAAAGAGAAAAGTGTTACTTGGAGGGAATTCAAGAAGTATTTTGAGAAGAAATACTTGACTAAGAGATATTGTGACAAGAAAATGAAAGAGTTCTTTGAACTCAAGCTTTGGAGTATGACCATTGATGAATACGAAATAAGATTTTTAGAACTGCAGAAGTATGTCTATTTCATCAAGGATGAGACAGTTAAGATTCAGAGGTATTTGAGTGGATTTCCATCATTCATCATGGACAAAATATAGAATGATGATCCCAAGACATTGGAAGAGACCATAAGGCGAGCTAAATGCCTATATGATCAGTAGAAAGAAAGGCCAAATTTCCAAAAAGCTTGGGAAGACAAAAATAAATTCAAGGTGGATCAAAGGAAGAAGGGAGATAAGCCACCATTCTTCATAAATAATCAACAGGGAAAACAAACTCCTAGAGATCCTAGAACGATTGAAACAGTGGATCAAAGGCCAAGGCAACCACCTATTCAATGTTGGGTTTGTAGAGGAGATCACATGTTCAGAGATTGTCCTCACAGAGGTGAAAAAGGGAAAACTATTCACAATGTACAACAAGTTGAAACAGTGGAGGACATGGGCATAAATGTGCCAAGGATCTATGCAGCCCTGGACAACAAGGAAGCAGAGTATCAATCACACATGATTGAAGTGGAAGGTATGATCAACAACCAAACCATTACTATTTTAATTGATTCAAGAGCTAGTCATAGTTATATAGATCCTAAGATGGTGGAAAGTTTTCAATTGCCAAGAATCAAGAATGATAAATCTTAGTTGGTGCAACTGGCTACAGAAGCCAAAAGAAAAGTTAATGAGATGGTTAAGTCATGTCTTATGGACATGAATGGGTTGAACACCAGGGCAGATTTGAACATCTTGCCTTTAGGTTCTTATGACTGTCTAATTGGGATGGATTGTTTGGACCAAAATAATGCCATCCTAGACTCTCATAACAAGGCATTTACTTGCTTAGATGAGGAAGGGAACCTAAGGAAAGTGCAGGGAATTCCTAGGGCAGTAACCATCAGAGAAATTTCAGCATTACAGCTGAAGAAATGTTACAGAAAAGGCTGTCAAGTATTTGCAACACATATGGAAGAGACACCTAAAGATAAGGTACCAAATTTGGAAGATTATGCAGTCATAAAAGAATTTGAAGATGTGTTCAAGGAGGTACCAAGACTACCCCCAAAGAGAGATATTGATTTCTCTATAAATTTAATGCCTTGAGTAGCTCCAATGTCAAAGACTCCTTACAGAATGAGTACACTAGAGTTGAAGGAGTTGCAAATGCAGCTTAAAGAGCTTTTGAAGAAGGGGTATATACGCCCAAGTGTGTCACCTTGCAGGTGCCCCAGTCTTGTTTGTGAAGAAGAAAGATGGAACATTAAGATTGTGCATTGATTTCAGAAAGTTGAATAAAGTGACTGTGAAGAATAAATATCCTATGCCAAGGATTGATGATCTTTTTTATCAATTGAAGGATGCAAAGATATTTTAAAAGATATATCTCAAGTTGGGATACCATCAGGTAAGGATTAAAGAGGAGGATATCAGCAAGACCACCTTCAGGACAAGGTATGGTCATTATGAGTTCACAGTGGTTCCATTTGGGTTGTTAAATGCACTAGTTGTTTTCATGTGCTTAATGAATGGTGTTTTTCAAGAATATTTAGACAAGTTTGTCATTGTCTTTTTGGATGACATTCTTGTATATTCCAAGTCAGAAGAAGAACATGAGCATCATTTGAGGATGGTGTTGCAACTGTTAAGGGAGCATCAGTCGTATGCCAAGTTGAGCAAGTGCTCATTTTATCATAAGAAAATTCATTATTTGGGGCATATCATTTCAAAGAATGGGATAGCAGTGGATCCTGAGAAGATATAAGCCATTAGAGAATGGTCAGCGCCAAATAATGTGACAGAGGTCAGATCATTCATGGGCCTTGGAGGATACTACAGGAGATTTATTGAAGGTTTTTCAAAGATTTCACGCCCAATCACTTCCTTGCAAAGAAAGGGTGTGAAGTTCCAGTGGACAGTGAATTGTGAAAAGAGTTTCCAACACTTGAAACAATTGTTAACAAGTGCTCCAATACTAAGGATTGCAGACCCAAATGAATACTTCATTGTATGCCCAGATGCATGTAAAGAAGGACTTGGTGGAGTCCTCAATCAAAATGGATTTGTGATATGTTATGAATCAATGAAGTTAAAAGAGCATGAAAGACATTATGCCACTCATGATTTGGAGTTGGCAGCCATAGTGCATGCCTTGAGGAAATGGAGACACTACCTCATGGGGAAGAGGTTTGAGCTGAGAATAGACCATAATGTTCTGAATTTTTTATTTGATCAGCCAACTCTAAATTCTAGGCAAACTAGATGGTTAGAATTTCTAAGTGAATATGACTTTGATATAAAGCATATCAAAGGGAAACAAAACAAAGTGGTTGATGCACTCAACAGAAGAGTGCATGAAATGCATGCTACAGTCATTATCATGTACCAATCAGATTTGAAAGACAGAATTACAGAGGCTTCCAAATTAGATTTGCATTACAAGGAATTATTGACAAAATTACAACAAGGTATTTTGCAGTAGAAAATTGAGGAATACAAGCTAAATAATGATGAAATTCTCATGTAGAGGGGAAAATTTTATGTACCAAATTCTAATGAATTGAAAAATCTGATATTGAGAGAAATGCATAATGTGCCTTCTGTTGGGCACCCAGGATATCATAAAACAGTTGCAGCTGTCAAGAACCAATATTATTGGCCAGGCATGAAGAAAGAAGTTGTTGATTTTATTGCCAGATGTTTGGAATGTCAAAATGTAAAGGCCGAGCATAGACACCCAGCTGGTTTGCTACAACCATTACCCATTCCGGAGTGGAAATGGGAAGTTGTACAATGGATTTCATCACCAAACTGCCCAGAACAAACAAGCAACATGATTCTATCATGGTAGTGGTGGATAAGCTTACTAAAGCTGCCCATTTTATTCCAGTTAAGCTCACTCATAAGGAAACGAACATTGCTGATGTTTATATGAAATAAATTTCCAAATTACATGGAATACCAAAGACAATTGTGTCTGACAGAGATCCAAAATTTATCGCAAAATTTTGGAAAGGATTATTTAATGGATTTGGCACAAATTTAAATTTTAGTACAGCCTATCATCCAGAATCATATGGACAAACAGAGAGGGTGAATCAAGTGATTTAAGACATGTTAAGAATGTATGTGATGCATAAACCATCAAAATGGGAAGACTACCTACACTTGGTAGAGTTTGCTTATAACAATGGGTACCAAGCATCTCTAAAGATGAGCCCATTTGAGGCACTCTATGGGAGAAAGTGAAACACACCAGTAAGATGGGATAACCCAACAGACAGAGCAGTGGTTGGGCCAGATTTGCTCAGGGAAATGGAGGAGAAAATGATAAAAATAAAGCAAAATTTAAAGGTTGCCCAAGACAGGCAGAAAAGCTATGTTGATAAGGGCAGAAATCACAGGGAATTTAAAGTGGGTGACCATGTGTTCTTGAAAGTGAAAGCCAACAGAAGTTCCCTGAAGTTGGGAAACTATTCAAAGTTGGCATCTCGCTATTGTGGGCCATTTGAAATCCTAGAGAGGATTGGTCCAGTTGCTTATATGATTGCATTGCCTGCATCTATGTCTATTCATAATGTATTCCATGTATCTTTTCTCAAGAAATATATACCTGATGTTGATCATGTTATTGATTGGAATGTGATTTAGGTGGAGCAAGAAGGTGCTTTCCAAGTGCATCCAGTAGGCATTCTGGACCGGAAAATCAAACAGCTCTGGAATCGAGCCATACGGCTTGTAAAGGTCCAATGGACTTGGTACGGTCCTAAGGATGCTACTTGGGAGCATGAGGATGCAATGCGGGCAGAATACCCGCATCTTTTTGAGGATTTTGGAAATTTTGTTGTACATGGGTACATGATGCACTGAGGACAATGCATAAATAAGGGGAGGGGATCGTGATATCCCTAAGGCCGAACCCAATTGTAAATATAAATGAAAATGTACTTAAGCTGGTGAGTTGTATGACATCATTTTATATGCACATTTCATGGTATAGTGCGTGCATGTACTACGCAGTAAAATGAGGAAGCATGCACATTCTTGGATACCGTGCGCAACAACTTGAGTGTGAGTGATTGTGAGGCTAGTGAGCCTTTTTGTATATGCTATGTTTTATAGGCTGGTGAGCCAGCTATTATAATCTAGGAGGCTTATCTTTTGATTAGGCCAAAGAGCCTAGATGTTAAAGGCCAGTGCGCTTGTTTTTGTACATGTCTCATAATTAATATAAATACATCGTTGCACGCAGACCAACCACGATAAAAGATATGGGGGACTAAAATCCACTAGTTAGGAAAGGGAGGGGCCTAAAAGTTAAGGAAAATGGCTAAGCTAAAGATCTTAAGCCAAAAAGGAATATCATATTAATATTTCTTAAAGTATAAAGTATGGATAATTATTTTATCCTAAGTTCTAAGTTGGGGACAAGTGGGCCAAAGTAGCTCCCAACATGACAAGTGTCAAGTTGGGGACATGCATACATATTGAGGGAACTTAGTTCATTTTCCATCATCCTTTCTATCATTCTGGTCATCAGTCCTTCCATATTGGAGTCATCCAGTCAATCATCCATGAGCATGCATACAACCATTGAGCTATCTTGCGTACCTTCATGATTGTACCTCAACCTATATTATGGCCATTTTGTGAGCGCGTAGCATGGTTAGCTTGGGAGATGGATTGAAGAAGCAGGTTGTCAAGCCCGTGAGATATTGAAGACGCGGGTTGTCATGCCCGTGAGAAATTCTCCGAGTGAGAGAATTGTTGGGAATTGATTTCCTGAAGGTGCTAAACTGTAGCTACAGTTCTTTGAGACTTTTTGTCCATCCTGTTCCTGAAGCCCGGAAAGGAAGTGGGGCAACCAAAGGACTGTTGAGCAGAGAAGGGGAACACTTCTTGGGTGGGACAAGCATGTGGGGAATGAGGGACTATAGGTTGTTAGTTTGAATTGGCACCTATGACGGAGTCTTTCCTGTTGTCCATGAGCCTTTAGCCTGGATAGGAATCCCTTTACCCGGGTGGATTTTAGTCCCATCTCGGTGGTGACTCACTGTTGAGAGTGATGAAGAGTGTGGTCTAAGTCTGGGAGGTATGTGGAAGGTTTGCACACAGTTGGTGATATTCTCACAAAGATAAGTGTCAATTGTGTGATAAATTTACATGTTGCATTGTTATTTACGTGTTTATTTTTATGGGTTTATCCTATGCGTGATTATATTCGTCTATATGTTTATGGATATTTCTTGTATATGATGCATGTCTATGTTTACTATTATGAATCCATGTATTTACGAAATGTATTTGTCTTTTTACGTTTTACATGTAAAGATTTTGCAAGAGTTCTATGTGTATGTATCTTAATTGCATGCAGTCCTTCAAAGAAAAATTTATGTAGCATAGCTTAGTTGGATAGTGATTATGTTATAGTATGTTCTACAGAAAGAATAGTAAGAGTTCTCTAGCGTAGCATGGCCCGGCATGGATGGTCGGGGACGTTACACTTAGTATAGCAGGAGGTTAGGAGGTAGCAATGAAACCACCCTCCAGAGTGTTGTTTTGGATTTAGTAACCACCATGTGTCCTTAGTGGGTTTTACGATACCAATAGTGTGGGGTAACTTTATGTTAAGTCTCGTGTAACTTAAGTGTGTGCCTTTTTATCTGAACTGTTGATCCTTACATGTGATTCACAATTATTTCCATGATACACAATGATGTGGATCATTGATTTGATTGTGATCAACGATCACGAGTATAACTTACCCCGCTGATGATTGATCATGAATGGTACAATCCAACGATGGATCTTGATCGATATTTTGATATGACAATCCTTGAGTCAATATTTTACTTAGTATATGGAATTCAACGAGTTCTTCACTATGGAAACAAATAACATCCAAATTTGATCAATCTATAACACTTAGAATGATGTTAGAGAAGTATCAACCCTTTGTGTTGCCGACCTACTCACGACATTGTATTCAATCAACCATATTGTTACAAGAATGAGAGCAAGGAATTCATAACATGAATAGAATAAATCTACAGTTTTTACATATTTTAAACCTGAACTAAATGATGTTGTTACATACTAAATTATAAAGTTGATTTCACCTTATAGAATTTTATTCTATATCCGCTCCATGATTTAATGGATAATTAACTAACATAAAATGTTGTTATCAACACTTAACCAATCGGTGGACTTCTAGGAAAAGATGTAAGAATAAATAATGGTGACACATCATGAGATGGGGAGGAGCTCCCATAACAGAGAAGAAGAATATGATGAAAGGAGAGTGGTAGAAACCCTTCCAAATATAGTTGAGATCGTGATAAGTCTCATGGAAAATATATAAATCTTTAAGGTCGATAATGAGAGGCTTATGAAAGAACAAGAAAATAAAATTGAAATAAATGCAGTTTTTATGCAAAGCCTGACAAATATTCAAAGACAATTTTAGCATGGGCCAACAACCAATAATGTAGACAAACATGAGTCTGAGAAAATCCAGAGTCCACATGATATACAAA
This sequence comes from Picea engelmannii, assembly GCA_009831015.1. Classification (NCBI taxonomy): domain Eukaryota; kingdom Viridiplantae; phylum Streptophyta; class Pinopsida; order Pinales; family Pinaceae; genus Picea; species Picea engelmannii. The sequence goes on along the minus strand of ML788194.1, from coordinate 127,273 downwards.
GGCATGGTCCTCAAAGTAGCAATGCAAGAAGAATCACTCCTAAGAAGGCCCAACATGGAGCCAAGATACATGTCAAGATCAAAGACTCATATGAATAATCCTCTAGTAAAGGAGAAGAAATCTCCAAGGAACTGTCCAACAGTGAGACCAATTCACATTCTCAGAGGAAAAGAAAGAGGAGGAAGCACTCCAAGGGCAATGACCCTGAAGAATTTAAGAAAGCCAAGCCACCCACTTTTGATGGGGAAATCAAAAAGGGGGAAGAAGCAAAAGCTTGGATACTTGGTCTAAAGAAGTGCTTCACAGTTCATGACTATTCTGAAAACTTGAAGGCCCGAATAGCCATATTTAACTTGAATGGAAAGGCATCTATCTAGTGGGAGGACCTTATAAATATGAAGGGAATTTGTGAGAAGGAGTTGTCTTGGGAAAAATTCAAAAAATACTTCAGGAAGAAGTACCTATATGAAAGGTACTATGATGGCAAGACTAAGGAGTTATATGAACTCAAACTAGGACAACTCACCATAGATGAATGTATCAACGAGTTTCTAGAGTTGTTGATTTATGTGCCCTATATAAAGGAAGAAAAGATGAAGATGCAACAGTTCCTTAGTGGGTTGCCTCAATCCTTCCAGAACATAATTGAGTGTGATGAACCTAATTCCTTGGAAGATGTTATTCAGAAGGATGGGTATTACTATGAAAAATTCAACCATAAGACATAATATCCCAAGGATTGGAAGAAAAAAGGTGAATTGGTATTTAAGAAGAAGGGCGTTAAACCCTCAAATTTTAAGAATTATGGGAAGAGTTATAAGATGGGATTTACCACTAAGAGTGTGAATCAACAAATTTTTCCATATCAGAGTGGAAATAAAACTTTTGGATCATCCCCAGGAAGGACTGGTAGTACAAGGAGAGAACCATTGAAATGTTGGGGGTGTGGAGAAGAACATATGCTGAGGGACTGCCCACATAGGCATCCAAATAGTAGGAGAATATACAACATCCAAGATCAAGATACCATGGTTGATGATGTGGCCAGAAGTATACCAAAAATTCATGCAACCTTGGATAATAGACAAGCATGCCACCAAGCCTCATTGGTGGACATGGAAGGTATGATTACCAACCATTTTGTTTCTTTTTTTATTGACCCTGGTTCTAATTTGAGTTATGTTTCCCCTCAAATTGCTGAGAAATGTAAATTACAACAAGTAAAACATGTTAAACCATGGATAGTATACTTGGCCACTAGAACCAAGAGGAAGGTAAAAGAGGTCATGCTAGCATGCCAATTCATTATGAATAAGTTGTCTACTCAAGCAACCATGAACATACTCCCCTTAGGATCTTATGACATGTTGATTGGCATGGAATGGTTGGTTTCCCATAAATCCAAGTTGGATTTTTATAATAAAACATTAGAGTGTGAAGATGAGGAAGAGAAATGAAATACCCTACAAGGAATTCAAAAGCCTGTATCACTGAGATAAATATCAACCCTTCAAATGAATAAGTATTTCAGGAAAATATGTCCTTTGTATGCAATACAAGTACCGAACTTTGTTGAGGACCATAAACCAAGACTAGAGGACCATCCTATATTGAGAGAATATATAGATGCGTTTTTTAAAGAGGTACCAAGTCTACCTACAAGAAGAGACATTGATTTCTCAATAGAAATTGTACCTGGAGCAGTGCCAATGTCTAGAGAACTTTATAGGATGAGTACACCAGAGCTAGTTGAGCTCAAATTACAACTAAAGGAGATGTTGGAAAAGGGTTATATTTGGCCTAGTGTGTCTCCTTGGGGAGCACCGGCCTTATTTTTGAAGAATAATGATGACACACTTAGGTTGTGCATAGACTATAGACAACTCAACAAAATGACAATTAAGAATAAGTATCCCTTGCCAAGAATTGATGACTTATTTGACCAGTTAAGGGGTGCTACAATTTTATCCATTGACTTGAGGTTTGGATACCATTAGGTCTGGATTGAGGATGAATACATCCAAAGAAAAACCTTTAGGACAAGGTATGTGAACTATGAATTTGTGGTGGTGCCATTTGGGCTTACCAATGCACCAACCACCTTCATGTGCTTGATGAATAGTGTGCTCATCAAGTTTTTGGATAGATTTGTGTTAGTTTTCATTGATGATATCCTAATATATTCTAAGAGCAAGGAAAAGCATAAATAACACCTCAATTTAGTGCTTCAAGTGTTGAGAGAACATAAGCTCTATGCACAGTTTAGTAAGTGTGACTTTTTCCAAAAACAAGTCCATTACTTAGGCCATGTCATCACTGAGAAAGGAGTGGCAGTTGATCTTGACAAGGTCAAAGCCATTATGGATTGGCCTACACCAAAATATGTAACTGATATAAGATCCTTTATATGCCTAACAGGGTACTATAGAAGGTTCATAAAGGGGTTTCCAAGATTGGTTATCCAATCTCCTCCTTTCAGAAAAAAAGGGAGTCAAATTTGTTTGGACAACCATGTGTGAAGAGTGTTTTCAGCAGCTAAAAAATTTATTGATCAATGCACCTTTTCTAAATATTGAAGACTGGTCCAGATGGGTATCGATGGACACCCACCTATTCCACTGGATCAAAACATGGGGTTCCACCTTGGCAGTTTTTCTATGGTTTTTTGGGTCCTAAACTTATGGGGTTATTTTGAGGCCCTAAATGATGTTTTCTTGGCTCGAAAAATCCTAGAATGTATATAAAGGTAGATGTTATATCGAACATAATTTATTTTCCTCATCTAGACCTTTCCAACGAGCTATCATGTTCCCCAAATGGAGATCGTATGCAAAAGTTACGCCCTTGGGAAGTTGACGTATCAACTACCCCCATCGGGGCCTACAAACCTTTTGGCGTTTCATCTTCCAGGGTTAGGGTTTTGGATTTTATTTATGTTAAAATGCCTTTTGAGCCTCATTATAAATATCATCTTCTTGTGAATGAGCATAGCCATCACATCTCTTCTTAGAGATAAGATGTCACCACTCTATTGAGTTCATTCACTCTATATTTTTATAGTTATCTACATTTCTCTCATTATATAAATTGCGTATTACTGTATCTATGTGTTTATGGAAATATTTTTGTGTATTTTATTGTTATATCTCCACCTTCATTCTGTTCCCAAAATAATTTGTATTAGTGGAATTAGAGCATGTTTCTCCTTGTCATTTCTTAGTGCATGTCCCCTACGAGGTCAAGATATAGAGAGTCAGGTCTCGAGCTAGTTTCTCTTGTTATAGCAAGATTTGCCTCACCCTATGCAATCTTGCACATAAGGCCTTTTTCCATTTCACTATGCAGACTTATCATCCCTGTTTGTAAAATCCGAAGCTAAAAATACATATTTTTCCACATCTACGCATCTTGCCTACTATACATCATGCATATATGCAGGTTGCTCCACTACAACCCGCATAAATTGGGATTTGTGCTAGAAAATGAAAATTAGTGTCGAGCTTCCATGTCACGACAAGAGATCTATGATCCTTGGCATTCCATATACTAGAAAATTTTTGACTCGACCCTTCAGTTCCATTTTGAAGGCTATAAATGAGCCAATTCCGAGCTATAGAAAGAGGAGAAAGAATTCAACTTTGAGAGAAAAGTTACTATGGAGAAATTATTTACTTCATATTTAGTCTGCATTTGTTTGTCCTTTAAGTATGAAGACAATGTTCATCCCCCAAGCTCTTCCCTTACTGATTGAGAACCTCATTGTTTCTCTCTTTTGAGCTTGCCTTTGGTGGAGGATTGAAGTGGTGGAGGCCTAGCTGGAAGGAACTTAGTTTCTCGGTTCCGAACCATGCCAACACGGAAGTCTATAACATTTTCACTTATGTTGACCATATATTAATAGAAATACTCTTTTCCCATCCAATTGATATCTTGCAAATATATTGAATTATTATTCCATGGGCGTATTTGTCATGTTTATTAATGGATTATGCTATTGAATATGCTAACATCATTTATTATCACCATATACTTGCTTTGCTTGGTTGTTGAGAACTAGTTGCAGGCATATTGCTTTAGGTCAAGTTCTCAACGGTGGACTTCATCGAACATCAGGATGAGGTAGGCCTTTTATCTTTTCTTGCTAGCATATTTGTTTTCATAGCATACTTGAGAAGAGAGTTGATTTCTGCAGTCATTTTCGTCTGTTGTGGTTTACCCTAACCATAGAGAGATTTTCCTCGTAACAGAATATGCGACCATATTGGGGATTGAATCTTCTTTCTTAGGGTTTGGATTACTTTTCTCCTTAGATTTCTCTCGTTTCTATTACGTTTCTTGTCGTATCATTGCTTGATAGCCTCTGTTCACTCTGGGTCTGAGTTTTCAGCCTTCTCCCTTGCCTAGCCTTGTTTTTTTAAACATATACGTGCTTTTTGGCTTAACAGTCATGTATATGCGCAAGTTGTCCATCTGCAAGCTACGTACATACGCTCTATTTTCCTAAACAGTCATGTACATCAGCTTTCCTTACTTGTTTTTTGGGTCTGGTGGTTGTTGGGTGGGATTTGATGTTTGTTGAGTCTTCTTAGGTATCTGTAGTTCCTGTTAAGTGCTTGTAGGATGTCAGGAAACCTCTCTTTGGTTAAATTTTTGGGTGGAATCTTTCTCATCATCTTTTCATTTTGATTTTCCTTGTACATTGGGCTGGGTGTTTTTCTGCTTGAGTTATCTCTTTCTATACACAGTAGAGTTTATATATCAGGTTTTTTTTCATTCCATGTATTTTCATTTTTATTATATTGAAAATACAAAATATTAGTCATTTTACATTGCTTGGCATTTTGGTCTTTTGAGTCTTTGTCATTAGCTTAGTGCATCTAATGAAAGATTGCATTTTTACTTCAGAATTGCAGAGTTGAAATTGAAAATTACATTTGTTATTATAATCATATCATTCATTGAAAGTTGAAGATAGGACTTTGCATTATATTCATATTTACTTTTCTTGCAAAGTCATAACATCATGAGTTTCACTACCATACCTTTTTGAGTAATCACGACCACTAAAATTAACACTATAATTTAAAATTGATTAGTCACAATTTTACTTCCTAGGGTGCACAAACTAGCTTAGGATTTAGTACCTTGGAATAGGATTTTCTGAGTAAACTTCTCCAAGGCAATTAAATCAACATATGTATATGAGAAAGGGAGTGGAGAAATCCATTTTATAATTGGTAATATCAAGAGGCACTACTCACACCGGAGTTAATCATGAGGTCACACGAGGTTGGTTGAAGGGATATCCCATGATACCTTCTTAGCATCAGAGATATGTTTGGGGATCTATTTGTATCTAGGAATCTTGCTAGTGCCTTTACCTCCATGAGAGGTGGTACTTTCAAGGTTTTTGGCTTTGCTACCCTGCCCATATAGTGGACCTGACTTATGACTACTCGCTTGTGCATCAGTTATACATTGGTTTATTAGTTGTTTGACTTAGGTGCCACATAGGTTACTTGCAGGGGTTTTTCTATGGGTACACTGGGTCAGATAAGGTTCGGACAACACACAACCTTTATGGAGGATTACCTCTCTGAGGGGATCTGACCGACTGGTTGTTAAGCCCACGAGGGCCCTTATAATTGATTATGTTACCTTCGATATTTAGCAGGGAGTCTCAGGCCCCTCTTGGGTGAGACATATATTCTTTATGAAGGGAGGCCACTTTCAGCCACTTTACCCCATTTGTGTGCATATTGGCCATTTGACTTTTGGTGTGGTTCTTTGATTACTAGTTGGCCTTAGGAGTTTTTACTGAGTATTCATTATCATGTCTAGTGGATTTCCTTCGACTCCCTCATTTACTGCTACCCCACCATGACGTTTACTCATTTCATGGGGGAAAATCCACCCGCTTTTCATAATGGTATGTAGAACTATGACGCTCAGTCCACCCCTTGGGTCTCTAGTCATTTTCCTATTGATATGCCTTCGCCTTTTCAATCCTCTCCCTGGTCCACTTATATGAATCCTAGCATTGGATCTGGGGGAGACATGGCCCCAGTGCCTACGTCTTCATTCGATATGAGCCATGTCCCTCAACCAACTTTCACGGTGGGAGGTTGGAACCTCCCCTCTTACGGATCTGGTCCTAGTTATGCTCTTTCAGGAGTCAATACTCAAATGGGTGCTTATTCTAATTACTACACCCCATCCTTGTATCCTTCGTCTACCATTTCAATTCCTTCGAACTTTTTCCATGATAGGTCCTCACATATCCCCAGGTCTTTCATACGGGGAGAATCAGTTATACGGTTTGGGATACCCTCTTCACGGAAACCCTTCACAAGGGGGAAACTTATATCCTCACTTGAATAATCCTTATCATGCTTCAGTCGCTTCGCATACTTCAGTGATGATGCCCGTTCAAACCTATTTGTATCAATTAAGCGGAGGATACTACCTTCCCGGATAGGGACAGGATGTAAACCATGACCCTTCCTGGTTTGCAATGTTTCAAATCCAATATTTCCCTGGACCTTAGTATCAAATGCCACAACTCACCGCTAGTCCATTCACTACCATTCATACTGGAGCTCCATCACCAACCTCTTCCAGTCATGTTGGAGATGGGTCAACAACCTCTGGAATTCATGTTGACAACCTGCACCCAGCCTCTACCAATCATGTCAGGGGCATCACTCTAGTCGCCACGAGTCATATCAATGTCACACCTCCAACCTCTGTACATCATGTAGGATATGACTATCTCGCCTCTACCAGTCACGTTTAGAGCATGTCACCAGCCGTTGTTAACATCGTTGGGGGAATTGAGAAGCCTAGATGCCTCAGATGTAAGCCTAAATTCCTTTGCAGGACTTGTGAAGGTGATCACCTTACTCATTTATGTCCAGCTACTGCTGGGATACCAGAAGCGTGGGGCTCACCTAAGGGCCCTTCAGATTCAGAGGTATATGTGGTTTCCCCACACCTTGTTTCTCCTTTGATTGACATGGTGGTAACACCACTACAATCCTCTCCTGACCACAACCCCATTGTCCAAGGTGGTTTGACCCCCATCCCTATTATCGTGCATCCTCTTCAACCAAGAGTTGAAGAAGTGGTCGTACCAGTGAAATCTCTGGTCAATCCTACTCTCTTTTTCGAGGGTGATTCATCCTTCAACCATGTCATCTCCATTCCTGATCCTGCACCTTCTGAATGAGAGATATTTTTTATCTCCTCGATTACTCTCCCTCCAAGTCCCGAGGAGGTTCCCTTCGATTGGGATGGCCTTGTGGAGTATCCAATTCGCCCGCCTATGTCTTTTCCAGTAAGAGACATTATCCAATATATCACAGAGAGGATACCTTCCGCTAGTGCTTTATCCTCCTTGACTTAGAGAGATTTGGGTTTTCCCAAGCTTATGTCAACTATTCGTAAGATATTGACATTCCACAGAAGTTCAGCACGGGAGCCTTGGCCTCCCCCGTGACTTGCCGCCTAGAAGCTCCCAAACAAGTTTGAGTTAATCTCTTTTCAGACTCATCTAAAAAGCGAAAATATTGTCGAGTGGTTTTTCCCTTTCACACTCATTAAATTGGAATTGAAATGTCATGAGTCTTAGTTAAGATCTTTTCCGACTCGTCTTCAAAAAGAGAAAATATTGCCAAGTGAAATTGTCTCTTTCACACTCATAAATTGGATCTGAAAGGACGTGTATTTGGCACAATTTTATCCCTTTTTCACACCAAGTAGACTAAATGACATAAAAAAGGAAATTTTTTGGTGTTAAGTTGTGATTGCATCTCATGCCCTTGCTTGCAGTATTGAGCCTATAGTTGGTTCTCGCTTTACGTTATAAACCGTTTGCCTCAGCAGTTTTTGCATCATGGACCAAGCAGAGCCTTGTTTATATCCTTCGCAATTTGACACCCTATGCCCAGGAGAGAACATTCCCCCAAGTGTCCATATCCCACATGCATCTCCTTGCATTAAGCATAGGTATGTTCCACTACTGGAACTAATTTTGCTTACTTGTGACACTCATTTCCTCCTCTGTATCATAGCATTCATTTGTCTATGAAAAAACAAAAAAATATGGCTGGGAAGGGAGTATTATATTATGTTGGCAGCAATCGTTTCATCTTTGAACAAAGAACAAAGTTATTGAGTCCATTTTTCATCATAATTTTTGGATTAGCATGGCCTTAGGAATATGAGCTCATTACAGAGTTTTCTCTACCGACTGGTTACTCTTCCAGTACCTATAGAGAGTTTCATTGATGCCTCCTGCATCTCATGGTTTCATCATTGGGTCTATGCTTTCGGAGTCCTACATATGTCTCATTCTCTTGTTCAAAGGAATTCTATCAACTTGTTGGATTACTGAGAGAGGGATGAATCAGTAATAGCGTAATTAAAATCTTTTTTCCTCAAATGTTATTTCAATGTAGAATTATTATCCAATAATGAGAAATAAGAAATAAACAATCACACACATACACAAAACACCAGTGTTTTACGTGGAAACCCAAATCAGGAGAAAACCATGGAATGATTTTTCTTATATGTCTTGAAGAATTACATTCATTGGAAGCACCAACTTCCTTTTTTTTCCAGCTGCAACTGGAAGGAGGCTCCAACCCCCTGGTTTCTCAAGCTACAACCTAAGGGAAGCTCCAACTCCCCAATTCTTTGGCTACAACCCCCTATGTTCTCCGGCTACAACCGGAAGGTGGATACAACCACCTATCCTTGCCCCGCCCAACCACCCTGAAGTAGAAGTAGAATGATGGAACCATTGTCAACCTGTCATTGTGATATATACTGTTGTACAACTGTATCAACCTGTACGACTACCCTATATCCAATTTGTACAGCTGCCCTGTAATCAAACCGTACCTAAACTGAACATGTATCTACAAAAATACAACAAATACATGACCTGTAGTGATTCAACCCACGTATGTACGCACCCTATCTGTTATGCATCCCACATATGCCTTCTGAAACTAGGGTTTCCTTTCACTTGAAAAATTTTGACCCTTTGTAACTACTTTCACATAGATCTGTAACCTGTCACTGTATCCAGATTGTAATTTTACCCTGTGCATGCATCCTCATACATAACCTCTACTCAAGGAAAGTATGTCTCTCTCTAGTCATGTGCCATATAGGTTTGTGTAATCATGAACAAGTATAATATCCCTCACATGATCTTAGTCATCAACCCCTTTCTAATATTCAATTTCTCAATACATCAATAAATACAATATCTCAACCATGTACCATAAAAACTCTAAGCCATATGCCAAGAAATACAAGATGTGCCTCAACAAGAAGTATCAATGATAAATATACCATCATTGTATTTATGTAGATCTGACTTATACAGAAGATCCCATGTAGCCACTAGTCTCTCTAGGGAGAGTCCTCAAATCTCCATTTCCATTCCTCATGCATACATAAAAATCCAACTATTCATAGAAATAAGACATACCTTTTGAACCAATGGATGGATCTGATGTATCTGAGCACTCTAGACCTTCCTGGGAGCTTGATCTCAGAATCTAGAACCTCTGCACTTTCATCTTCTTAAGTTTCATGGCTTTATCAACATACACTCACCCTATACACAGTCAGCTCACATACATACTCACCCTATACACAGTCAGCTCGCATACATACTCACCCTATACACAGTCAGCTCGCATACATACTCACCCTATACACAGCCAGCCCGCGTATACCTTCAATGTATACGCACCCTATACATAGACAACCCACGTATGCATCATAAAATGGGATTTTCTGTAAATATGAGAATTCTGCCATCAACCCTTTGTGCTACCTCAGACGTTCTCTACTTCAGATGTATCCACAAGTATTTACAAGAAGATTTACACAATAAAATAGATATAAAAAATGTACAAGTGTTTCTTTAATGAGTGAGATTTGCCTCTTATTTATATCTTCATGTAGCCTTACACTTTCCTTATTTTAGGGCTTCTTTATTTAAAACAATTTCTTTTGCAAAGCACTTTGACCCTTGGGGTCTTCTATAAGACTTATGAGGGGTTCTCCAACTTCGTATGGTCATAACTCTCTAACCGTGAGGAGCTATGTGACGTTCCACATACCACCGGAAACGGCATGACAAGAACTATCTATCTAGGATAGTTTCCCTAACAAATTCATTGTCCTTCAACTCATTATTCTAGAATTAAGCATGGGTTATCTTACTCCGCAAAGCATCTTCCTGTGAGGGATTTCACCATAAGGGGACCACTTTGGAGTTCATCCATATTTACTTCTTATCAACCATGACGATACAATAATGAGTCATCTTTACATCAACCAATCTTGGGTACATTACCCAAACCTTTGTGTTGCGAGGCTTTCTTCAAAGGTTGACATCAATGACAACCAACCTTAATCAACACAACCTGTGTTGGCCACTTCTCAAAACACTTGACTTTGAATGTCGGCCATACCCTCAATTTGTCTTAGAATCACATAATACTGTAGTCATATCATGCACCCTGGTCCTACTTTCATCATTGGTAGGTAAGCTTGAACCCAACAGTCAACAATTCATCATTGGTCATTCACTGGGTGGTTTCCCTTGTGTTCGATGGAAAGACATCTATTCACACATTGGGATTCATGCAGTGTCTTGTATTCCATTATCCTTATTGGTGGTTTCCTCGCCTTTGTCAGCAGTTTTCATCATTGGTTGTTATTGAGAGGGTGTTTTTTGTTTATGCTTTGTACCTTGTTCTGACTGATGAGAGATACCTTAATGCTCTCCTTTCAATGAATCTCTTTCCATCGAATTCAGCCCATCTATTCTAGAAATGAGACCTAGATTCTTATGAGTACCTTGAGGCTTACAGTCATTAGTGGCAGGATATCTCACCATCGATAGTTGGGAATACATCAATGTCTCTTGATTGATGGATTCTTCAGGTGTTCGAGACCGACTCCTTTATTCACACTTATAAGAATGTACTCAGTGCCTTGATACCTACTTTCATTATCGGTAGGTTTTCTCGCACTTGTTAACGGTATACCTTAATGACCAATAATCAAACGATGTCTCATTGTGTTCGACCTCAACACCTTTATTCACATAATGTAGACTTGCGCCCTTGGCAGATTGTGTAGAAGACTTGAAGACATCAGTATGTGGTCACAGCTTTCCTAAGTTGTTGCTTCCTTTTCATTGGACCAATACCTATATAACTTCATTGATCATGGGAGATCATATTGTACTCCATTGTATACAAATATCTTCAGATTGGTTTTGAGACTGGTTCTACTGGGTCTTGTTTGTGACTATGACAACCATTGGCATGCAACCGCGTTTGTATTTGTCTATTCATGTCCACAGACACTTGTTTGGTATATTTTCACATGGATCTACAGTGAAATCCTATTGGCAGCCATGTATGCAAAGTCAATGTAGAATGTAATGAGCAACTAGTTCTTCTAGTTGGTTCCCCATCACTCCACTTCTGGGTTGTTTATAATGTATTTCGTCCATCACAGATACTCCTCTGACATCACACATTAGGGGAAATCTGTTATAGCAAGATTTTCCTCACCCTATGCAATATTTCATAGAAGGCCTTTTTCCATTTCCCTATGCAGATTTATCATCCTTGTTTCTAAAATCCATAGCTAAAAATACATATTTTTCCACATGTATGCATCTTGCCTACTATACAGCATGCGTATATGTAGGCTACTCCACTATAGCCTGCATACATCAAGATTTGTGCCAAAAAATGAAAATTAGTGTCGGGTTTCCAGATCACGACATGATATCTATGATCCTTGGCCTTCCATATACTAGAAACATTCTGACTCGGCCCTTCAATTCCATTTTGAAGGCCATAAATGGGCCAATTATGAGATATGGAAAGAGGAGAAAGAATTCGAATTTGAGAGAAAAGTTACTATGGAGAAATTATTTATTTCATATTGAGTCTACATCCCTTTGTCCTTTAAGTCTGAACATAGTGTTCATCCCCCAAGATCTTCCCTTATTGATTGAGAACCTCATTGTTTCTCTCTTATGAGCTTGCCTTTGGTGGACGATTGAAGTGGTGGAGGCCCAACTGGAAGGAACTTAGTTTCGCGGTTCGGAACTGTGCCGACACATAAGTCTATAACATTTTCACTTATGCTGATCATATATTAATAGAAATGTTCTTTTCCCATCCAATTGATATATTGCAAATATATTGAATTATTATTCCATGGGTGTATTTGTCATGTTTATTAATGGATTATGCTATTGAATGTGCTAACATCATTTTATTATCACCATATACTTTCTTTGATTGGTTGTTGAGGACTAGTTGCAGGTATATTCCTTTGGGTCAAGCGCTCAAAGGTGGACTTCATTGAACATCTAGACGAGATAAGCCTTTTATCTTGTCTTGCTAGCATATTTGCTTTCATGGAATAATTAAGAAGAGAGTTGATTTCTGTAGTCATTTCCATCTTTTGTGGTTTACCCTAGCCATAAAGAGATTCTCCTCGTAACATCTCTTGAGGAAAACCGCTCTCATCAGCCTAAGAAACTTTCCATGGTGGAAGAAAAGAGAGATGAGAGAGAAGGAGATCCTATCAAGTTGTTTCTCATAGAATCCCTCGCACAACAAAGGAACGATATGTTGGAGAATTTTTCCCAAATCCTTCAACGATTATCGACAATCACAGGCACGTCTTCGTCAAGCAGTTTCTTTTGAGACGCTGCCCCATTTAAGGTACAAGTTAATTTTGATATTACCATATTTGAAGGTTAGATTGATTCGAATGATTTGGAAAATTGGTTAAATCTGCTAGAAGGTTATTTCTTTGTCCACAATTTTTCTGATAGAGAAAATATCACCTTTGTGCTCCTTAAGGCTGTCTCCCATGTCAAAAATTGGTGGGAAACTTACTGGGAGAAAAATTCCACATAGGAGTCTAGAATATTTGGGGTTGAGGCCACTTGGTATTTTTTTATGGATGTGATCATGGAGAAATATTATCCTTTTGGAAACTATGACGACCAATACATGAGATGGACCACCCTGCATCAAGAGAGGGGGAAAACAATGTCGGAATTCACAAACACCTTCCATACCTTGCGTACCAAGCTGGGCATCAAATACTTGAAGTGACATATGGTTCTAAACTAATGGGGGTCTCTACATAGATACAACCTAACTGAAATGGATTTTCTAGACATCTCATCACTGGGAGTCGCTTATCGATATGTTGTCAAAATCGAGCATAAATTTAAGCAGTAGAAAAAGAAGGAATTTGGGTTTGCAAATATGCAACAACCAAAGTATGGTAAAGGCAACCCTAACTCACAAAATATCCAACCTCAAGACAACCAGTCCAAGCTGTAGGAAAAGAAGAGCAATGGAAAGATGAAGAAGGGAACTGGGAAGTGGTGCGACTTCCACAAATGCCCTTGGAACAACACTAATGAATGTCACTTGAAACAGACATTGGTAGTTGAGATCAAAGAAATAGAGCCAAGTCGTGACTCAGACTCTGATTCCGAAAATAATAAAAGGAGATAGGTCATTGATGCAAAACCCATTTTTATTTTTGTGACTGCAACAATTCAACCAAATTAACTAGAGGATCTTGAGGAGGGGGAGCACCTATTCCATACTTATATGTGGGTGAAGGGGACCCTATTGTGTTTTATTGTTTTTAGTGGAAGCCATAAGAACCTAATCTCAACAGAGGTCTTCAAGCAGTTGGATTTCCTGGAAACACCACACATGTAGCCATACAACATTGGATGGCTTCGCAAGGGTCGAGATCTTCGTGTCAGCCAATAGTGTCACCTGTCCTATGACATCAAGCCCTTCAAAAATGAGGTACTCTGTGATGTTTCCCCACTGAAATTATGTGATGTTCTGTTAGGCTAGCCATATATTTGGAAGCGTCATGTTGTTTATGAGTCAATACCCTGTAGCGTCATTGTTACTCTGGGGGGGCAACTCTACAAGATACTAGAGGTAGTTCTGACTATTGTCCCGATAAAATAGTGTTGCAAAGTAATATCTTGTACCGTAAAGTTTATCCTCTTCATGATATGGTCAGAAGGTGAACATAAGGACATTGCAACCACTACGGCCTCGGCCTAAGACCTTTCTATTCAACAAAACTAGATTGTAGAAGGGCACAAAAATATTATTCTTTCACTTATGGGGGTGCAACCACACTGCCTAATCAATTAAAGTTATAAGAGAGCCCTTCATACTCCTTAATGTGTTGCATCTTCACCGACAGAGTCCTCCCACACTTAAGAAGATCATGCAGCTATATTGGTTGAACGGATCCAACCCCTCCAACAACAGGTTCGTAACAACCTTCAACAAGATAAGCAAGACAACTTTTGTGGCCAGACAAGTAGCTCACCAAGGTTCAGATTCAACAAAAACTTTCCCATTTCCCATGAGAAATTGAAGCAATGGGGACCATTGCTTCCTAAGGGGGAAGGAATGATCTAGATGGATATCAGTGGCCACCCACCTATTCCACTGGATCAAAACACGGGTTTCCACCTTGGCAATTTTTCTATGATTTTTCAAGTCCTAAACTTTCGGGGTCGTTTTGAGGCCCTAAACGATGTTTTTTTGGCTCATCAACACCTAACATGTATTCAAAGGACAATTCTAGGCTTAATGGATTGATTTTTCCTTGGATATACCTTTTGAATGAGCCATCGTGTGCCCCAAATGGAGATCATATGAAAAATGTACGCCTTGAGAACTAGATGTGTCAACTACCCCCATTGGGGCCTGCAAACCTTCTTGTGTTTCATCTTCAAGGGTTAGGTTTTTGGATTTTATTTATGTTAAAAATTTCTTTGGAGCCTCATTGTAAATATCATCTTCTTGCAAATGAGCGTAGCCATCACATCTCTTCTTAGAGATAATCTGGCACCATTCTATTGAGTTCATTCACTTTGTATTTTTATAGTTTCTGTACATTTCTCTCATTAATAGAAATTGTGTATCACTGTATCTCTGTGTTTCTGGCAATATTTTTGTGTATTTCATTGTTATATCTCCACCTTCATTATGTTCCTAAAATAATCAGGATGACAGACCCAGACAAGGATTTCCTTGTGTGCACATATGCCTGCAAAGAAGGACTCAGAGGAGTCCTCATGCAAGAAGGGCATGTAATATGTTATGAATCCAGGAAATTGAATAAACATGAAATGCATTATGTGGCCCATGACTTAGAATTAACTTCCATAGTGCATGCCTTAAAAATGTGGAGACATTACCTCCTAGGTAGAAAATTTGTGCTCATGACAGACCCCAGTGGACTAAGGTATTTCTTTGACCAACCCAAACTAAATGCTAGACAAGCCAAATGGATAGCTCTCCTTAGTGAATTTGATTTTGAAATCAAAAAAATCAAGGGAAAATAAAATAGAGTGGTTCATGCCCTCAGTAGAAGAATGAAAGTGATTCACTTGGAAGCTATAAGAACCTATAAATTAGACATCAAGACAAGAGTCAAGAGTACACAAGAAACATATGAATTTTTCAAAACTGTAAAGACATATCTAGAACAAGAACCCATAGGAATGAAATATGATGGATATCAATTGTTGAATGATGGATTGTTAACCTAGAAATGTCAGTTGTATATCCCAAATTGTGACGAATTGAAGAGGTTCATCATGGATGAACTACATAAAATAATATACACTAGTCATCCTAGTTATCAGAAAATGATCATAGCCACTAAGAAGTTGTTTTATTGGTCGGGAATGAAAAAGGACATAGCTAGTTATTTAGATAAATGTTTGGAATGCCAACAGGTTAAGGTGGAACACAAGAATCCAACAGGGTTGTTACAACCCCTACCTATTCTAGAGTGGAAATGAAAAACCATCTCCATGGATTTTATCACAGGATTACCAAAATCAACCAAACAAATTGATGCCATTACGGTAGTTATGGACAAGTTGAGCAAGGTTGCTCACTTTATCCCGATAAAGTCCACTTGCAAGGAAATATATATTGCCAATATTTTTATGAACGAAATATTTAGGGTACATGGCATGTGTAGGTAAATCATATCTGATAGCGATACAAAATTCACCTCAGAATTTTGGAAATATTTGTTTGATAGTTTTGGAACTAAATTGTTATTTAGTACAGCCTATCAACACTCAAATGGATGGGCAGAGAGAGAGGGTAAACCAAGTATTCAAATACATGTTAAGGATGCATCTGATGCATCAGCCCAAGAAATGGGAAGAATACCTATTGTTATTACTAGAAGTTACCCTCAGACTGCTAGAGGATAAGCCCAGTACCCATTTAGATATGAATGATAAAAGAAAATTATGCTTAGATGGATCAACAAGAATGTACGAGAAAGGGAGAGGAAAGAAGTCTCAATGTAGATCAGTGAACTCTATATCATTGGGCATGGAGTCAACACAACAAGTTCCTTCAAAAAAAAACTATACTCTTGTAAATAAGGCAATTGTGTCTAATACTCAATAATCTGGGGTTTGAAGAGAGAATAGAAGATACGAATAAAACATATATGAAGGTGTAAATCTCATATCAGGATTAATTCACACACACACAACAGAATATTTAATAACTGGAAATCAGTCCCAGCACTAAATTAAGGTGATTAAATATAATAAATGTAGGACAATATTTTGCAGCAAATATTTTATTTCTCATGATCTGAAATACAAGAGTTCCTAATAAAGCAGGTGTAATAAGTCATTAAATTTAATCAAGAGAGAAAATAGATGATCACATAGGAAAAACATTGATTCTTGAGACACAGATGAAACTCAGATCAAGCTATATTGCCTACATTCAGAAACAAAAACTTACAAGGGTCTCTTAACCCCAAGGATGAGCCCCTCACCTCTCTTGAGCTCCTCTCAGGTCTAGACAGATCACCCCTCTCTCGATATTTTTTGTTGCCTCATATAGAATTTCATTACAACTCAAAGGTCGAACAGGTTCGACACTCTTCTAAAACATAAAATTGTTAACCCTCATCAATGAGACAGAAAAAAAACAACATCTTCATTAACATCCATAGCCTCGAATATAGGGGCGAATTCAACTACTCACTAGTACATATTGTAAAAATTTCGACATTCTATTTGCAGCATTATGTACAAAATTGGCCATACTATCAAAAATAAAGGAAATTAAAAAAAAAATCCATATTGCCTAATAACGTCGCTATTGCCACGTTGACGTCTCTATTGCCACATTGTCGTCTCTCTTGCCACGTTTTCCACATAGTCGTCTATCTTTCCACGTTTTCCATATAGTCGTCTCTCTTGCCACGTTTGTGACATACTCATCTCTCTTGCCACGTTTATAAAGATAGTTGTCTCAGTTGAGATGTTGTGGAAACTAGGTTTTCCCCCTCCAACGGTCACCTAGCATTTTGACCAAGTCAACTTTGATTTGGTCAATGATCGTCGGAATTGCGACGTTATAAAATCTATAAATATTTTTCATTTTACAGATGTTGTGACAAGTTTTCTATAATAATGACACTTCAAAAAGGGTTTGCGGGTCTTCTCGGCTAGAGTACAACTATTAAAAGACATTTTAGTAGGGCTCTTCTCGTTTCCTTTTAATTTTTTGATCGGTCAAATTTTAAAGGAAACAACTATTAAAAGACATTGTACTAGGGATAGAGTACATGATGGGAAATGCTGACTTGTGAACGAGGCCAACGTTGATTGTTTTTCAAAATGTTTTTGTATGACATCATACATCCTTGAGTCTTGAAACCCTCCCATACCGTAGAGGCATGTGTCTAGTCTAACCATGTCAAATTGGATGCATACAATCACATATTGAAGAAATTTCAACATTGGCCCCATTCATTTCTCACTATGCGGGGTCGGTGCATGACATTTTTGGTGGTTGAATTGGAATTTCCATGACATTTCAAGAGAGTTCCAAAAAATATTCTACATATGGAAACAACAACATTTGACAATGAGACACCCATTATGAACATTGTTACAAACATGGACGATATCAAAGATTGTGTGGTCGGGACATCATACATCCTTGAGTCTTGAAACCCTCCCATACCGTCAAGGCATGTGTCTATTCTAACCATGTCAAATTTCGATGCATATAGGAACATATTGAAGAAATTTCAACGTTGGCCCCGTTCACTACTGCTCACTATGCGGAGTCGGTGCATGACATTTGTGGTGGTTGAATCGGAAGTTCCATGACATTTCAAGAGAGTTCCAACAAAGATTCTACGGATGGAAACAATGGCATTTAACAAATATGAGACGCCCCATTATGAACGTTGTTGCAAACATGGATGATCTCAAATATTATGTGGTCAGGACATCAAACATCCTTGAGTCTTGAAACCCTCCCATACTGTCAAGGCATGTGTCTAGTCTAACCATGTCAAATTCCGATGCATACAGGCACATATTGAAGAAATTTTAACGTTGGCCCCATTCACTAGTGCTCACTATGTGGGATCGGTGCATGAATTTTGTGGTGGTTGAATTGGAAGTTCCATGAGATTTCAAGAGAGTTCCAATAAAGATTCTACGGATGGAAACAATGACATTTGACAATATGAGACGCCCCATTATGAACATTGTTTCAAACATGGACAATCTCAAAAATTATGTGGCCTATACATCAGACATATTCCTTGAGTCTTGAAATCCTCCCATACCGTTAAGGCATGTGTCTAGTCTAACCATGTCGAATTTCAAGGCATACATGCACAGTTTGAATAAATTTCAACATTCGCCCCATTCACTGCTCACTATGCGGGGTCGGTGGAAGAAATTTCACTATGCTCATTCACCTTCAAGGCAAGCGCCATTCACTATTCTCACTATGAGACATCCATTATATTGAACATTGATGCAAACATGGATGATCTCAAATCTTATGCAGGGACATCAAACATCCTTAAGTATCGAAACCCTCCCATACCTTCAAGGAAACTATCTAGTATAATCATGTCAAATTTTAAAGCATATGGGCAAAGATTGAAAACATTTCAACATTGGCCCAATTGTCTGCTCACTGTGCGGGGTCGATTTAATAAATTTGTGATGGTTGTATTTGAAGTTCCATGACAAATTTCAAGATAGTTCGGACAACGATTCTATAGAAGGGAATGACGAATGATGACAATGAGAGGTGCAGCATGATGAACGTTGATGGAAATGTGGACGATCTCAAAGATTATGTGGGGAAATCATACATCCTTGAGTATTGAAACCCTCCCATACCGTCAAGCCATGTGTCTAGTCTAACCATGTCGAATTTCGATGCATACATGCACAGTTTGAAGAAATTTCAACGTTGTCCCCATTCACTGCTCACTATGTGGGGTCAGTGCAAGATGACATTTGTGGTGAGTGAATGACATCAGTAATAAAAATGATGAGTTGATGACATCGTTCTCACCAACATATGTTCACTTAGTCGCAATGACACATCTTTGATATCCTCCAACATTAAAGAAATCCCCACATTAGTAGGGAGTTTAAACATTTTCAATAAGTGTGAGTCATTCATGCATTCTCCTACCTCATGGATATTATCTTGTGATCATTCTCACCATTATTCACATAACCCCCACACTATATTCCCCTTAGTTACTCAATAATCAAAATTTAAAAATGACCAAAACTAATGCAACAATGACAGAATAGCAAACCTTGGAAGAGAGATAGATGGTTGTAGATAAGCATAGAGGCAAGGAAAAATAGAAAACCTTTAACCCCATGCCCATTAAATAGTTTCTTATTAATTATTTAAGATCTAAGGCAATACTCCACCAGGTTTCCCATAAAGCAATCAATGGATTGGACTATTTCTGCCTACATGAGGGCACTGAAAAGGAAGGATATGCTTGAGAGATTGTTGAGTAGAGAAAGGAAACATTTTACCTTGTGTTGTGTATGGAATGGAAAACATATTTTCCCTTATACTCAAATATCACTCACAGACCCACTTTATATATCATCTCATCTCATCCTCGTTTCATTTTATTTTCTGATCGGACGAATTTTAAAGGAAACAACTATTAAAAGACATTGTACGAGGGCTAGAGTACATGATGGACAATGTCGACCTGTGAATGGGGCCAACGTTGAAATTTTTTCAAAATTTTTATGTATGAAATCATACATCCTTCAGTCTTGAAACCCTCCCATACCGTCAAGGCATGTGTCTAGTCTAACCATGTCAAATTTAGATGCATATAGGCACATATTGAAGAAATTTCAACGTTGGCCCCCTTCACTGCTTAGTATGCGGGGTCGGTGCATGACATTTTTGGTGGTTGAATTGGAAGTTCCATGAAATTTCAAGAAAGTTCCAACAAATATTCTACAGATGGAAACAACGACATTTGACAATGAGATGCCCATTATGAACGTTGTTGCAAAAATGGACAATCTCAAATATTATGTGGTCGTGACATCAAACATCCTTGAGTCTTGAAACCCTCCCATACTATAAAGGTATGTGTCTAGGCTAGCCATGTCTAATTTCGACGCATACATGCACAGTTTGAAGAAATTTCAACATTGGCCCCATTCACTGCTCATTATGCGGGGTCGGTGCAAGATGACATTAGTGGGTGAATTGAAGCTTCTGTGACATCAACTCGACTTGGTAATTCAATAATAAAACCCTCCTTAAGTATTATGCAGTGACATAAAACATCCTTAATCATCTAAACCCTCCCATACCTTAACCCCATGCCTTTAGAAAAATTAGAAAACCTTTAACCAAGTATTTAGTCAGTGATATTTGGAAGAAATTAGAGTGGCGTTGTGATGATCCAACTCAATACAAAAGTGTACCTAATTACAACTTGAAAGAATGTTGCCACCAAAATACTCATCCACAAGATAAAATTGTTGTTGACTTGCTCATCCAATGGAGGAGGGCAAGAAGACATATCCTTGTAATATTGTGCACCCACTGGAAGAGTAGTACCATGACATATCAATGATGATCCCCATTATTCCCATTATGAACGTTGTTTCAAACATGGACGATCTCAAAGATTATGTGGTCAGGACATCATACATCCTTGAGTCTTGAAACCCTCCCATACCGTCAAGGCATGTGTCTAGTCTAACCATGTCAAATTTCGATGCATATCGGCACAAATTGAAGAAATTTCAACGTTTGCCCCATTCACTAGTGCTCACTATGCGGGGTTGATGCATAAAATTTGTGGTGGTTGAATTGGAAGTTCCATGAAATTTCAAGAGAGTTCCAACAAAGATTTTATGGATGGAAACAAAGACATTTGACAAATATGAGACACCCCATTATGAACGTTGTTGCAAACATGGACGATCTCAAAGATTATGTGGTCGGGACATAAAACATCCTTGAGTCTTGAAACCCTCCCATACCATCAAGGCATGTGTCTAGTATAACCATGTCAAATTTCGATGCATGCAGGAACATAATGAATAAATTTCAATGTTGGCCCCATTCACTAGTGCTCACATGGACGATCATGTAATAAATATGACATTTATAACTAAGTATGGGGAAGGTTGACTTCTATATAACTATAATATGGGAGGGTTTCTTGACTTATATACTTGATTATTTGGGGACGGTTGTGTTTCTCTTTATGTTCATATATTTGAAGAGAGGATTAGAGCATTTAGAGTATTCATAACACTCTTGGGATTACTTTTGAAATACAAATGAAGGGGGATAGATGCCTAGCCACATGTATTCTTCTTCATATATTCATGTTGCATTGACATACACAACTGATATAGAAATATAGAGATAGTATGTTTATTTTTTATTTTCCATTGATTTGACCCTAGTAAGTGGGGAATTATCCCCTATCACAACTACCATTTCAATAATTTTATATCTTCATAAAAAAACCATGTAGAGATTTTACATTTATGTATGTGAAAACAGAGGAAAAATGCATTGAACCCAATCAACCATTCATCACCATTCTAACCATAAACACCATAGAAGTCAAAAGGATGTTTCTTAATATAGAAACCCAACAAAAATCATAGAGAAAATTCACTAATCTAGATTGTATCTTGCATAATCAATTTTGGGATATAAGTAGTAATAGTGAAATAGTAGAAAACTATGTGAATGTTAATTGGTGCAGTTAATTAACAAAACCAACAAAGTAGTATGGTAATAAGACACTATTCACCCTATTCAATCTCTCACATCCTTAAAAAAAGGAACTCATAATGTTCTAAGAAGATTCAAGGTAAAAAATTGAGGGCTAAGACAAAATATCAAGTGGCACAAGATTTAACAACTCCTCCACGTATCCCTACCACATATAGCATAAAATAAATCCCTCCTTCCAGTATTTCAATGGGCATGGAAGAAACCCAAGAAGCAACTAATATAGGAAGTGATTATTCACCATTAATGTTCTTATATGTTGATACTAATTTCCGTCCCTTTTTCATATGATCCAAAATCTCCTTTCATTAGTACCTAGACAAGGATACTAATTAATGTAAGGAGGACGCATCCTTCACAACATTATTTTCTACACTTTCCTAAACAATGTCAATAACAATGCTAGTGCACTTGGAAGGTGGAAATATAACATTTACATAATCAAGAGGCCAAGGATAAGCTTGATCCAAGATTGGTTCCACCTAATGGTGACCAATCTCAGAGTCCTTCAACCAAGTTGGCTTCTAATTTATGCACTTATTTGCATGAGAAGCATTATGAGCTTTAACTTTTAGACATGAAGTAGATGGTTGCACTCAAAAAAAATACTATAATTACGTTCATTATGCAATAATTAGGTCCAACTACAATCATTATAACTTAAAACAATTTTTCTTTATAGATCCTTGATCAAATTAGTGTCAATGTATTTGAGATATGGAAAATGCCAAAAAATTTGTTGTTTCTAGAGCCAAGGCAACAATATTACTTACAACATTTCTAATGGCCTTAAGAGAGTTGGCATTTCAATTTTTAAGAGGCTAGCTAAGCTTTCTCACCGAAATTGGGATTAAACATAACAATTCAACAAGAAGATTGAAGAGTAGAGAAAGGAAACATTTTCCCTTGTGTTGTGTATGGCATGGAAGATATATTTTCCCTTATACTCAAAGATCACTCACAGACCCACTCTGTATATCATCTTATATATGTCCATTATGAACATTGTTGCAAACATGGACGATCTCAAATATTATGCGGTCGAGAAATCAGACATCCTTGAGTCTTTAAACCCTCCCATACCGTCAAGGTGTGTGTCTAGTCTAACCATGTCAAATTTCGACGTATACAGGCACAGTTTGAAAAAATTTCAACGTTGGCCTAATTCACTTCTCACTATGCGGGGTCAGTGCAAGATGACATTGGTGGGTGAATTGAAGCTTATGCGACATCAAATCAGCTTAGTAATTCAATAATCAAACCCTCCTTAAGTATTATGTGGTGACATCAAACATCCTTAAGTATCGAAACCCTTTGTTGGCCCTCGACCAAGTTTTGGGGAAACTGGTTAGTTTTGACCCACTTTTGGACTTTGACGTGCTAAGCCAAATAGGAGCGCCCAGATGGAGCTGAGATCATAGATCTCACATCTTTTAGGGTTATGTGGACCTAGTAAGGGGTCCTCTAGGGTTATGTTCCAACACCCTCCCATACCTTAACCCCTTGCCTTTAGAAAAATTAGAAAACCTATACCAATGAATTGTAACATGGTATGGCATTAGTGACCCTAGGTGTGTAGTCCATTCAACTATGAGAAAAATAGTGCCCATTTGCATCGGTTTCCTAAATTTAGTTTGCAATGTCTTTTGAAAACAATCCTTCCAAGGTCACAATGTCACATTCATTATGCAATTATTTTCAATTGAGATTGTTTTTATGAATTTTTAAGACATTAGACTTAGATATTTGCAGAGTTAACAAAATAGACTTTTGGATTGTTTCCTTAAGTGATAATTTTTTTGAGGCCTTCACAAGGGATTACATATATTTACTAATCATTTTTTGTATATTCGATAAGATATTAATTATTATGTATATTGTAAATATAATAACGAAGCAACAAGTATCCTTGCATATACATTCACATCTTTCATAGAGACAATGAATTATGAATAGTAGATCAAATGTAGTAAACTAGACGTGGTTACTTGTTACAAGGTCGTGACTATAAGTATTTGAAATCTGTTATGAAAAAATTCCATACAAAATAATCAAAAACCTACAAAAATTATATAACCATATAACCAATAACCATATAAAATTTTGTAGTCATTGCTTTCTCTTGTCCAAAGGAACCTACAAAAATCACCAGTGAGGCAGAATGCCTCATATCTATAAACCTATGATTTTTCTTCGACCTGATTCTCTCCCGCAACTCTTTAATTATATCTTCTTTCTCTTCCAACTTCTCCTTATTTTTATCTTCCCCTACTTCCATGAGGGTTATTTTCCTCTTATGCTTCTTTAGTCGAGCCATCATCTTGAGCATTTTCTTTTTGGTAGATTTCAATTCATTTTCACAACTATGATGATATTCCCTTCTCCATGTCTCCATTCTGCCCATTTCCTATGATACAATCTATTGATTTTCATTAAATAGGAACTCACATTGCCTAATAGAGTCATGAAGGTGGTCCTGTGATTCTCCATTTTACTTGTTTCAAAGCATCAAAATTCAGAATTGACACAGAAGAACAACTGCTCAAGATTTAAAATATTTTATAGAGCCAACCAAAGAGAGAGTAATACCAGGCTATCTCAAAATGCCTATAAGATAAAACGATTGGGGACCTTTTGGAAGAAGTTCCAAAAATAAATTGGCTTTCAAACTGAGAAGAATTCCTTGATTTTTGTGAACGAGGAGACTCAAATATAACCAAAATAGTACTTGAGATTGATGTTTGGGGTTATAATGTTGCATGCAAATGAACCCTAGCTTCCTTTTTCCCAAAACCAAACCTCCAAGTCTTCACACAAAAATTCTCCTAGAGTCCTCACATGACACACTTCCAAAACCAACCTTTTATCTGGAACCATACCTTCCAATTGGAAGAAACAAAAGGATAATGGTAAGAACAAGACCACTCCTCCAAATCCATATCTGAAAATTTGATATTCCCATTTGAAAATGTAGAAAAATCCCACTCGCTTTGCACCATCCCATCCTACCAGGGCTAATAAATAATGACTCCTGCAGGATATAACAAATAACATGACAAAGTACCCATACAGTCCTTTGCAAATGCATGTTGTAGATGTGATGCCACTTATTAGGATTTTTATAATGGTAATTTAATAAGAAGGGGGGTGATAAGAATAAGGGAGGTTGCAAACTACCTCTTCCTCCCTATTTTTCTACATACAACCAAGAGATAAAGAGAAATACTTATCGATCATTACATCTACTAATCGATTAATGTCTTTGAGGACATGAAAGAATTTAACTTCCTCAAAAAATACTTCTAACAAGGTGTGACACAACAATCTATTGATATGAGGGTCTTTAGGGAGAGATTTGTAGACCAAGTGACATATGACTATGATCGAATCTCCAATCATTATAATATTCTCTTGCCTTCATTCTTCATTATCTAATCTCCTAGTCCAATGGCCAAAGATTCAACTTCATTATTAGAGGTTTCTCTAATTCTCCAAGCATAATTATAGACATAATTCCCCAAAAACTTATTCCCCTTAAAAAGTAATATCATATATTTTTTATTGTGCTTTAATCATAACTATAATGACCAGAACTATGAAATATATATTAACAACCCTGAATATTATCTTATAACATTATTTGGAATAATCAATTAAGGTGTCCTTGCATATTATCAATTAAGTTGAGACCTAATGTCTTGAAAAAGAGCTTCATACCATCATTTAGAAGAAATGTTCTTGGATATAATCAACTAAGTCGAGAGGTAATGTCTTGAGAAATAAATTATTAGGAGAAAGAGTCTCTTAAATCAGTCTCTAAAACTCCATTGTGCAACACCTTGCTAGCAATGGTTGAGAAGGACATAACCACAAGGTTGTAGTTAAACGTTCCATAAAACAACATTGTGCAAACAAAAGTCTCATATTCATAATTCCTTTATGCAAAGAAACTACTTTTTATGCTCGCAACCATTCATGAACTTGCACCCATTCACAAGCAAAGATAGAGAGCTCGAGCTCGGGGTTAGAGAGAGCTCGTGAAGGGCACAGGGAGAGAGCTCACAAGCTGCAAGGTTAGAGAGAGAGAGCGGAGGGCATCGAGAGAGAGCTCACAAGTTGCAGGGTTAGAGAGAGCTCACAGAGGGCATTAGGAGAGAGAGCTCATGGAGGGCACCATCTAGGAGAGAGAGCTCGCAAAGAGAATGGTAAGTTGTTGAATTTACTTCTCTGTATTCTCATAAAATGCCTTAGGGTGATGAGTGATGTCTTGAGCTTGGAATTCATTGTGAATGTGGAGGATAATAGTGGCGTCCATGTTGACCATTTCCAACTTCCGTAGAGCTCCCATTTGATCTTGAACCAGTGAAAAGGGCCCTTGAGTCTACGCCATCCAAATCTTATCCTCTTGAAGAAAAATTTATAACCCTAATATTATGACGGTGCAAGAGACAACGATAAAAGGAGAAAACACCAAAAATATCTTAGCCTTCTTTTTAAAAAGATTGTCTTTTGTTTCCTTGGATGTTGTATGTAAATCTAGATTAGTGATCACAAGTTAGAAGCATTCTTTCATGGTTCAAATTTTTTAGTTTAGCTTATGGGATTTGGACTAAGATTTTCTCCTTATAATTAGGGCTCTATAGTTAAGTCTTCAACATGTATGGGCCTTATAATGTGGAAAAGATTTTGATTTTTTTTTTAATCTTTAGGAACTCAAGTATGAGTTAGTGATTGTTGGAGGTGATTTAAATGTAGTGTTGAGACAAAGGGAAGTTTCAGGAGAGAATGGTAGAATGGATCCCTTGTCTAGTTTTTTTTCTTGGAGAAGATGGAAACTCATAAATTATGTGACCCAAATACAATTGAGGTGGTCCAAACCTAGAAACATTTTAGCATAGCAAGGAATAGGGTCATGAAGTGCCTTGATAGATTTATTGTCTCTGATGCAATTATGGAAAATATGGAAAATATCAAAACATGGAATAGGGATGGGAGGGAATCTAATCATGTACCCATCCTCTTCATTAAGAGAAGGATGAAAAAAAATCTCCAACCCCTTTCAAATTTAACTCTCATTTGTTACAAAATGATGAGTTCACAGTGATTGTAAAGTCAAAATGAGAGGGCATGAATCAAATAATGATGGTTTTTCTATGTTTCAAATCTACACAAACCTTCAAAGAATAGAAAAGTATCTATACTAGTCAAAGAAAAAATACAACACCTCTAAAAAATATATCATAGAAGTGGAAGACAAAATCTCTAAATTGTTTAGTAAAACCCCAACTAGGCTCATGATTGGATGTGAAAAGGCATAATTTCATTCTTTAGAATCTAGAAAAAGGATCCAATTTGAATGTGAGGAGGTGAAGTGGAGATTAAAGAGAAGGGGAATTTGGTTATCTCAAGGGGCTGAAATACAAATTTCTTTGATAACCATGCAAAAGGCACAAAAATAAGGAAGACAATTTGGGAAATACCCAAGTTGGATGGGAGCAAAGAAACAACTTCAAAGAAATAACAAAGTTGGGGTTAAATTTCTTCAATGATTTATATTCAATACCAAATAGACCAAACATTGTTAAAATTCTTAAACTTGCATATTACTTCCCAAGATTCATAGATCACGAAGGAACTAAAGACCTTTATACATAAGTATGAAAGGAAGAACTAATGGAGGTAGCATTTTCCTTTCGAAAGGATAAAAACTCAAGTCTTGATGGGTGGTCAATAGAAATTTTCAACCCTTTTGTGATTGGATGGAAGGTGATATCCTAGCTATAGTAGAAGAATCAAGAACCTTTGTTAAGGTTATTGGGGCCATGAATGCAACTTTATTAGCTCTAATTCCCAAAAGGGACAATATTACTTCCTTTAACAATGTTTGCCCTATTTCTTTATGTGATTCTATCTATGAGATAATATCGAAAGTAATTGCAAGAATCTTAAAGTGCGTCTAAAAAAATCCATCTCCTAAGAGAAATTAGGTTTCCTATAAGGCATACAAATTCATGTTGTCGTAGGGGTATCCCAAGAAGGATTGCACTTGATAAAGGAAAAGAATATTCCCTCAATTGTAACTAATATTGATTTGTGAAAAGTATATGATAGGGTTGATTGGATGTTTCTAAAATTGACATCTACTCACACAAGATTTAAGTTTCCCTTGATAAATTGGGTTGAAGCATGCTTGACATCATATTATTTTGTTCTGCTCGTAAATGGATTAACAACCCATTTTCTTTAAACCAACAAAAGGCCTAAGGCATGGTTGTTCAAAAAATTAAAGGGTTAAAATATTATCTCAACCTAGAGGGTTAAAACACGATCTCCCCTTCAAATTACTTGATTTCAATAGATGATCAAAATACATGTTTTTTGTACCAAAGGAAAATTCATATTGGAATAATCCTAATTCCTTCAAGCAAATCCATCTCCCAAGTTCATTTCCACAAAAATCTTAGTCATCGAGGTCTTGTCTAGGAAGCATTTTTTCTTGTCAATATCCAACATTGATCAAACTAGGAGTTCTTCCATCAAACTATGTGACACATGCCTCCAAATGCGCAAACAATTTGCCACACCAATATTTGTAATGTGGCATGGCATGAGAGGTCCATGTTAGATCATCCCTATTGGTTGTAGGTTAGATCACCTTCATTGTGAAGATAGAGCTCTTGCAGTCCATGTTAGATCAGCCCTGTTGGTTGTAGGTTAGGGTTTGTAACAACAATAGATATAGAGGGAGAAAGGGGATGCCCTAGTAGAGGGAAATTCCTTTCAAGGTGGCAAACCAACTCCAAGTAAAAGATCATTCAAAGGACAATTTCTCACGTTTTCCAAGGAAAAGATTTTGTATCTCCAATGCAATTAAGAGTGATTAGTGTCTTTCAATATTTGGGTTAATGGAGTCAAGTGAATATGAGGAAGCTATATAGGCTACTTCCTTGGGGATGTAAACCCTTTTACTCCCCAAGGCAAGCCTCTTTAGCTAGGGTTTCAACTAGGAGGGTGTTTGCAATTATACTCCTCTGAGTAAACCCTTATGAAGAAATATTCCCTTAGCAATAAAATGGTGGAAGCACAAGTAGGGGTGTATACACTTATACTTCCTACTTGGCTCAAGTAAATAAAACCTTTAACTTGTGCAAATGACAATACAATGAAATAAATGGCACCTTCAAGCATTAAAAAGGCAATAAAAGCTAGACTAACCACCAAAAAGTAATGAAGAAAACCTTCCAATGGTAGCGCACCATCTCCATCAACCATAACCAAGAAAGCATATAACCACAAGAGAAAAAAGAGACAAAAATCTAAGGTAGCAAAAATTTCAGTCCTTCTCTCACAATGGGAGAGGAATGTTGTGTGTCAAAATGAGATCTTAGGATCTCTATTTATACAAAATGTTTCTATCATAGTTTGTCCACATAATATTAGGTAAAACACAAGATTAGGGGTCAACAACCCTAATCTTTCCCCTTTTACAAAATAATATTAAAAAATTCCTTTAAATTTTCACTTTAGCACAAATAAAACCCTAATTTACATGGACATCACCCCTTTAGGGGACATTTTGGCACTTGGAGAAGGTCATTAGTGATGTAGGAGTGTAGTAAGGCTTCCCAAAGCCACGTCTCAAGCCTCCAAAAGTCTTCCTTCATGGTCAAAGCCTCAAACACCTCAAAACGTCCAAGTGCCAAGTGTATATCACCTCACCACCATGCCCTAACCCCCAAGCATGACGTCAACCTCCAAGGAAGACATTTTTCCCCTCCTGGGAAAATTGTTTGGCATGTGAAGCCTGGGATAGGTCTTCCACATCATCTTCTAGGTGTTCAATACTTTGTCTCTACAATTCAGCGTGTGGATCCTTGGCATCGAACCCGTGGGCTTGCAGCCCCATGGAAGCCCAATCTAGGCTTGTTCCTCCAAAATTGTCCACTGACTAGGTCCTACAAAGACAAATAAGTGTGCCCTCCAAGGATCTCAAGTCATAACATCATGCTAAGTGAATCCAATCAATAAATGGAGCACCTAAGCATGTGCATCAAATATTGCTATATCAAACAATTAATTTCTCAAAGACATTATGCGACTTGTCAAGCTTGAATATGGGAGGGTTTACGAGGTGTCTTATTGGGTAGATATTTCCCTAGGTCGAGGAGAGTTTTCAAGAGATCCCTCTCTAATCCATGTAAATTGGATGAACCAGTTGGGGTCAAGACTTAATGGGCATAGGGCTCATGACATATAAGGGGTCATAGTGTCCCATTCATGGGTGCCTTTGTAGAGAGTTGTGTGGTACCTTTGTCCGCAAATACATTTTTTCCAAACCCATTCTTTGTCATTCTTTTATTCTTTCATAATTTTAAGGAGAGGTTTAAGTTCACTACCTTGACATGGTGACCAGACAATGGAAATGTCACCCACAAACACATAGTGGAAATGAGA
The DNA here is from genome assembly GCA_009831015.1 of Picea engelmannii. Taxonomy (NCBI): domain Eukaryota; kingdom Viridiplantae; phylum Streptophyta; class Pinopsida; order Pinales; family Pinaceae; genus Picea; species Picea engelmannii. The sequence continues at coordinate 96,581 of ML788194.1, read as the reverse complement.
ACGTTGGCTCATGATGAAACCCCCTTTCTCTCAGCCATGTAATTGAGAGCCATTACCCTAGTTTGGTGACCAGATGATGGCAATGCCATACCACTAGATATTCATGGACATGATAGGTCAGCTCGTGATGAGACCTCTTATCCTTCAACTAACCACATGGACGTGATAGTTTGGCTCCGCTGTCAACAAACCACATGTCTAATATTGTTGCACTAGACATACAGGCTATGAAGAAAAAATACTCCTCGAATCTTTTGGCAAATTCATCCACTGCTGCAGAAGTTGCCATTTGTGGTTGGTTCTTCTTCTTCTTCTTCAGACATTTTGAGGCAAAGTGTCTCATCTTGTGACACTGAAAACATTTGACTTTAGAAACGTCAATGTTATTCTTCTTTCCATTGCCTTTTCTCGCAAGAGCCAAGTCTTCTTTGTCCATAATATGTGGTGAAGATGAAGATCCGCTAGACTGACCAAGTTTAATCTCCTCCTGCACAAAATCATCCCATAAGAACTTCCATTCAGGGATCTTCTCTCGAGCTACAACTCCACGTACAAATACATCCCATGACTTTGAAAATCCATTCGGTACTACACGCACTAGCTCAACATCCTCTGTTTTCTCGCCTACTGCAATGAGCTCATCCTTGATCTGTGTCAATCTGGTAAGGTATGGAATGTTGATTTTTCATAAGCTAGGTTAAGTTTGAATTTCATTCCATTTTAGAATTTCACTTAACCATAAACAATAATGTTACAACAACCAAGATCACAAGAAAAAACACCATGCACAAGAACACAAGAAGTATCCTGAGAAACCCTTCTCAGCAAGGGAAGAAAACCCAGCAAAATCCTTTTTTATATTCTTCAAGAGAAAGACCTTCACCATCAAGAAAGACTTAGCACACAAGAGGGTGCTCAAGCCCTAGAAGACTAGCGGCCAAGAGAGGTGCACACCTTTTTCCCAAGTAGATGTATTTGCTGAAATTTCCAAATTCACAAGAAATATATGATTCCACAATGGGGAATCATCCCTTACTTATATTAGAATTGTACTATCAACAATGGCGTCTATTGGCTCAACAAGGCCGGCCTCTCTAAGTCACATTATAATTATTATTATTATTAATAATAATAATAATATTAACCATATTAATTATCTTTTACATTTATTATTAATCACATTAAGGTGGGGCCAAACTGTACCCTTTACATAATAATTAGGGTTACAGGTAGGTCTGACTCTATATAGAAAAGGATCTGATACACCCACTAGTGATCATCCACTAGGGGCACATCCATAGGGATGTCATAACTCTGGCTCACTACATTACACAAAAGAACCAGATCTACACACGTTCACCTGTGCTCATCCACAGGCACGTCCACTCTACAGATCTTATTTCCCATTGCCTCACACAGAAGAATCATCTAGATTTTTCTCATCGACTCTACTGCTCAGAGGAGGCTAACACATCATCTTCATTTCTGTTCACATGATGATGCACCCAACACTTTGGTATTTCACACGTTCGCCTTGTGCTCAGCCACAAGCACGTCCAACTCATCAGATCGCCTTTCCCACTGGATAATCATCTAGAGTTCTTCTCACTCTATGAATGGAGGAGGTCACCTCTACTTTCCTAGCTCTATCTCAGGCATGAACCACACACCCATATTAGGGGATTTCTCTTAGGTTTGTAAGCTGGGAGAAAGACTTCACATAGTTGCAATGATCCACACCTCACGAGTTTGTAAGTTGGAGAATGTCTCACATAATTTCATTCATCAACATGGAACCACACCCTCGCCCTTGGCCATATTAGAGCTATGTAATCTCTCACACAACACCATTACCCTATTCTCATTCTTTGGCTGGTAGAGTTCACTCAAGGCTTCACATATATTTTGCAGTATTCTTTCCTGAGAGATGTGGGATCACATGGTCTTTAATACTGTCAAGAATTAGGCTCTTTGCCTTGGCCTCACCCTTCTTCCAAATGGATAATTGTGTTGCATTTGTAGGACGAGATGCAATATCTAGTGTATGCTCAAGGACATCATTGACATCCAACACCATATTCAGTCTCTCTTTCCAGGTGAGGTAGTTTTGAGCCCCTTGTAGACGATCCTCAAGCCTCAAACTCAAGGTCATTGTTGAAAATGTTGTTGTTCATGTTCAAACCCTCACAGATCAAACCCTTACGCTGTAAAAATTTGTGGTTGTCTTGATTCACTGCCTTGGATCCTCATGATCCACTTAGATATCTAATGATCTACTTGTGATATTGCTTCTTCAACGATCCTTGATACCATGTGAATTTTCTCTAAACCGAGTTCATTAAACAAAATAAATTTCACTTATAATTGATTATACTAGGTTTTCTTTCACAAATAAATAATGCACAATAGAAATTAAGTAACCAGGAACATAAAGTAGAAGATAGCAACAATCACATCAATAATACACAATGAATTTTGGACAATAGTCCCTGGAAAACCCAGAAGGGAAAACCGGTGTAGCAGATTTGGAGATTTTTATTATTCAGTAGGAAAATATAGAGATCTTCTTGCAGAAAATCGACCTTTAAAAATACTGAGCCAAACCTCAGTGAAATGCCTCCAAGATGAAGTACAACCCCTCTCTCAACCTCTAGAATCTCTGCGCTTCAGCAAACCCCAACACAAGATCCTATGTGTGCATCATATGACCCTTGTGTGCACCATGTGTCACCCTGTATGACTCCTCTACGTAGCTGAGTGATTTGACCTCTGCTTGATTTGGCCTCTACTAGAAAGTCTCTTGTCTCCCTACAAAAATTCTCTCTCTCAAAACCCAGATCGTTCCTGCTCAAATCGACCTCTCTAATGCATAATGCGCCCTCCTTAGCCAAGTCGATTTTCCTTATACCGTAATGAGCAAGTGAAAACCTAATCTCATAAGGATGGAGGGATGAGATTAACTCTCCCTTACTCTCCAAGATGGATGGATAAGATTAAAACTTCCATCACTTAAATTATTTTCACTTTAACCTTAGAAAAGGTGCTCAATAAATTCAACTGAAGAATACAACACATCAACAGTCTTTTTCCTAAGTTAGACTTTAGGAAAAGTTAAATACTCAATTTGACTAATGTTTCATTGTCCCCCACCATGTTAGGACGTTGCAATGTGTGGAAGACCTTCCTTGCTATATTTTCAACAAATAGAACAAATCAAAGTAGGAGTGTGGAAACATTAGATTCCTAGAAACTGCTTCAAACATCAAGGCATTGTCATTAGCCTCTTGACAAAGTGGAATTGTTTCAACCCATTTTGAGAATAAATATGTAATTCATCATCAAGAACTGACAGAAAGGTCCACCATTATCAAGAACGTGACATCAATGCCTAAAAATAAACCACAGGCTCAATGCTTCAAGCATGGATATAAACACCAACACTTAGATGAACTTTAAATTTAGCACCTCACCTAGAATATAGACCTCGATCCAAACTGTTGAATACATAGTATCTATGGGTGTTGTGATTTAATCCAAAATATTCAAGTCGGTGTGGTCTAATTCTAGGGCATGCATGTGATGATGAAGCCACAAAATTAGCGCTCTATGTAAAGACATAATCAACTCCAACCTCCGTGTGTGTAGATTGAAGCAGGAAATTTAGTTCCCTAGAGGCTGCAGCTTGACAGTGTGTAACATGAGGGTAAGCATGAGATTTAGTGCCTAGAGAATATAGTATTGTAGGTCCCTTGACATGCCAAATAAATGTTTGGAGATTGGCAACTCAGTTTCCATATCTGGGGAGTTATTAGCTATTACTAAGCACGAGGAGGCATTTCAGAATCAACATGATAGATCATGATGCAGGAGCATCGCCAACACATCAAGCGAGCCAATGCGGAAGCGAAGGACAGCTGGACAAGCCAGCACAAATTTTGAAAACACTTTGGAATTGTTGCGCAAATCTTAAATGAGCCATTAAGATGAGGTGCACTTGTATATTGTAAATGGACCTTGAGCGGATAGCTCTCGTCCTTAGTAGGTAGACGGCATTTAAAATAGTTAATGTAAAGTAGATAGAATTTAATTCTAGACTATACAGTTGTAGAGCGCAGGAGGGAAACGGGATATAGACACCCTCATTGTGCATCGTAACATTATTCAGAAGCATTTAGAGCAAGAAGAAGCAGAGAGTTGGGTAAAAACACCCATGTACAGACATTTGAATTAATAGAAAGATTTGATTCAAATTCATGGTTTGTGTTGTTCTCTGTGTATTGGTGTTGAATGATAGGCTCATGAACGTTTGCTTCTTGTTATACATTTTCTTTTATATGTTGTGTATGTGATTTCATGTATGAATTGAAGTCTGAGAGGGAGAT
>ML788194.1:47578-87849 GCA_009831015.1 Picea engelmannii | reverse complement strand
CTTGATACCCAAAGAATTTGTATTGTACAGTGACAATCATGCACTGCAGTTTGTGACTCAACAGGAGAAGTTGAATCAGAAACATGTAAAATGGGTTGAGTATATGTAGAATTTCACATTTTTGATTAAACATATTTCTGGTACTGCTAACAAAGTTGTTGATGCTTTGAGCAAGAAGTGTTTGTTGTTGTAGGAGTTCAGAGTCCGCACTTTAGGTTTTGATGATCTCAGGAATATGTACGCAGATGATCCAGATTTTTAGGAAGCGTATGAAGCAGCTGAGAATCCAATTCTCAGAGACAGAAGCCCGTGTATAGAATACATGATCCAGGAAGGATTGTTGTTCAGAGGCAATCAACTGTGTATTCCGAAATGCTCCATGAGGGAGAATCTGTTGAAGGAGAAATACAGTGGTGGATTGGCAGGACATTTCGGTCATGACAAAACATTTGCGAAATTGAATGAGTCATATTTTTGGTCGGGAATGTGAGCGGATGTCAAAATATTTGTAGACAAATGCAGAATTTTCCAGCATTCAAAGGGAAGAAAGCAGAATGCGGGTTTTTATCAACCGTTGCCCATACTAGAAAGGTCGTGGGATGCGATAAGCATGGATTTTGTATTGGGGTTGCCAAGGACACAAAGAGGTGTTGATTCAATCTTTGTGGTAGTGGATAGGTTTTCCAAGATGGCACACTTAATTCCATGTCATAAGACCAGTGATGCAACTCACATTGCAAATTTGTTCTTCAAAGAGGTCATTCGACTTCATGGGTTGCCGAAAAGTATAGTTTCAGACAGAGACACAAAATTCATAGGGCATTTTTGGAGGACCTTATGGAAGAAGCTGGGGACTAATTTGATGTTTAGTTCATCTTATCATCCTCAGATGGATGGACAGACGGAAGTGGTCAACAGAAGTCTGGGATACTTGCTGAGAATCTTGGTGACAGAGCACCACAGCAGTTGGGACAATATATTACCACAGGCAGAATTTGCGTACAATGACTCAGTGAATCGGAGCACAGGCCAGAGTCCATTTCAGGTTGTTTATGGCATGCAGCCGAGGGGAATTTATGAACTGAGAGATTCAGGACAGACTGCTACTAGGAGTGCTAGTGCAGAGGAATTCGCTGAGGCGATGAAGGAACTTCACAGCCAGGTGAAGGAGCGGTTGTAGAATTCAAGTCAGGAATACAAGCGCAGAGCAGATCAACATCGGAGACAACTTCAGTTCGAGGTTGGTGATCTGGTTCTGGCACATTTGAGGAAAGAAAGGTTCCCGATAGGAGCATACAATAAGCTGAAGATGAATAAAATTGGGTCATGCAAGGTCTTGAGAAAATTTGGGGACAATGCTTATGAGATTGAACTGCCTGATGGGATCGGAATTTCTCCGATATTCAATGTCTCAGATTTGTACCCATACAGAGTTGGAGAAGTAGATATTGGAGATGAGTAGCCAACGATCCAGTGGACGAAGAAAATGCCAGTTGCAGAGAAGCCACAGACGGAATGCATACTGGACAAGAGAGTGAGTAAGAGGACCAGGCGAAAACAATATTTTGAGTATTTGGTCAAGTGGAAGAACCATCCAGTTGAAGATGTTAGCTGGGAGACTGAAGCTGAAATACAGAAGCATGGACAAACCGTGCAGGAGCTCATGGACAGGAGCCCATGAAAGTTTTCAAGCGAGGGAGTATGATGTAGGAGCATCGCCAACACATCAAGCGAGCCAGCGCGGAAGCGGAGGACAGCTAGACAAGCCAGCACAAATTTTGAAAACACTTTGGAATTGTTGCGCAAATCTTAAATGAGCCATTAAGATGAGGCACACTTGTATATTGTAAATGGACCTTGAGCGGATAGCTCTCGTCCTTAGTAGGTAGACGACATTTAAAATAGTTAATGTAAAGTAGATAGAATTTAATTCTAGACTATACAGTTGTAGAGCGCAAGAGGGAAATGGGATATAGACACCCTCATTGTGCATTGTAACATTATTCAGAAGCATTTGGAGAAAGAAGAAGCAGAGAGCTATGTAAAAACACCCATGTATAGACATTTGAATTAATAGAAAGCTTTGATTCAAATTCATGGTTTGTGTTGTTCTCTGTGTATTGGTGTTGAATGATAGGCTCATGAAGATTTGCTTCCTGTTATATATTTGCTTTTATATGCTATGTATGTGATTTCATGTATGAATTGAAGTCTGAGAGGGAGATGGAATGAGTTTCAATTGTTTCTCTATTTGAGCCAGAGAATTCCTGCAAGGAGTGCAGTTGAAGTGTCTGCAAGGAGTGCGTTGACAGAGGGTTCAGATAGAGATAGTTTTTGTTCTCATTAATCCAGAAGTGCAGTTGGGCACAGGAGCCATGCAAGGAGTGCGCGGGCCGGGTAAAAGTCTCAGGGTTGCGAACTTGAGTGAAGCATTTGACAGACTGTTGTTGCAGGTGTGCGCAGAGTCAAGTGACTTCAACACTTCGACGTTGTTGAAGGTTTGCTGCAAGGAGTGCATGCAAGAGTTTTCTTGAAGGACTTGAGGTTATGGGGAAAATCTTAGGAGGGATAGGACCTTCGAATTTGTTGAAGGACAGCATAGAAAAGTTGTGCCTTGAAGGTTGGCAAGAAGCATCGCAAGTTTTCACGCAGGTGGATAAGTTTTGTGGAAGAACACTTAGTCATTTCATGGATTGCATAAGGAAGAACGGGCGGTCGATATCTTCCAGGGAAAATCAGCGAATCACCATGATTCATTGGATCTTGCGGGGGTGCAGGGGGATACTGCAGATATTCCCATAGTGTTTAAGGCTCAGAAGGGGCAGAGTCGTTGATCCAATCCAACTAGGGGCGTTGGATTATTCGCGAAATCACCTATCGGGATTTCGTAAGAAAGGAATCGAAGATTTGGTAACGGAAGTCGCAAAATCGCGATACGTGATATCCCGACGGCTACAAGTACAGTGTGGGGCCACGGGAGTTGGTGGTGGAAAGGTAGCACACTGTATCGGGGTTAGGGAAAAGTAAAGTCCCGAAACATTGGACATCAGGATTCGCGATCCCGCAAAGTCCGAAATCCCGATGAGGTGACGGGACCGTTAGAACATTTACAGATGATTGTTAGAACATTTACAAGCTAAACGCTCCTCTTCTTTAATGTCTTTACTTGGGTGGAATATTGTGGCCAAAAAAAGGTTATCTTTCCTGGAGATGATTATACTCTCCTTAAAATTGTGGATCATTTCCTATAGTTTTTTCTCACTGATATGGTGTTATAAATATTAAATAATGCCAAAATTCTTTGTTCATAGAAATAAACAAACCTGTAATTAATTATGCTCTATACATTCTAGGTTAGATCTAACGCATTCACCTTCATTGCGAAGATAGAGCTCTTGCGGTCCATTCATGAACTAGACACCTAAAAGGAGTTGAAAAACATAAAGTGGCACACCTAAAACTGAAGACAAGTTGGAGGAGGCTATGAAGCTCTTCCATAAAATGCCTAACAAAAACATATGCCCTAATGTCGCCACATACACTGCACTTATTCATGGTTTATGTAAGGGTGGGAAATGGCAGGAAGCCACCAAGCTGCTTCGTGAGATGATGGATAGGGGACACACTCTAAACGTTATCCCATATACTGCGTTTATTGATGGATGTTGCAAAGAAGGTAAGCTTCAAGAAGCTCTCCAGTTGCTATATGTTATGGTGCAAATAAGCCATCATCCTACTGAATTCACATACAATACACTTATAAATGGGTTTTGCAAGGTGGGTAATATGGAGAAGGCCAAGGAGATCCTTCGAGAGATGTCAGAGAAAGGTTGCAGGCCTAACCTTGTTAGCTATAATACATTGATATATGGACTTTGCAAGCATTGCAAGATAAATGAAGCTCAAAAAATATTCTATGAGATGCAACACATTGATCGGTGGATTTTGCAAAGTGGGTAATTCTAAGGAGGCAAGAAATTTATTTAAACAGGTGAAAGATAGTGGTCATGTCCCTGATAGCATTACATATAGCACTAAGCAAGGAATACACACCCCAAGAGGCCAAAATCCTATTGCAAGAGATCTTTAAAAAGGTTTGACACTGGAGGTGTGACATATTCACCAGTAAATAACAGTCGTTGTAAAGATATTGCTGAAATGCACGTAGCGAGATTCAATAATAGGGAACGATTCATGAATTGCAATTGATGAACTTGCAAATCTTAATAGTGGTGATTTTTTAATTAGGGGATGCTAACACATTTTATGTCACTTTTCATCTTATAGTTTCTTCCAATTTTTTGTGAATTGTCTTGTTATGGGTAGATATTCAACATTTAGTGGGCTTGGCCGGCCCACAATAAATATGAACGAATAGCGTATTATGCCCTACTTTTGTAACTGAAAAATGGAGGAATCTTGTTTATTGTAACTGAAAAGGAAATAGATATTGTAACTGAAAATGCAGCTATTAAAGACATCAACGACATTGGTGGAGGGGGATATTTTCCTTTTCAAAAGAAGAACGAGAAGCAATCTGTGAGTTGGGGAGAGAATCTTGGTGAGAAAATCTTGGAGGGGACATCTTAATGGCATTCCCCTCCCTCATTCATGTAAATATTCCTTTCTGCAAGAAAGTTCAGTTCTATGTGTGGTTTAGTGGATTGTGCTTTTGTTAGGTGCCTTATTGACTGGCATTTTCCTGCAATTTGGCCCAATAATTTCCTCTCAAGAATAAACATGATTGTGATAGAATGTTTGTTTTTAATGTTGTTATAGATGCATGATAATAGTTGTTGAATTTTGATGTTTCTCATGAGCATTTGGATTCTTGAATTCTAAGTCTAGAAGGCATTTCATTGGAGATTCAATAACATTGAGAACTATTTCATACCTCTGTTTGTGCATTATAATGATTTGTGACTATATGTTTTTAGAGGCTATCATCTCTGTGAAACCATGTAAATTCTCCATCCTGCACTTGATGCTCATTTCTATTATTATATTGTTGATTCCTTTCAAATCTTGATATCTCACCTCTGTCAGTGTGTATTAAGGAAATATAAATTTGGGATGCTTTGTTTGATTTGGCGATTCATATCAGTTTTGTTGTAGATTTATCACCTTTCAGTTCCATTTCCCTCTAGTCAACCAAAGATGATAGGATTCCCCGTTAACTTTTAGGGGTCTGGTCTGTCTATGATCCAAAGTATTCTGAATCCACATGTGTTACATGATCATTACAATAGACAAGAACCTCAATGGAATGCCAACATTAGAATAAATTTCCTATTGCCTAGAAGATTCCCCATCTTGGAGTATTATGCAGTGCCTGCTTACAGTGGATGCTCTGTGGTGTTCAAAGCGCTTGAGATCAAGATGATAGTAGAAAATATTGTTAGTTTCATCTTCTTCTAGTCTAATAAAAAAGGAACGATACTCATACATCTGTGATTGGGTTGCTCTTCTTTGCAAGCCTGTGAACTACTCCATGGCAGAGGTAAGTATTTATTGGTTTGAAGAGAGGCTGCAAAACTTTGTTGAGGTACATGCAATAGGATCCTCTGTAGAAGATTTATTTTATTGCTTCCAACAAATCTCTCTAGAGTGCCATCGATCTCAGGTATGGCATTTACAATAACTGACTCAACTCTTGAGAATGAGGCAACATTCTTTGAATTTTAAAAAAAGAAAGAAAAATAAAACATTCATTTATGTTATGGTAGAGTGTGGAGATGTTATTTTCATGACATTAAGGGTATGATTTCAGTCAGCTGATATATTTCCTTACCTACCTATGCTATCAGTGGTTGTGTTGTGAGAGTTTTCGTATACATATCACTCATGCATTATGCTCTAATAGTGATTTCTGGGCAAGTTTTCCAGCAGATCTATTTGTACCACGAATGGCAGTGTCAATTATTATTTTCTCGTAGATATTTATACTTGAAAAGTGCTCATCTTACAATCATAATAAGGTCTCATGGTAATTGGAAATTGGTCTTGAATCCCTATGAATTAGATTATTTATGTCATACTAGAACATTTTTTACGCTCAGTTTGATGATTTGATGCATCTGTTTGAGATATTTCATATATGTATTATGGAATCCCTTTTGAAAGTTTATGTGTACCATGTATTTAACTCTGTTTGGTATAATTTTACATAGAAAATCCCTCTAGGTTTTAGTGTTTACATCATTTGGTTTAGTTTAGTTTGTTGCACATCTGGATTACACTTTCCATTTGTTCAATCTAAAGTGGGTTTGGCCTAGCTGTTAATGTGTTGTAACTTGGAATGGATGAAGTGCCCTAGGTAAATTGCAATGATAGTGCTCACGTCAATAATCTGAAATTGGTTTGCAAAAATGGTCAGTGAGTTGTCATTTGACATTGATAAAGTTGACGCTGCAAATATTATGTTAATGATGGCAAGGTTGCAAAGATTATTCAAGTATTCAAAAATACCATACAGTTTTAGGTCTTTTACAGTTAGGCTCAATTTGTGTATGTCATGTTTTTCTAGGAGGGGCCTTTGCACTCCCACTTTTTATTGTATCTCACACAGTTTTGTGTAGCGGTCCCATTGACCTATTTATGGTCATTTGTTGGATATTAATAAAATCATCTTATCTTGTGTACAAAGTGACTAACTTCACTTCAGTTTACATGAACTAAATGGGAGTTTAGTTCACTTTCAAATGTCACGGTTTCAACTGTAGGTAAAGTAGATGAACTTAACGTAGTAGTTCCTACTACTATTGGAGGACTTGCACATGGAAACTCTTTGGAATAGTGCACCAGGTGGTTGATCTGATCAACTGTTAAAGACACTCAGTAATTTTTTACCAAGTAACAAACTTTAAGCCATTTTTTTTATCTCTTTATGATATGTGGACAACTAGTTTAAAGTGGTCTTGACTCCTAAGTGGGTTTCATATAGGTTCTAGAGGTTGTTTAGGAATTTGACATCAATTGAACTCTCTATAATAGGACATAATTCCATAGGTGGAAGGACTCGGCAAAAACATGGTGCTTCGCGTCACTGGGATTGATATTGTTGCGATGTATTAAAGGTATTTTGAGTGCATGAATACTATGTGTTACAAACAAATCTAGCACTCCCACATGATGTAAAGTCCCAAGCATCAAAGGGATAGTATTGTTCAACTTAGGACCACAATATCTCTTCTTCTCACTTTTGGTTGGATCTTCTCCAACTCAAGGGAGGATTCCCTAAGGATAGGATCCCTAAGGCAATAGAATGGAGGCACAAAATGATGTATCAAAAAGTTAGCCTAAGAAAAACAAGTGATAGTAGTATAAATGGAAGAGCATGAAAAATGAAAGAACAAGACCAAGTGCCTAAATCACACCTTGGACAAATGGAGTCAAGGAAGCATGGATAAAAAAGGGATAGATTATGAATATGTAAGGAAATAAGGGTTGCTATGCATGCCACAAATCTGCCTTAACTTGTTGAAATATATTGCAGAAAAATGTCCTTGGAAAGCTAGGTGTAGTATTCAAATGTTACTATGAAGGTGATGCCTTATCATGCTAGTAGCAACTAGATTCATTACAAGGCCTACACATAAAAAACACAAGGGTTTCCTACAATAGAATTCAATATATGAAAACATTAGAATCATAAATCCTCACAACAAAAGATGTTATGCCTCCAAGCATATGAAGTACAAATGAAGTCCAAAGTGAGAGCTCCTCAATCCCTCTCTTAACCAACCCTGAGAGAATATTCCTCCTCATATAGTGATTAATAAAGTTGGAGTAGTTAGATCCCTTCTCAATCTGTGGTTGACTATATCACAATATGTGGACACAAGCCTCTCAAAGAGGATAGAGTAATAGCATACGATATTCTACCTAATCAATCATCTTGTATTCCAATAGCTAATGTGGTCATAAGTGTAATGTAAGATCAATACTTATATATGCATGTTCATGTTCTAGCTCGATATCATTGAACACGCTCATTCCAACTTTGATTAGTAAATAGAGTTGGATTAGCTTAAGCTGAGTAATGTATTCACCCTTATCTCTCTTCTATGATTCTCGTGTATTAGTTACAATGAGAACAATGATATGGAACTCAAAGAACATTGGTATAAGAGACCATATCGTACCTATGATACCTATATTAAGCTTAGTAACTATCACTATATCACCTTAGTTAAGATAGTAGTAAGCTCTATTGAATCTATAAGATTATTGTTTTCACTATGTTATTAGTACTAATGAATCAAGTCCATTGAATCAATGACCAAGCTTTATTGATGTAAATACACGTAATGGAATAAAAGAGATTTGTATAAATATGATATACTTAATACAGGTCTTAGATTATAGAGATCAAGAACTCCATATTCAAGCTAAGCTCCTTGTTATGGCATAATTATCTATGTTTCCCTATTCATTTCATACCTTATTAACACTGACCAGAATCATAGTAATAAGTACATAGCCTTACTAGCTCTATGCCAACATGTGTAAATAAACCTTAAGTATGAACACAGTTTGATTTCTTATGTTTCTCTAATAGATGATCTTATATGATTGGTTTTAAGCTTAGCATTGATTCGAGTGAACCATTACACAAGCCATAGTGAAATCTCTCTACCTGTATCATGACCATATGGAGTTTCTCTCTATAGCAGTCTATGTTTCCCTATTCAAAACTATCTAAGCTCTATCTTAACCATATTCAAGCTATTACATAGATCAGTCTCAGATTAGTAATGGAAATTAGACTCTTATGTGATTCAGATCCTAATAGTAATGATAAAGCAATGGAATTAGAACATAGTTGATATCCCGGGGTAATGAAAAAGCTAACACACTTAGTTGGTACTAGTGATATTGCATGTGTTATGTGTAATTGAGTAAGCATAACTAATTTGAATACATACAACAGCTTGGTTATCATTCTACATGCTCTATCTAAACTAAGCCATACTATATATGGAATCGGGTTTCATCGTGTTCATGTTACATAGTGCTAGAACCATTACTATTGATATCTAACATGTGCATCAATGTTATAGAACAAAGTAGTTGCAACTAATACACGTACTATGTGTATCACTTTAAGCTATGAGTATTACTCTCCTTATTATGATTACTAAGCAGGTTATGGTTATATTAGTAATATACACCCTTTTATAACTACAACTAAGCTTACTGTAATATTTATACATATCCAAGTATTATCCATAATATAGACGGTATTCAAGCTCTAAGCTTAAGAAATAGGTGAAATACAAGCAATATCATATGTAAGCTTTGTGTATATCATGGGCATACTATGTTACTTGATCACCTAGAATCACTCTAATGAACACATGGTTCTTACTCTATGTATATTGTTTGTACATGGATACTGTATCTCCCTAATATTTGATATGATGAAGATGTGGTATTAGTTGATATTCAACATCAGGCTTGAACTCTACTTGTTGTAATCAGGTTCTGCTTACTAGTACTCATCAAATGGTGATAGGTAATGGCATAACCAATGTGATAACTATGTAACATGATTTGCTTATCAAGGCTTGATTATGATTGATATTATATTAGTAATCACAATTACGGGAATAACGTGATTGCTTAACCTGTTATAAGCTTTGAACATGATATCTTAGAGTACCTTCTATGTATTGTGAATATACGCATATCCCTATTGTTTAGACTAGTTACGCTGGGTTGGTCACTCCTATGGATATGATAGAAGCTTACACATAGAAGCAGTAATAGTGATACTAGTTACTATTGTGTTGTTAGTATTATCCCTAATAAGTTGAGCTTCCATTGCTTGTTGAATATGTAGTATTGGTACTCTTTACACTCTGTATTCAATCTAAGATGGAGTCATAGGTTCCAACTTCTTACTTGTTCTAGTTATGGTGATATAACCACCATTGTATCGTATCCATCTTATCGCTATCCCTTATTCGATTAATCTCATCGGTATATCTCTATATGGTACTTAGTCAATGGTATCCCTATAATATAATACATATCACTAATTATGGTAATACATGGCTTATTCTATCCATACAACCACATTTGCTCCTATTGTGTTCTATATTTAATGTATGAGCATATGGAACATATGGGAATATAAGGAAATAAAGAGGACACATATAGGGGAATGGAAGTTAGATGATACAAGTAGTACCAATCTTATATGACTAATCATTATAGTAAGTACCATAACAACAATGAACTAATAGAGTGAATTCAGTTTATACCGTTATTAGGTACGGTGTTTCCCATATGTTTATACTATCATGCTAGCTTAGTAATCAAGCTCATAACATATATGGAAATGATATTGCTTAGATATGTCATATTACATCATGTTATAAGTATTGTGTTTCCATATTCTATAAGGTAGAAGCTCGTATAATATGGATATATCATTACTCCTTGTTTAACCTATACACTACTATTCCCATAAGTACAACCCAATCTGTTATCACTCCAGGAGTCTCTCTAGGCTGTGGATTGAGAGAGCTTGGTAAATTAATCAATAACTCAAAAATATGTATGGAATTGGATCCAAATGAACAACTCACTCACTCCCTCACTCAAGACAATTTGAAAATATCTAGACAGGACAAGGCTCTCAAAAGGTATTGATCAGATAATTTGTTTAATAAGATGGATGAAGAAAAATAATTATATTAGCAACATCACATACATTAAAAACATATATAAAGGGTCAAATATAACTAGCAATAGTTACTTATGATTTTAGTTTACTAACGTAGAGGTAAGATGACAGTTACCAATCATTAAGCAAATAAGGTAATGAATATAAAACTCAACTCATAAGTACAGAAAAGAAGGGAAAATGAAGGTATGAACAATAATAATGAAAGAAACTTATAATTCTAGAATATATTCAAAGGTATTCTTCATAAAAGAGTGCATAAGAGTCTTCAATCTCGAAACAAAGTCCTCAAGACTGCTTTCCCCCCTCAATTACACTGTAGAAATTATTGGCTTTATAGCCTTACAACATTTAACTGGGATCCTCCAAAGAGGGATCGAATAGCTACAAAATCTAGTCTAGTTACAATAAATTAGATAATATCCTATTTTAAGGGAATCAAACCCTGATCCTAAACTGAGTCTTCGATAGCTCCACAAGCTTACTGGATGATGAAAATCCTCTTCTAGAATCTCCAATGACAGCTGGGCCTTGACTCACCCATTCTTCAAACGAAAAGGATCCATCCTTTGACTTTTCCTCCAATTTGCAAAAGACAGTCCTGTTGGTAGTGCAATACACTGTGAAACTACTCTTTGCGCTACCAACTTCCTGTAGGAATATTTTTTCACAATTTTATATAAAATGCACAAAACAACTTGTTTAAATGTTGCAAACATTGCTCCATTGCAATACTATGCCATTGTATAATCATCTTTTGCATCAAGGTTATATAGATTCACTAAGTTGCAAGAGTGATGATGGTTTTGGACTTTGAATAAGAAGCTCTGAAACACCTCTACCATAGCCATACTCACTCTTTACTTTGCTTGACCAATCAACCCTAGTTCTGCACAAAGAATATATAAAGCTCTTCTATTTCCAAAACTTGAAGTTTTTCAGGGCCTCCACTTTAGTAGATCAACAGAAGTCTTCGATGATATTTGGATACTTTATGTCTTCTCAACTGAGCTTCCATACTCTGTCTCCTGCAAGACCTCCTTATCCCAGTTTGTTGGTTATTTCCCCAGTGGATATTTCCCCAGTGAGGCATTGAAAGGCCTTCATACTAGGGGTGAAGGGCATTGTATATTGGTTTCGATAAGGATTTGAAATGCCATGTTTGTTGGATTAATGGGGCATTATGTCCCAGTGAGGATTTAAAAGGTCTTCTTATGGTTTGGGTACTTTGTTCCAATTAGTCCTGGAACAATAGGTCTACTTGGTTCTAGTAATACTTTGACCAACCCTATTTGGTATGTCATTTGTGGTGCATACTTCATTCCAATAAATCCTTTAAGGTCCTTTCATTTAAGGTGCTTCTAAAATGTATTCCATTTGATTCTAGAGTGATCATCCCTTATCTTACAAAGGATAATATTTTAAGATCAATGCTTCAAATAATAAGGCCTTGCTTGAAAATAAATTTTATTTGATTCTAGTCATACACCATGCGAACCTTATTTAGGTCTTGTAAGACATTAAATGGTTTCTTAGATATCATCATAGAAAATGTAAGGTCTTGGTCTTTATATCCTTTACATAAGTTTTCTTTTTTGCTCTCGAAAAGGAATTAGAGTTCTATCAAGGGATGTTTTCCCCAAATCTCTTAATATGGAGAAAAAAACCTCTTTTCCCCAAGCATAATAGGTTGATGTTTGAAGATTCACATGAGATATTTCAAAATCCACCTCTCACCCATTTGTTCACTGCAAAGGTTGATCCAAAATGGATCATGAGACAAAGTCAAGATGACTTTATAGATTGACAGTGTTTTTGACCAAGGTTGAATTCTAGGGCTTCAACCCCATGAGATCGGAAGAAACTTATAGACTTTTGATGAGACATATGTGGAAGGGGAGTGGATCATTATGTCTTGACCACAAATTTGCGGTCGGTGGAGGATGAGTTCATAGTCCACTACACTCACAATTTTTGTTGTTGTCTTTCTACAATGATTTCATAGTCCATGTCTTTAATTTATAGAGCCTTTTGGTATCCCTTCTAAGATAAATTTGTATGTTGTGTAGAAACTTAAACCTCAAATTTGTTAGGGTCATTAATTAAAATGATAGTTTGTCGACCTAACTCCACATGAAAGGCATAAATGATTCCTTGAGGCTTAAACATGTGGCCATCCCTTCAACATGGTGTTGGACTGCACAAGCTCCGAGGAATTGATATCTCTCCAACATGACATAGACATAATACAAGTGGAGGCCCCTTCATCAAAAACAGTTTTGAATAGATTCGTCCCATGCGAGACTACTTGAATTTGAAAAGAAATTTGGTGGGGGAGTCTAGCCTAACTTTGGTCCATGTCAAATGTAATTAAACTAGTATATGAAGGGTCCACCCCTCCTATAGAAGACAATGATGCTCTTCGTTGCATTGGGAAACATATAAGGAATTCGAGGGCTGACATGGCACATGGTGTTTGGGTTAAATCTTCCACAATACTATAATTATGGGCAACCCATGCGTTGGGATTATGCGTAGACCTAGGAAGCACACCCTTTGGTGGGAAATTCATTGTGTCAAGTGATGGCTCTTCTATATGGAGAGGTACAACAGGCTAGGAAGTAGACATAGGGTCCTTATTCGAAAAAATTCTCTCTTCAACATGTAATTTATTCAATAGTCTAAAGGATGGTGATTGAATGGGTGATACTTTCTAGGAGGGCATCTTCAGACCTCCAAGTACTTTCTTCAATAGTCTAAAGCTACCCAAACACATTTTTCTTGGACGTCACTCTCCACATTGATATTCCTTGCCCTAAGTCATTGCAATCTTAATTGAGGGAAACCCCCTTCAGTCGGAGGAAAGATGGCTTGAAGTGACAGAGGGTTGGATAGGTGGTAGGGGCCTTCCCTCTAAGTTAAGCATGATTGCACTTGAGATTTCGAAATTTATGTCAACAATTACGAATTCATGTGATAACACACCCAAGACATATCCTACTGATCATAAACCTCATTAGACAAGACCCCCTTTACCATTGGAAGTTAGTTCTCCTCTTCAACCAACCTTGCCTAAGACCGATGATATAGATTTAAATATTGATATGGCTAGTATCTTAGAAAAGGTTAATGTACCAGCCCTCTCAGTATTGATACTTTATATTTTTTTTAAATACCTACAACACAGTCTCTATTGTGACGTCTTTGAGTGTCGCTCCCATAGCAACCACGTCAGAGATTATACCTCTTAACGTCACTCTTGCCATGTCCCAGACGCCTATCTTTCCACCTACATGACGTCACTCTTGCCACCTCCAAGACGTCACTCTTGCCACCTCCAAGAGTTTCGCTCCCATAGCAACCACATTGGAGATGATACCTCTTAACGTTTCTCTTGCCACCTCCAAGACGCCAGTCTTTCCACCCCCAAGACGTCTCTCTTGCCACCTCCAAGACGTCTCTCTTGCCACCTCCAAGCTGTCACTCTTTCCACCTCCAATAAGTCACTCTTGCCACCTCAAAGACATATCTCTTGCCACGTCGAACATGTCTCACTTGCCACCTCCACAACGTCTCTCTTGCCACCTCCAAGCCATCACTCTTTCCACCTCCAAGACGTCGCTCTTGCCACGTCCAAGACATTGGTCATTCCACGTCCCAGACATTGGGCTTACGACGTCTATATGGGGGTTGGACAATCAAATCCGGGATGACATGTGTCTGCATGAAACGTCGCAATAAATACGAAATATATGTCATCATACAAGCAACGTCATGTGAAACAACGTTTGAGGGGGTATGTTGTTTGTCGTTCTCCCGGAAATATAAAATGGCAATTACATCGAACGGGCCATCGGAATTTGACCCAAATGCACTAGTGACTCAAAAAAATTCATGATAGGACTCATAGAAAGAGGGGTCTAATAGAAAAAAAAAACCTTATTCGATATTTTCCAGAGAATGCCTGCGGATATGCTAACCAACAACCTCATTTTTCTCCGAGTTTCGTATTAAGTGTCGGATAAAGGTCCAGATCCACCTGATATGTAAATTTGAGTTGTCAGATGAAGGACTGGATTACACCTGATATGTAAATCTGAGTTTTCAGATGAAGTACCGGATTACACCTACGAACTGGCACTTGGCCTTAAACATCTCCTTAGGGGCCTTGGATACTTCATCTTGACAACTGATGATAACCATAAGCTATATTTTTGGCAAATTATTCCTTTGCCACATTTCAATCACTTAGTAGTTAGTTGGAATTTGATCTCTATCCATTCATCAACATTTGTACTGAGCACTGAAATCTATGGTGCTTCATTTACATGAAACAGAGATATCTTGTGGGCTCTTCTGTTTTGTGGAACTTTATGTGTTGTGTTTCCTATGTGTTGTCGATTACTTGGTTGATATGATGGTCGGAGTTGTGACTTGCCATTTATGATTATAGACTAGCTCTCAATCTTGGGTGTCCTCCAAAATAGAATTTTGGCTACAACGACCAACATTTACATAAACGAGCACATATATTGTTTTGTAAAGAACATTGAAACTCACATACATAAGTCTAGAGCTAGCCAAATCTAAAAAATTTAACGAACAATTTTATATAAAAAATTGTAAATTCAAACACCAAACCACTACGAAATAACATGGGTTGATCGACTTTAGCCAAATATGACAAATGAAAATTTGAGCGCTAACACCTACCACTGGTAGAATTTTCCTACAACAATGGCTATCATGAATCCTTGAAAATGAGTCATTTTGAGGCTCTCTATGGTAGACAATGCAATATTCCAATCAGCTGGAACAACCCAATGGAAATAATTGCACTTGGGCTAGAAATGCTAAAGGAGTTGAAACATCAAGTAGCTCAAATAAAGCAAAATCTAAAAGTGGCCCAGGACAGGAAGAAGAGATATATAGACATCAAAAGGACTCATAAAGAGTTCAAAGTAGGGGATCATGTGTATCTCTGAATTATACCCAGAAGAACTTCCTTAAGGATGGGAACTTGTGCCAAGTTGGCACCTCAGTTTTGTGGGCCCTTTGAAATTTTGGATAGAGTGGGACTTGTAGCCTATAGACTAACATTTCCTCCCACAGTGAAAATGCATAATGTTTTCCATTTTTCATTACTAAATAAATATGTACATGATTCTAATCATATAATTGATTGGTATGCGGTCTAGGTGGAACCAGAGGGAGAATTATTGCCAGAGCCATAATGCATACTAGATAGGAAATAAATCTCACTCAGGAACAAAACCATTGCACAGGTCAAGGTGCAGTGGAAACACTTTGGTCCAGATGAAGCTATCTGGGAACTTGAGGATTCCATCAAACAAACATACCCTTTTTTTATCACTATTGTATATAGAGTTTTTGCGTCAGATAGAACATCGAGGGCGGTGTTCCTTTAAGGGGGAGGGGATTGTAACACCCATGTTTCCCTAGTCTATAAATATAATTATTATTATGACCAAAACTATAGACATGCCTATTATGTGATTATTGAAAGGAAATGGACCTTTGATCAATTATGTAATATAAATATTTGGTTATTAATGCAACAGGGAGATGTTGAGCTACTGTTGAAGGGATGGCCTAAACAGGTTATGATGTCATGAGAGGAATGGTGCAAGAGGGAAGATATTACTAGTTGAAATGACGCTTCCAAGTAGTGCCCTATCAATTTAAAATCAAATGAAGACCATGAATTATCCTCATCCTAAAAAATTGATTACCCGTAAAGATAGTAGTTGGGTATTCTACTTCGAGAATCAATGAAGGATAGGAAGAAGTAACCCTCGAGAAGCTTCTAACATGACCCACAAGGTCTTGGAAAAGAATACACGAAAAGAAAGGGACAAAGGAAAACAAGAGGGGGAATGAAGACAGACATAAAAAACTGGGGGAAATCTTGAGCACTAGGGCAGAGAGAAGGAGAACTCTCTGGTGCAACGAAAGGGAAAAAAAAAATTGCATAAGTAATACATGCTCCCTGGTAAAATTGTTGAAAAACCAATTATCCTCTTGTGGCACCGTATCATGGCTCGGAGTGGATGGTTGTAGTAGTGCATAGTGCAGCCTTTCCTATGGTTGGGTGGAGAGTGGCACACCCTTCAATGGTTTCCAACAACTCCCAAGTTATAGATGAGTAATGTATTTAACCTACTGTGTATTGAATTGAAATAGATATGTGTGTGTGTGTGTGTGTGTGTGTGTGTGGTTAAATAGTCAATATTGTGATTATGGATATTAATACCATACTTGTGAGCATGATTGTGTATTTTGGAGATAACCTCATATTTCCATGAAATATATCTATTTGGATATCCTGGTGTTCTTGATTACAGACCGTTGCGGTCTTTAGTAAATTAGTTGCTAGTTTATGCTCGTGACAATATTGCGTGATGTATATCTTTATACTAGCTTGAGTATGTAACTAACTCAAAATCTCTATCATATAATAAGTTGAAAGACGACCCAACATACCTGATGATTGTAAGTGTCGTTGTGATTGGATGCCTACAACAGAGAAAAACTTGTGGGATAAGGCGATGAAATAGAGGCACCCTGGGTAGGAAATGGAATGCCTTCGACCCAGGCGAGAGCTCTCAAAAAATCAAAAGTATTGAAAAGGACAGGAGAAAATCCTCATGAAACTTGGCTAAGTCCTAGATCATAATGTTAATCCTAAGAAAGAAACTTGTTTTTACTCTGAGGATTGTGACTGTCGATTTGTCATGGAGTTTAGATTTGGTCCCTTCATCGGTGTAGGGGAAGGATTAAATATCGACCGTCGATTTGGAAAGAGAATGGATCCTAATTGTTCATTGTAGGGTGTCATTTAGAGTAAGTCGTAGAGATGAGCTCCAACGAGGAAACTCCAAGGGGAAATTTGTGCCATTAATCAGAGCAAGGGTGAGAATTGATCTCGACCATTAATCTAGCAAGACATGTAGATCCAAACCGCTCATCAGAAAGGATGATTCTGGGTAAAAAATGGAGGCGAGCTCCGATAGGGAGACTTTGAGGTGAGATATGGACCCTTCATCGAAGTAGGGGCAAGATTAATTATTAGTCATTGATCCGTCACTAGGACCCCTCATCTTCTTGGTGAGGGATAAGACCTTGTTTCACCCCACGAGGATCATAGTTGTTGATTTGGCATGGTGATGACATCCGCACCGTAGATCGATGCAAAGAAAAAATATGGGATGAGATTTAATCTCAACCATCGATCTGGTGAGACGAATAGATCTTAGTCGTCGTCGGAAGAGGTTGCTCGGAATAAGATCTGGAGATAAAATCTGATAGAGGAACTCCGAGGGGATATTTGGACCATTGATTTGTCGAGATCAAAGGAGCTTTGAGATGCAATCATGACCATTGATCCACTAGGATCAAAGGATCTCTGAGAGGAGATCTAAGTTGTTGATCTGCCAAGATAAGAGGGACTCAATGTATGAAATAGATCGTTGATCTTTAGTTAAAGGCTTAATAGGATGGTGTGGATGGTGCCACATGTTGAGCATAGAAGGTGCCATGTGGCATAGTGATTTGGCACCTGTAGGTGATAGTTTGTGGAAAATATGAATGCCACGTGTTAGGTGGCGATGGTGCGATGTGTCATACAGAGATGGCATCATGTGTTAATAGGATTTGGCACATGTAGGTCAAAATTTTAGAAGATCTGGGTCATTCATCGAAGTTTGAAAGATTGGCAAGGTTGTTTGTTGGAAAAAAATGCTAACAATGACAAAGGCATCGACGAGGTGATGAGAGTCGTTGATCAATGGTAAGTCGGAGTTAATCTCCACCATAGATTCCTAAAGAACCATTATAAGTTATATAATGGGCGACGATGTCACGAGTGATGTGGAATGCTACCGGGACAACCAATTGGACCCTGGGTGACATGTGTCACCTATTGATTGGCTAGAGGAACCAAAATGGTCCCGGAGGTCCAAGAGGCCCTTATGTATTTGATCATAACCTAAATCATTGGATCTTCCAGCCAAGATATCTCGACCATATGTTGGCAGAGGGTCGATGGAGGTCTAGATATGGGTATAATACATCATTTACGATGACGAAAGATCTCCAACGACGATGAAAGCTGGAGGGAAATGACAATTGTTGATCAGTGAGAAGGAGAGGTTGAATCTTAGTCGTGGATCCTAGTGGGTCCCACCCCTGTACCATAAGGAACATTAAAGACTGGATGTTAACTTCAATGCTATTTAGTATCACTGACATGATTAGAGTCGTTGGATGATTAGTGCAAGGACTTTCGGATCTACAATAAACCTGACTAATGGATCGTCGTCGGAAATTTTGGTTGGGGTCATTTCTATCCATGGAAATAAAATCTCGATGACGATGACCTGAGGTTCTGTGGGATCATAACAATGGTTCAATGAACTGTGTGGCAAGTGGTATGATTGTTCCACATCGGATGACACTTGGGATAGGTAACCACGTGGCAATGAGATGGCACCTGGTCAATGAGGCTCGGGAACTTTGGAAGGCCATAACTTTTAACTCTGAGATCAGATTTGGGCATACTTATAGTCATTGGAAAGCTATTAGCAAGCAGGAGACGATGGAATCCTCTAGAGGAGGATTTGAGGTGACCGAGGAAAAGAAAAAATTTAATACCCCATCCCTTAAAGGTTACTTATGGGGTTGGGTGTGTTACAACTCTAGGCCATGAACAAACCTCCTTGTCTAAAGTTTACTCATTGAGATAATCAAGAAGTGGAGGAGTGTGAAATTTCTCTAGATCTGCATATCTTAGCCTTACAATTTTATGTTCTCTATTCACACCGAACCAAATCTTGTTGGTGTGCGTGTTTAGGAAGTCATGTGGAATCCTCATTCGTTTGGTGGAAAGGAAAAGTTCGTTGTACCACTACAAGAAGGCAATAATGTTGAATGATGCATTGAGGGTGTCTGTTCATGCTTACCATGGCTCAAACCTCATAACTACTCGACTTTCTGGAGTCATTGTTAACTCCCTCCCCTGGTGCAACATTCATTTCCACATGGTGAAGGTGATGAAGAGATAGTTGTATATGAATTACCCAGCCTTATCATGCACATCTGCAAAATCTTGTAACATCTCAGTGAGTAAATACTTGCACCAGTTCAGTGGTGCTCCCTGTTTACAGAAGTCAACAAAAAATATGGCATCCATCATGCATTCCCCTTTTGTGTAGTTCTTCATTAATTTTTTGGTGATTAAGTAACAGGAACAATAAACTTGTTCAACATTAATAAGGTCGATGACAACATTGTGACCTCCTCATCTGGTACCAAACTTGTCATACAAAATGAGTTTGCCTTTCTTCCTTCTATTGTTTCCTAAAACTTGAAAGCCTTTGAAGACATCATCCACTTCCATTGATAGCCTTGTCAATTAGTGAATATCAACTACATGAATAGGATATTTTATATCCAATAACAGAGAGCCACTGTGAACCCTGTTGATTGATAACTTGTTGCAGCGTCTGACTTCGCCAGTAGTGTCGGATACAAGAAAGTAATGTAAATTCATAATTGTTGACTCCCACAATGACACGTAAGGAGTCTTCCCTTGTGTGTCCACCCCTCCAGAAGGTAGCGAGAAATAATAAAGATATATGTCAACCTTAATGAGGGGAAACAATTCCCCATTAGAGAAATCAATATCGATGAGCCAGGTTTTACCAACTCTACCTTCCAGATCTCATATAACTTCAATTCATGGATCAATGATATCCATTGGAATGACGA
Source organism: Picea engelmannii (assembly GCA_009831015.1). Lineage (NCBI taxonomy): Eukaryota > Viridiplantae > Streptophyta > Pinopsida > Pinales > Pinaceae > Picea > Picea engelmannii. The sequence continues at coordinate 67,367 of ML788194.1, read as the reverse complement.
TCTTTGGAACAACACATCAAATAGTTGTAGTATGACCCATGGTTAGAAAACTATGCTTGTATACAAACACAATAGGAGGATGAGGGCACAAGTGTGGGTTCATAGAACTCTTCCTGGGATCCAGGTCTGAGTATGCAAATAACTATGTAAAACACAATGACTCAGAAAACTAGAAATTACAAGTTTATAGGAAGCTACAATGAGGTAAGCATTAAAATATCATTAAGGGAGACACTGCGTAAATAATTCAACATTAACAACAGATATGACCAACCAACACGACAAAATATAATCATTGATTTGGGTAATAAAGAGCACAAGTACCAAGACAAATTTGATATGGTGGGGCACTCAAGAAATTAACTAAGATGTCGAGGGTTAACTAGAAAAGTAATAACAACCTTTTTGACATAAATGAACTTTACTGACAGGGACTGAACGGAAATAGAAAGGTACTAATTGTATTTAACGAACAAAGAAACAATGGCACGACAATGACTCGAACCTCGGAAACTACTAAGTGTAGAAAAGGTTTGGCACGAACACTCCTCGACCACAATGGTGTGATCCAGGTTGGAAAAAATGACAACGAAAAATAGACTCTAGGATGAGCGACAGTTGGCCACGTCACTGCTTTATTAACGAAAAAGGGGAAACAACAAAACAAAATAGAAACCCACCTACTTTATTTAGTACATGTAACATGAATGCTACAAAACATATTTTAATGAGTAGAGATGTATGTCTTCAAAAGTGCACCATTCACCCATCCCAGACGAAGAATACCATTTAGTTGTGCCAGTTTAACAACTCCGATTCCCGAATTTACACAACTATAAAGGGTCTGAGCCAATGAATTTGTAACTTCTCTGGATGATTTTGGTACTTGTTGTCATACAACAAAATTTGATCATCTTGGGAAAAAGTCTTGGTATTAATGTGCATGTCATGCTAAGCCTTCTATTTATCCTTCTCCACAGTCTTATGAAAATCAGCCATAAATATAGCTTCATCTAGTTCCAACATCTCTACAACTCGTTCCACAACGGATTCATCATTTGTCATATGAGTCACATGAGCAATGTATCAACTTGGAGTGATGAAATTGGTCGGGATGATTTCCTATTTACCATAGAACATTTGGAAAGGAGTATACTTATGTATTTTCTTTGTATTAATCTTGTATGCCCATAACACAACTAGAACTCTCTCATCCCGGTATTCCCGATTAGCACAACATATTGTTTTCAATCCTTTATCCAAATTTTTGTTAAAATATTCCACTGTACCATTGGCTTGTGGATGATATGGGATACTTTTGTGATGTTGAATCATGAACTCTTGAGTGAGATTGGCTATTGTATCACTGATGAAATGTGAACCTTGGTCACTGGTCAAAATCCTAGGACATCCAAATCGAGTAATGATATTCTCAAAAATGAACCTATTTTCCGTATCTGTAGAGAAATCCCTAACAAGTTATGATTCATCCCAGCATGTGAGATATTCTGTAGCAGTGATGATATACATTTCCTTAGATTTCTTGGATGGTGGATTGATAGGTCCTATAAATTCAACTGCCCATTTCGAAAAAGCGTGAAGATCTTGAATAAGATGTAAGGGAAACTCATCATTGCATGATGATTGCCCAACCCTCTGATGTACATCATATGCTCTAGAATAATACTTAGCATCTTTGAATACAGTTGGCCACCATAATCTTGCTTGAAGTATCTTCTCTGTTTTTTCCTTCCCTCCAACATGTCCTCCTACAACTCCACTATAACATTCCCAAAAGATCTCATACCGCTCATGATCAAGTACGCATCTTCTCAGGATGTTTTCCAACCCCAACTTATATAATTGTCATGAGATGATATCCTGCAACATGGACCACCATGTGCTTCTTCTGAGTTGTATAATATCCATCGGACACGATACCAGTAGTTAGAAATAATGCAATATAATTCAGATAATCAAGTATAGCCTCAATTTTAAAGAGATATGCATCTGGGAGCTAATCATCTACAATTCTGCCACTTTCTCCTAACTCTAGTTGTGATAAATGATCAGGACCAACATGTAACTTCCCTGGCTTGACAGTGACCTCAAAGGAAAGTTATTGAAAAGGAAACAACCACCTACAAATCCTCCCTTCTAACACATGCTTATTGACCAGATATTTCAGAGCTGAATGGTCAGTAAAAAAAAAAAATGACCTCCTAACAAATAGAGTCTAAACTTTTGCAGAGCATAGACCATGGCCAAACCTTCCCTTTCAATCGTGGTATAGTTGGCTCGGCTTGTGAAAGTTTTATACTAGCAAAATAAGTAGGGTTATCTAGACTTCCTTCACCGAGTTGCACAAGGACCTCACCTAAATCAATGCTAGAAGAATCGATGTGTACATGGAATACCATCTTCCAATCAGGATATATCAAAATAAGAGTAGTACTCATATTTTCGTTGAGAATATTGAAAGCTTGATCACACTTGGGGTTTCAGCTGAAAACTTCATATTTCTTTAGCAACTTCTCCAACAATTAGTTATGCTTGCGTAATTTTTGATAAACATGTGATAATACCCAATACGACCCAGAGTGGACCACGACTACTTAGAATTCATAGGAGGAGGTATATTAAGTATCACATCAACCTTTGCAGGATCAACCAAAACTCCTTCCTTACATACAATATGTCCCAACAGATTTTTAAAAGGCACACAAAATATACATTTCTTCAAGTTTAGTGAGATCTGTAACTTCCTACAATATTCAAACATTAACCATAGTAAACCTATGTGCTCCTTCAACAAGTTATACATCGTCCAGTTGTCCATATACACCCCAATAAACTTGTGAATAAAATCTCGAAAGGCAACAATTACAATCCTGGAAAAAATAGCAGGAGCATTCTTCAGCCCAAAGGGAATAACATTATAAGAAAAATAACCCCACTCAGTAGTAAAGGTGTTCTTCTTCTTGTCCTCTTCTGCAATCTTGAATTGATGATAACCCGAGAAACCATCTTTGAAGGAATAAGATTCATTTCCCGCCACTTGATCAAGGAATTCATCACTAAATCGAGTAGGAAAAGGATCATGTACACAGACTGAGTTCAAACTTCTGTAATCCAAAAGGAGTCTATGTCATCAGTACTCTTATTTCTCTATATGAAAATCGAGCTAATCCATTCGGCCTCATCCATAGGAAAAATCAACTCAAATTCAAGCATCATATTGATCTCCTTCTTGAACTTTTCTTTGACTCTAGGGTTCATTCAGTATGGTCTCTGTTTGAATGGTTTAGAATATGGTTTAGGCTCTATTTTCATTACTCCCAAATCTTCCTTAATCCCTTTTATCTCTGAAAAGACTCTTAGGAAATGAATCCTCATACTCCCACAACAGATCATGTATCTTTGTCATGGTTTGCTCATCCCAATAGTCCCCTATAGATGCCATCTTAGTATGCTCCTCACTCCTTATATTCATTTTCCGCAACTTTAGAGGATAAGTATATGAACTATTGGTATCACCTAATAGGGTATCATTAAATTCTCTTGTTCCTACAAATTCTTTAAAGGTCAAGTGACTAAGTTCTTCTAAGTCCTCAAGGTCTTTAGGATCTTTGTCAACCTTGATACAAGCCATGGGTATTCTTGTAGGAGATGGATAAAAACTATATTGAAGTAGATTTTTATGCTCATAATAGACCATAAGTTGATATTTAGGCTTGAGTTCATTGCTAAACAATATTTTCTTAATTTTATGCAATACAATTATGATTTCCAAATACTTACCAGAAAAAGAGAAATCATGGAAAAACTGACCTTGTAATATATTCCAGCATGCATCTTGTCTTCTACTCTCCTCGTGCACATACCAGGATTTTGGATGTGTTCCCATAGAATAAAAGAACTAGTGTGCCCAGAACTGAGAAGGCAATTGTGCAACTTTCCATACCTTAAGACAATTCTCGATGTGCTCAGCTAGATCAGATAGACCATCATATGTCTGCAGATTTAATAACGTACCCTTCCTCTTCTGATATTCACTCGACTGACTGAATCATGATGGAGGAAGGAAACCATAGTGTATGGAAATCTTAACCTCATCCCAAGAGGAGAGGGATTTCTTGTGACTAGCCCACCACTTGGCTGGGGAAAACCTTGAAGCTATGTCAAGTGCTAAAGTTCTATGTTCTGCCACAACCTTATCCTCCATGTCAATGAGAAAACTGTGTATATATGAGGTATCATCATATGTTAGATAATCACTTATCTCATCTCCATTCCACCTTACTAATATGACAGTTGCACAACATCTTGAAAAATTCTCATATCGGCCTTGCTACCAATCATTGAATGTTGCTTCATAGTCGTCATCCACTGACTGGAAACTCCTCAAACTAACAGCTCCATTTGGAGTGGGGTTGATATAATCAAATAATTTCCCAACAATTAGAGTATATAGCTAATAAATGACATATGTATCCATATTATCATCTTCCAGTTCAATGTACCTTGGACCTTGATAAGGATCTAGTGGTTGAGTGACCTTCATTCCATCAGACTCAAAATTCATAGTTTCCATTTTAAGATCAATGAAAACATAGTATGGATCCTTCTCCCCAATTATTTCAATAACCTCGAAATCAACTATTGTTTTGACACCAACTAAATCCACTCCAACGTTTTGTAGCCTTCCTATTAGAAAAATGCAGTACTGGTTCGCCATCCACAACTAAATAGGAGAATAAAATAACTTGGGAATTCCCATTTCCTCCCAATTATTCTTTGTCAATATATTGATGTCAAATCCTGAGTCCAACATAACATCCCTGATCTCAAAGTCATCGATATGAGCATTCAACCTGAAGTCTCTTCTAGTCCTCTTTTTTATCCTCTGAATCTTACTTTCCTTCCTTTTTGGAAGGTTAGTGGAAATAAACTCCTATGGGTTTCCTCCAGCTCCCAAGGCCACTTTTATTGTGTTCCACACTTCTTAGTAAGTTGTTCATAATCTAATATATCAAAAAATAGTTGAATCCAAATATCAACAACCTTCTGTGAATTACCCGAGGATTCCATATGAGCAGATGACTCTTTAGAGATCCTTGGATGATGAGGATTCAACTTGGAACTCATTTCCATAATTGTAGGTGTTGAAGGACTAGGCATCTGTCTAAACATTTATACTGCATTCTTAAATAATTTCTTCTTTCATATAGGATCATACTTGATATTTTCTGGTACAACCTTTTCAATTTTTATTTGATGTGGACTCTTTGCGTTGGTACGAGTATTTTCTCCTCCTCTGGTGATGATATTAGTATCAAGCCCATCTCTTTCAGCCATAGCTCTGGGTTCATAATTTATCATATTGTCTCCTCTCAGCCTGGCACGATCTTCCCATTTAGCAATCAGATCCAAACATTTTTTAGTAGCATGAGTGTTATTCCTATAGTTTTCACACCAAGGTCTTCATGGAAGGGGGAAATATCTCGCTAGATGTCCTTGATCATCACAATTGTAGTAGTGAACTGGTCCTCTTCCACCGGTTCTCTCACCTCGATATCCACCCCCACCTATGCAATACATGGTATTCGACGTAGGTGTATACTTCTATAAAATGGGACAATTCCTTGGAGAATTCTCATGACTTCGACATATCTCAAAGTATTTGTTGCTATGACCCCCTTGACTAGTCGAAAAGGCATGATACTGGATGGGTCCATGACAAGGTGTGGTAGCAACAACTTGCATAACTCCTCCCATTAGTCCAATTGGAGGAGGATCCATTTCTATACTAAAGGGCCCTATACCCCTCAATATCAAACATTCATTTTCTACACAACCTTTTATGTAATATCTCGAACACCATACCTGCAGTCGATCTAATTTAGGAAGGGTCAACTCTTGATTTTTTTCAATTAACACAAATATTTGTCCCTATAGTTACGTGATATTAGCATCTTACAAAGGTCTCATAATTATTAATCTCCTTGAATAACTTGTCATAGCTTCGATCTCCATGGCTTGCTCCAATGCTTCTCCCAAAGTAGTTATCCTTTGTTGAGTCAAAGGGATGCAGTTCAAAGGTAACAACCCTTGAATAAACCATTCTCTCTGATGATACTCATGGATAGGGTTTGTTAATTCCCCTATCACATCCTTAAATATTTGATTGTATTACCATGCAGAATCACCATCTCTCTACTTTATCTCACGCAACTCATAGAGAGCTTCTTGCTCTAACTGTGGTAGCCGAAATTCTACTATAAACCTTTGCTTCACTTGAGCGAGCGTGAAGGCTTTCCCATGAGACCCCGAATCAATTTCCTTCATGTACCATTTGAGATCTTGACCTCTCAGGGTAGTCTAGAACTGAAATAACTTGTTCGCATCTAGAGTCATGTGAGACCTCCAGATGGATTCACAGAGAAACCATTGTTTCTCAACATCCTCATCTCCTTTACCCAAAAACTCAGTGTATCAGATGAGAGATCATGCATTTTGATTCTTCATTGAGGGATTTGGATACCCTATTAAAATGAACCCTGAAGTTCCTCGTTGCAATATGACTGAGAAAATTGCCACACTTCCACTATTACCACTAATCCAACTTGATAAACTCAAAGGGTTAGGAATAACATAAATTATAGAAATATTTATTGTAGAAATTACCATATTTGTAGATGGTACTAGGGGAATGGGTCATTCAGGGATATTTCCTTTACCTCCATAATAAGTTTCTTTGATATGGGGGGTATCGTTTGTTTGCAGTGTTGTGTTTACCTCATGATGCAATCCGACGTCTTCTAGTGTTACAAGTTTTGATTCTCTCGTAACTTCCTCTGAGGTCTGGGTTGAGTATTAGTCTTCATGGTGGCATGTATCCTTACTCTTTCATCCATATTTTCTTAATTTCCTTCCTCTTTTCTACATCCTCCAAAACCTTCACCTTTCTCACCAACCCTCTCTTTCAACCATCGACTGGCTAGTCTCCCTCATCTTTGCAACTTCCACAACTCTTCTAAATCCCTTCTATGACTACTCTCAAAGCCAATCTCCTTCTGCGACTGATAAAATATCTTCATTATTGTTTTCATCTATTTATGCCACCTCTTTTCAATAATATCAGCCCTCCTCTGAGCTCATTCATCCCTTGCACTTTTCTCTCAACGACCCCCCCATATCTCAAGGAAAATATTCCTTTACCTAACTCATGAAACCTCTCATAAATCACCCTCCCCCAAGCGCAGGGATTGACATTTCCATATCAACTGAAGGAACAAACAACATTCCTTCTGCTACTAGTAAAACCTTGATCCACATAGGGATTTACTGCAACAATATTCCTCTGTCTCCTTCTTTGAATAAAGCTTCAACTTTAGAAAAGGCTTGATGGTTTTCCGTAGCAAAATTGATAATGTAACCTTCCAAAGTAGTCAGTGTTGAAATATTGTAACTTCGAAGAATATTCTACCTGACAGAGAGTTGAATAATATTCTACCTATCTCTATAGTGCACAAGTCTTGGAGGATAAGATGTTGCAACTAGGGCTGATGTCGAGGAGGGTTTCTAGTCTATCTCTTGGTATTTATTGGTTAAGTGGTGCACTACTCTTCCTAGTGAAGGAGTAGAGGAGGATCTTATGTTCGATCTTTGGTCTATCTATATTGAGGAATTTTTTGTTGGGTTTTCTCCCCCATGAGGGTTTCCCAGGATAATCTGTGTGTCTCTTTGTTTATGTGATTTCCTCTCTTTCAGTGATCTTATTTATGTAGCTAATGTGATAAATGATTATAATAATAAATAAGAATTAAAACTTCTAGTTGTATAAGTAAGACTTCAACATGGAATCAAAGTAGGCCTAAAAGAGTCCAACTCACAATTTATAAGAAGTGACTAGCTTCAATGCACCCTCTCTAAGATTCAGTTTCAGTATTGTATCTGCTGCAAAATTAGGGTTTATGCATAAACCCTAAGTGTGAAGTTTTCCTTGTTTGAGGAGGACGTTCGAGAAAGTAACCACACCTAGGAACTCGTCTTAGGAGGGTGCATCTAGTCCTTGGATCAGAATTCTGAAATTTGAAGTTTGAGAAATTAGGGTTTCCTCATAAAAACCTAAGTTGCAGTTACAGTATCAGTTGCAGTTACAGTATCAGTTGCAGTTGCAGTATCAGTTGTAGTTGCAATATCAATTGCAGCATTAGTTGCAGTTGCAATGCTAGTTCCTTCGTTCCAGTGCCTTCATGCCAGTTGCAACACCAATTGTAGTGCCAACACGAGTTGCAGTGAAAGTTTTTGTGAAGTGTTGGGACTGATTTTTATTGTCCTAGTGTGCCTTACCCTAGAAAATCTCCAACTAACTTTAAGTTACAAGTTGAAGAACCTTTGAAGTTTTAAAGGTTCATTATTTCTTTTCAATGTTGTCGGATGGTGCCACTACCTGTCGATGTTGTCATAGGTATGTCCTTACATATGTTTAAATTGTATGATTATTTTAAAGGGTATTTGCAGGAGAAATGATCTTTTGTTTAAACAACAATCGTAGATCTAGAGGGATATCAGATCCAATGCATTTAGAGAAACTATGCACCTCAGGTTTGATCAATTTAATATTCCTCTATTTGTTATGATCTTATGAACATCTAGATTGTATTTTTATATGTTGAAGTTATGCCTATCATACTAACCATTGGTCAAAATCAAAGTCAAAAGTATTAGATTGATTAAGGTTGAGATTATAGATTTTATTATCTAACTCAGATTCCTGTCAAGTAAGCATATTATCTTAGTAAAAAGGATAGGTTGAAGAGAATACTTGTCATCTTGAGTGAAGGAGACTCGGAATAAAAGCAACAACACTCATTCTTGAGGACAAGACTCCAAGTTCTAGGTTTGATTGATTAAGTTGATAAGATTAAAATTTGCACATATCAAGTTTAATAACTACCTCATTATAAGTAAACATTATAGTTTTGATAACAATATTTGAAAAGTTTTATACTTGGTAGCATGTGAGCATTATTGAGATAAATGCTTATTGTAATCATCTACCAAATATAACTAACATCTCCTCTAGGAGAAACTTATTGTTTTGGTTCCAGGTTACCATGGCGGAATGATTGATGACAACAACAAAAGAGTGTTTCTCTCATTCCTTATTATTATATTTCTTTCTTTTTACCGTTGTTACAGGAAGGCCACAACTGATATCTCTTAAGGAGCTACTGTGACGATTGTTCTGACTATTTTTTTTATTATTATTGTAAAGAGTATTATTCTTGTATGTTGTTTCTCCCTTGTTGTTCTTGTTCTGGGCAGATCACATGTGATAACCTTGAGGAAGCTATAGTGATGGTTGTAGGAGGAAAAATATTAGATGAGACATGAAACATACTATCCAAGCTGTATACATGACTATATACATCCATGTTCCAAAGAAGAGGAAGAAGAAGCTACTTTTGAGATACAAAGTATCTCATATGGAGATTGATATTAAGCAACAGAAGGCTCCAAAGATGGTCGAACATTAGAATAGAACTCATAGTAGACTTGGTCAATGGATAATGAAGCCACCTTGACAGGAAGAAAAATTCATTTGAATTATGACTCAACTTTTCATATTAAGACTTGGTATTCAAACACCAAGTATATCCTGCAGAGACTATGAAGTTTTTTGTAGACTCAGAGTAGGCCTGATCTCAGAAAGGATCATATGGGAAAAAAAGACATCTTCCAGGACTGGAAGACATATTCCATGAGTTGAGAAGACTATATCGTAGCTTCAGAGACCTCTAGGAGACATGAAATCTTCTGAGAAGATTCCCTTGTTTCAATGACAGAGGAGGAATCCGGTTAGAAGGAATGGGATATGGATTTTTCCTTAATACCAAAAGGGAAGTCAGTGGTGACTTCCAATATTGATCTAAGAAATCAAGCATATTGCAGATAACAGTATAGAGATGTATAAATCCTTATTTGTGTCCAGAGGATTCTCCCAGCAAGAGGGAGAATACTATGACAAGACAATTGCTCTGGTAGTCAGAAGAAGCATATATAGAACAAACATGATTCATTAAAATAAGTCGACACGGTATGAGATTCAGAGGGAGAAAGTATGGCAATCCTTGTATTTGAGATTGAGTTATCTCCAGTGCCAATTAGTGCAGTACATTAGTCCGACCATGGAGACATGACTACAATAGAACATTGAGTTACCTCCAGAGAAAGAGGATAAGTTACCCTCAGTGTCAGTCATTGAACCACTCTCAGTTTCAGATGAAGTTGTTGCCATGATGGAGTAGAGGATATAATCTCAGAGTTCAAAAGCTATAGTGAGAATATAACAATCATTCTCATCTTCAGAAATAGCAGCTGCAGGTGCAGAGTCCTGGTTCCAGAAGGAACAGTTGTAGAAAAAGTAGAGGACATACTCTCAGGCAGTGAGACAAATAGTGCTTTGCAGAAAGCACGTAGAACCAACACATGATTATGCAAATTGAGTTGCAGCTAAGAAAGTGTACCAAGTTGGTACAATGTGATGTGAAAATTTGGTTTCGAAGTACAAGATAGGAAGATTCATGTCTGCAAGTTGAAGCAAGCTCCAAGAGCTTGGTATGGCAGGATTGATAGTTTTCTAATGAGCTTGGGCTTTACCAAGAGTAAATTTGATCCCAACCTTTACTTCAAGACTAAGAATGATGGACCAGTTATATTGCTGCTATATGTGGATGACTTATTATTTACAGATGAAAAAAATCTCATCACAAATTATAAGAAGAATTTTGTCGCTAAATTTGAAATTAAGGACCTAGGAACGATGCACTATTTCTTAGGTATTGAAGTATCGTAGAACCCAGAAGAGGTTTTCCCTAACCAAGGGAAGTATGCAGTTGAAATAATGAATATATTTGACATGTTGGAATGTAAATCCATGGCCACACACATGGAGACGAATTTGAAGCTCCTGGTTGATACTTCGTCATAGTTAGTTGATGATACTCTATACAGACAGATTATTGGTTTGTTCATGTATCTGATGAATACCAAGCCAGATATATGCCACCTTGAGTTAGTATCTGGTGGAGCCCAGACGTGTTCAACTTGTAGCTACAAAGCATGTGATGAGATACCTTAAGGGTACATTGGATTATGGTCTCTGGTATACTGGAGATTGTGACTTCAGAATGTTTGGCTCTACTAATTCAGATTGGGATGGAAGTGCTTAAGACAAAAAAATAACTTCAGGATATTGTTTTAGTTTGGGGTCAGCCATGACTTCATGGCAAAGCAAGAAGCAATCCAGTATTGTTCTTGGTATGGAAAAAGTGGAGTACATTGCAGCATGCTCCACTAGTTGTGAAGCCATATGGATTCGGAAGTTGTTGACATGTCTATTCGATATGGAGATGGAAGCTACCATGATTCTATGTGATAAACAAAGTTGAATAAAGATGATAGATAACCCAATATTTCATGATAAGATGAAGCACATAGAGATCCGATATCACTAAATTCGTGACATGGTGCAGAAGGGAGTTGTAAATCTCTAATATGTTGACTAAGCCTCTGTATCGTGTGAATTTTGAGTACTTTCAAGACAAGCTTGGTATAGTCTGAAAGGAACTCCCCAAAAAGGGGGAGTGATGTTGATGATACTATGGTATCCTGACCAACAATAGGTAGCTCAGTTAGGATTTTATATCATAAGGGACCAAACATCCCTAAGCAGATCATGAAGGTATGGTAAGGACGGTCTGTCAGAGTACCTATGCATGTATATGCCAGTTGTGGTCAGTAGTGGTAGCTCGGTTAGGATTTTATATCCTAGGGAATATTATGATTTCTGGGCAGATCTTGAAGGTCCGGTAAGGACGGTCTCTCAGAGTACCACATGGTAGCTCAGTTAGGATTATATATCCTAGGGAATATTATGATTCCTAAGTAGATCTCGAAGGTCCAGTAAGGACGGTTTGTCAGAGCACCACAGATATTGTTGTCGATGCACCTAACTCATTATGTTGCCACATATAGATGTTGATGTTTGAGCTTCATGTTGTTGATGATGTTATTCAGACTTCGTGTTGTTGATGATTTTGTTGTTCCATCTTCGTGTTGTTGATGATGTTGGTGTTCCAGCTTTGTGTTGTTGATTATATTGTTCCAGCTTCATGTTTTTTATGTTGATGTTCCAACTTCGTGTTGTTGATGATATTGTTCCAGCTCCGTGTTGTTGATGTTGTTGTTCCAACTTCGTGTTGTGGGTGTTGATGCCCCATATTCATGTTGTTGTTGATGATGATGTTACTCCATCTCCATGCTACATATGATGATGATGTTCAGTTTCTACTTATGTTGATGATGAGAAAAACTTTTGATGACCTATAGATATGGCCAACAATGTTTCTGATGTTGATGACAATGTCCCCTCCTCTTGATGATGTATTGAGTCTAGTAAATTGTTATTAATGTTGTCAATAGAATACCCTTCTTGTTAAGAGGGAGTGTTGAAATATTATGACTTCGAAGAATATTATACCTGAGAGAGAGTTGAAAAATATTATTATATTATATTCAATTAGGCCCTATTGTGCCTTAGTAAAAGTCGTCCCTATTGCTCCTTAACAGTTAATTGTAAATTAAGAGGGTACAGTGACAGGTTGGCCCAGAACTAATTATAGGCTTGTCAGACCACTATTTATAAGAGAGGTCAATGCCTCATTTGGACGCATACACACCTAGATCTGCAGTGCACAAGTCTTGGAGGAAAAGATGTTGCAACTGGGGGTGATGTCAAGGAGGTTTTCTGGTCTATCTCTTGATATTTCTTGGTTAAGTGGTGCGCTACTCTTCCTAGTGAAGGAGTGGAGGAGGATATTATGTTCGATATTTGGTCTATCTATATTGAGGAAGTTTTTACTGGGTTTTCTCCCCCATGAGGGTTTCCCAGGATAATTTGTGTGTCTCTATTGTTTTTTTGATTGCCTCTCTTTCAGTGATTTTATTCATGCAACTAATGTGCTAAATGATTATAATAATAAAGAATAATAGTAATTACTAGTTGTATAAGTAAAAATTCAATAGTATGCACCCAGAAGTCCACAACTCGAGAGATATGATGATCTAATTGGTGAAGAGCCGCTAGACCCTCAATGGTCCAGTTATATCTCTTTTTAACCCGATATTTGTATTCTGGGGATTATTGCAGCTGATCTAACCACTTAAATAACTCTTTGGGGAAATTAATCCAAAATATATCACATTGGTCACTAGTAGGCTTTGAATAGAAAAAAAATATATTGTTTACAACCCTAAAGATTTTGTACCGCAACTTGGATTCCTATTGTATGAATGCAACCTCATACTTGTAGATATGATGAAGCATCCTATAAAATATCCCTTTAAATCTCTGTCCCAAAAACAAAATTATTTTTTGGCGCAATATCAAGACCAGGGTTTTCAAAATTTACCAACAAAAGGCACCGTTGTAGTCTAGGGATGTTGGCATATTCAACCTTCCATAAGGGAAGGAGGTATCACCTGAAGCGTAGACAAGACTTGTGTGGTGAAGGGAATTATAGATAATACATCATTATATCTATTCCTAGATTATGTAGATCCATCTATTTAACATGGAGATCGAGTTGAGATATCATTCAAATAGTACTAAAAAAGGAAAAAGAAAATACGCAACAATACCATATATACATTCACAGTAGGACAGACAGACATGCAAAAACAAATTTTATGGCCCCAAATCACACCATTGTATTAACAACAACAACATCTCGATCTTCATACAAAACATAACCAATAGATCTCCCTTCAAAATGTATGAGTCCTCTATATCTCATCTCGTCCAATGAGATATGTTCCCTCACAACCCATTACAAACTCAAGACTTTATACAGTTTCAATAACAATACATAACCCAACCCAAATCTAGAGATATAAGTATTAGCCTATCATTGCATGAACATATTAACCTTTTTCTCATTACATTGCCTTCTTATTTATACTTTTCCTGTCTATGTCTAATCCACTCTTTGTCGCTTCTTAGATTCCTTTTTCTGCCCACAGTATTGTTTTTTCTTCCATCTTCTAGCTAGCGCGTGATGCTTTTGTCCTTTTCCGCTACTTTTAGATTTCCAGCTAGCTCACAGTGATTTTGACTGTTTCCACTGCTTGTAAACTTTCAATTAGCCCACAGTGCTTTCCCAAAATCAAGGCATCCTCAAAACGAAAGGCCCAACAGGAACTCATCGACACTCATTATGTAAGTGAATGGTTTATTTATGGGTTTTCAATTTTGGTTTATTTGTTTGTAATTGGCATTTTATTTTGTAGGTTGGTTGCATTATTTTCCTGTTGAATTTTAGGGTTGGTTTTCTCTTTTCCCATATTTTTATTGATGCATGCAAGTTGCATCTAACCCTATTTTTATTTTATGCATATAAGTTACATCTAACCCTATTTTGATATTTCATATTTGATATTTAAACATGTAGAGGTACTTCAAACATTGTTGATTTGATTTGATATTTGATATTTGAACATGCAGAGGCCCTTCAAACACTGCAGTAGGAAAAATTTGGAGTGAACATGCCCTCCAGACATCGCTCTAGACAAATGGAGGAGTGAACACGATGAAGGTGGCAACGTTGGTAAGGAAGACTTCCATGGGAGATAGTTTATTGTTCGTAAGTATAACAATGGAGTCTATATCCCCAACCTACTTTACAGACTGTAGTGATCAGTTCATGCATGCCAAAACTAAAAAAGGATATCATTATTCCTATATTTATTATTTAAAATATTTTAATTCAATTTATATTTATGAAGCATTAATGGTATATGGATATTTAAATTTATTTGTAAGTTTATTTTTTTCAATCTTATTTGTTAAATAAATTATTAAATATAGTTGATATAGGAAATTTGATGGATTAATTTGAAGTGGAAGATGATGCCTATCGACATATATCAACCACTTAAATGTGGTTGTGCTAGTAATATTGGTGTTAAGCATATATTTCCTCTTTCTCCCACATCTTTTAGCATCTATATCAATAAAATTGAACATTGTTTAGAAGATGAGGGATGCATTGGTATTAACATGTTTGGACCTAATTTCATATTTTTCTTATAAAATTTTGATGAGATTGTTCTCCTTACAAAAAATATTGAATCATTATCTTCACAAGCAACTCAAAGTTCAACAATTATGCAAAAATTTTGAGTTTATCATTAGTATTGATAAAACCAAGATGATGATAACTAAATATAAGAAAATATTTTTTCATTTGATTGGAAATTTTATTATGGTCTTGAAAACAAATGTAGAAATGTTGAGTTTTGGGATTGGGATAAGAAAAAAAAATCAACACTTTAGTTATCATGATTATTCTTTTTTTTTCAAGGAAAAAAAACATAATTTATATTCATAACAAGAATGGAAATCACATTCTTCAAGTGCATACAACACATTACATAAATATGTTGAAAAAACATTCAACATTGTCCATGAAATATTAACCACTAAAGAAATATCAAGCTAAAAATAACCCCTACATAAAGAGAAAAGGCCATCACATGGAAATGACCTCAATCCAACATTTTTTGCCTTTTTTCTTTTTCCTTTTTAACCTCTATTCATCCCCCTAGAGGAGGTTCTGAAACAACCACTTATAGGTCATAATTATTGTTACAGCATCATTTACCCACTCATATGCATTGATTCCCTATTGGCCTAATTCAAATACCCTTTCCCTACTTGCAGACTCAATTTGCCTTTATTCCTCCTCAGAAATCATTAAAAAAAAACATTTTTGAAGTTGTATGTGCCCTATCAGTTATGTAGGATGTGTACATATACCTGTTGTCCTTTATCAGCCCACATATGCATTTATTTGGCTTTAAAAAAATATAATTTTGTTAAATTTAGGGCAGGTTTTACGGGTTTCTCCAGTCCCTAGCCCCCTATTTCTTGTGGATAAGTACTCTAACCACTTGTTTGGAGTATAAAAAGAGCCAAGGGGTAGAGGATAGATCATGATGCCATTTAGCACCATTATGTTGGCCATTCAATTCCTAGTATGCAAGCCCCTTATCTAGAAACCTTTGTTTCCAACAATCTTTGCTCCCTTTATCTTGTTAGAAAGAGGTTGCTTCTCTTAATTGGACCTATTTGAGCGAAGTTGGAGGTTGATTTGATATCCATTGGCTAGGGTGGAGGAACCTAGATGATAGTTCCAAAACAACCTACAACAATTAGAGGTTGTAAAATTACTTAACTTTGTTGTTAAATCAATAAAGAGATCTTTTTCCCATCCAACTTTGTGTTTTAGCTTATGATTGTTACATTTCAGCATTTAATTATCTATAACACTAATGGACTTCATTTCAGTTAGCATGATTAAAAGTTAGTTATTTTGTAACTACCTATCTTTTAGTTGTCTTTCTCCTTGTGTGCAAGTGGTTGGAGAAAGTGTTGGAGCAGAACGTTGTAGAAAAGTTTCAAGTGAGGGATCTACATCAAACGATTGGATCCAAGCTTGTCTCCTTCCTTCTTATAAAAAGTTAGTTAGTTAGTTACAATCTGCTTGACTATATTTTTGGGATTGAGTCAGGTCTTCGATCAATTGCTCTATTGTGGTTATAACCCAAAACCATAGGAGTACTTTCTTGGTCAATATAATTGGTGACCATAATGGGGAGGTCTCCTTTTCGATTAGTTAGGGTTATTGTCTTTGTTTTCTTGATGTATTTCTATTTTTATTGTTGTGTTGAATCTTTGAGAAACATGGCCTTTATTCTCAGTCCTTGGATCCATCCTTTTTCAAAACTTTCTTGAAATTTTGGGTGGTATACGCTCAGTTCTTAAGTAATAGAAGCATACATACATGACCTATAGAATGAAAGAGCACATACATACACACCTTTCCTTGGTGATAGGTGTGTATATGTCCTATAAAGAGGTTTTTCTTTCCCTTTTCCTTGCTCAAAGTTTTGTTTTGGTATCTAGGGGTTCTCCTAAATTCCCTTGGTTTCTGTCAGTGTCCTATTAATCTCATAAAGTGGTCTTTCTTTATATAAGAAAAGAAAAACATTTTTTTTTAATGCTTTTATGGTTTTAAAACTTTTTGGATTTTCTTTGTGGCATGCAAATTTCTTTCAAGACTTTTGATTTCTGGATTTCTCCCACAGTTTGTTTCATAGTCTAAAGGTTTTGGTTTAAAAGTTGTGTTGTCTTTCTCCCTTACATTTCCATCTTTAAAGAAAAAATAAAAAGTTTCATTTTTTTTTTTCAGTTTTGCTTTTGCTTTGTCTGCAAGAAATCAAATTAGAAGAGTTTTTCTTTTAGATCCATTTTTACCTCAATTTCTTGTCACCCTTTGAACTGAAAAGGAAAAAGAACATGTATTAGATGTAGCATACATTTCTTCCTCTTTCATTCACATAAAAGTTAGTTGCATTTGTAGGTGTCTATGGTTTCTTGTTTTCTGTTAGTAGCAGTTTTTAGTTTTGAAAAGGAAATCTAAAAGTTGGGTATCTTTCAAAAATTTGCGTTACATGTTTCCTTGAAAAAGAAAAGTTGCATTACATATGTGAAAAGGAAAAGAATTGCATTGAAATTTGAAAACCTTGCATCAAAGTATTCATAAATGTTCATGTTCATTTTAAGGATAATCTTTGTTTCATAAAGAAAACAATGTTCTTATAATGTATCCTTTTTGGAAGTGTCATAAAACACCATTAATTGCACAATCATTCCTATTGCATAATAATAGTCGATAAAATGAATGCTAAATTTTAAAATTTACTAGACTTTTGTTTCTAGGGTTCATCGACCAGTCTAGGCTAGGGCCTTGAAATAGGTTTGAGAGTAAACTATCTAAGGCCGCTTAACTAAACATAAGATTCTAACTTAGGGAGTGTTAAAATCTAACTTTCATATAGGTGTGTTCAAGAAACTCCTCTAACACAATATTTAAACACAAGGTCACATGAGGGTGAGAAACACGATTACCCCTCTAATACTTGTTCGAACGTCCATGGATTGTTGCATATATAGGGTTTACTTGAGTACCACCTAGACCCTTTTGGTGCTAGTTTTTTTGGAGCTCTGGTCTTAGCTACCCTTCCCATACGTATGATCTTGACCGACCCTCGGATGCCAAGTGTGAGTTGGTATCTTTAGCTACCATTCTTAGGTATCACATAGATGACTACAGGGGGCTTCCCGTGATACCCGAGGCAGATGTTCCATCATACTTTTAGTACCCCTGGAGGGTGCCTCATGCTCGCGAGAGTTACTTGCACCAGGTAGGGTTGTTACATGGAGGTCAAGGTAACTTCTTGATTTGAAAATACCAAATGAGTTATGATACCAACTTGATCTGAAATATCAACAAACTTTGATACCAATTCAACACAAAAATCCCTAGATGTCAATTAGTTCATAAATGCACATAAACATCCGACCATATTCGGGAAATTGAAGATCAACTTGACTATTTTCAAATAATCCATGAGAATGCTTATTTATTCATAAAACTTCATTAATTTATGAATATAATTTGTGGAAATAATAAATGCAAAAATGGAGATAAATAGACCACTCTTATTAATTCTCAAAATGTCAAAAATTACAATAAAATGGTCTTTACAAATGTCAAATTATGAAGACACACTTCAATTTGGTTACTCCAACCCAGAAACAGAGGTCACCATTAAAATCCTCGCGAAATTCTGAGAAGAATGAGTATAAACCCGACTATATTTTGAACAGGTGCCTGGAAATCCCTTTTTGCACATATAAAGAGACTACGGGTCTCATACATGTAAATTTGAACTAAGACTTTCATGTACAACACTTTTATAAAAATATGACATTACCATCATGATCCTCTCGAAAAATCAAGAAAATGAGTATCAACACCCGATACCTTTCTCAAAGAACTCAATGGCATGCATTACAGTGCAACCTCCAAGTCTAGTTACCCTCGGGCATGAACTTTGAGACCGTACTATGCAATTATGAGTATATCCTTGCCTCGATCAGCGTTCCATTAAATAAGGCGCGGGCCCTAACCTCCCATCCGCAAACCTAGGTAGGCATTAAATTTTAGTTAGAGGGCTTTCATAACAAACCCGCGCTTTATGGTGCAATGGTTAAGTTGTTGGTATGTTATATAGTGGGTCGCGGGTTCAAACCCTGTGGACCACACTATATATATAGCATTTTGGTTATACGTTGGTTGGATATATAAATATACCCCACGAAATATATGATATGGTTTGCATATAGTTTAACAAACTCGTGGAATATTCGACCCACAATTATATTTTAATACATATGATATGGGTCGAAGGCTTAGCCCTCGACCCTTTTTCCACTCATTCAAATATTTCAATAAACTTAAATAGATGTTGTTGCATGTATGGTTAAGATCCAACCGTCGGGTATAGTGGTGAAGTCATTGGGTTGTTTTCCAGGAGACTCAGGTTCGATCCTTCGGGCTCCAACAAAATTTTAACAACCCTTACCCATTAATGGCCAATGGGAGGCTACCACTTGGCAGACTCTCATTGGTCTATCTTTTCCACGTGTCAATACACATTTGGTCCACTTAATCTGTTAAGGTACTAACCCGCACATAGGTAGATCAATGTATTCGGATGTAATAAAGGTCAATATTAATAAGACCTTTCAATAAAAT
Source organism: Picea engelmannii (assembly GCA_009831015.1). Lineage (NCBI taxonomy): Eukaryota > Viridiplantae > Streptophyta > Pinopsida > Pinales > Pinaceae > Picea > Picea engelmannii. Next base: position 47,634 of record ML788194.1, on the reverse strand, counting down.
AGAATAAGGCGGATGTAAGAAGACCTAATAGAAGCTTCCGCTTCTAGAAGGATCTT